>JAFIDM010000003.1:41022679-41036250 GCA_023159025.1 Thereuonema tuberculata | reverse complement strand
ATGCCTTCTTATCACATTCACCGTTTTACCATTCGTGTTAAATTAACTAAAGTCTAACAGATGGATTTGGACGATCTCGTATTTTCGTGATTTCACGTAATTTACGCGAGAATAGCCTCTATCCATATCTTCTCACAAAATATTGAAATATTTAAATGAATTATAATACGGGGAAATGCATGAGACTTTTACTCCAATAAATTCATTAGGTAGCAATTTTCTAGTGCCATACATTGAAAAAACGAAATTTCTTTGAGACCTGCTGAAGAGGCTAATGGCCAAATCTCGTGTTTTCCGTAATTCTCCTGCAAACGTGATCATCAACATCCATCTGTTTAACATCAATTCACAATATGGCAAGCAATCAATAAAAAAAAAGTCAAGCAAAAAAGCTCAAAAGACCAAGATCTTAAAATTAAACTGAAGTGCTTGATGTATTGAACATTTTCTGCTTTCACAATTTTAAAAGTTATTTTAAATTAATTAAAACAATACAATACATATATATATAAAAGGAAGAGTCTGTTTGTAAGCCCTTTTTCTCGGGAACCACATGAGATAACAGGGGCAAAAGTGGTATCAAATTAAAGGTCCTGATGTGGAGGTGCTGATGCATGAACATGTTGATTTTTGTTAAAAGCTATTTAATTCAAAAAAAATCATAAAAAATTGAGGCCTCCTGGATCCCTGTTATTGCGTCCTCCTACAACCAGAAACTGGTTGAATCCGTTCGCGTCGAAGGAATCGCTGTAATTAAGTAAATTTTTTCACTTAAATATGATTAGGAGAACTACGTATTGTTTCCAATCGTAGAATTTCAACGGCTTCTACTTGTATTTCAATAAAGCAATCCGAGTCCTGACAGTTTCCATGTTTTCTCGACCTCTTATTACCACAAATACAGGGATGGTTTCCATTACATTAACAATAAAAAAAGAGAAGCATTAGTGTCCTAATTACCGTTTACATTTTTCTTTTTATAGAAACCACAATTTTGAGAATTTTAACCCAGGCAACAAAGGTTCCTCTGTGTAATGAATCTATCAATCTTTCTATAAAAACCAACACATCGTTATTACAAGTCTTCCTTTACCTTCTCCTTACGGTAATTTCTGTATTAAAAAAAAAGAAGAAGAGGAAAAAGAAATGGCGTTGAAATCCGACCTCTGTTAATCAGCTTAATTTGCTGAGATCAATATCATCTTACAAAACTGAGACACTGATCATTGGATTAACTCATTCAGCTAATTTTCCTATCTTTTTCTATCTACTCTTTAATTCTCATCACTTCTCTCTTCTTCTTCTTTCCTCCTGTTCTTCTTTCTTCTCTTTTTTTTTTTCTTTCCTTGTAATTATTCTTTATTACCCTTTCCATTAACTTGGTCTCTTAATGTTTTCATCTCCACGTGGTTCGTGAATCTCTGTTACGCCTCGTTACGTAACAATCCACCGCATCCCCATCCACTGTTATTAAGAGCTCGAAAACTAGAGGAAGATAAGCAAATTTTGGCTCCTCCTACTCCACTTTGAAGAATTGTTTTCAAAAGCTTTCATTTAATAGAGGAGGAAAAAAAACTAATTCAGATGCCTTTCGATAAGAAAAAAAAAAATATGAAAATCTATTACAAATCATTTTCATAACAACTTCATAAGCACTTTTATTAAATTTATTCATTTTATATTGATCTAAATTAACATTCCGGTAGGCCTCAGTTTTTGAAGTTTGCAGAATTATTAGAATAAAGATACTTTATTACTAATATCGTCCTTTTATATGAGCCAGCAGATAAATCTGAATATCAAGTTGCGAGAGGACTGCAAACTTCAAACAAATGTCAATCTCTATTTTAAACTCACTAAGGTTTCCCTTGCATTTGCTGCACATCCTTTCGTTTTAGTTTCCAGAATTACGACCAACAAACAAACAATCAGCCCTTTTTGAATAACTATTGTTATTTAGTTTTTGGAAGCTGCATTATCCAAGCCACATATGCTTCCGAATACTGATGAAATTAATTTTACTTGTACTTTTTTGTTATTTAACCAGTGACAATGAAGCAATTGCTTTTATTTATTAAAAAAGCTATGATTCCATTACAAAGTCTATAAATAAGAAGTCGTGATATTTTGGAATCTGCTTTCAGAGTTAATTTGTCAATATAGTTGCTTGAAAATTTTTTATTGCATCTAGTGAATTTATTAGTTTTTTTTAAAATTGCAAAAAAAATTTATAACTTTTAAATAATAATCAGGAAATTAGAAAATAACTACGAACAAATTAACCACATCCACCAATTACATATCAACTTTTTTTTTTTTACCAATTGTTTGCAAAAGCATTAAAAAGGACAATGGGCACAAATGTATGGGAAGTTGCCCCACCCCTGTATAGCGATAAGATACATACCTATAGAAAGATCTTCTTAAATAGAACATATTTTATTATTACGACTTGTCTCAATTATTAGTCCTTTCGGAGTTATATACTGCTAGATGTGACATCGTAATTCTCGAATTTATTATGTAATTAACTTTTAATAATTATTATACGTAATTAATAATTAATATTATCATTTATTTCAAGTAAATAATAATTATTTACATATAATAAATGAAAATAACATTTACTGCTACTGAAAACAATTATTGAAGATAATTAATTAACACATCGGGGAATTAAGATGTCAACTAGATAAGTCATATCTAGAATTATATAACTCCGAACGGACTAATAATTGAGACGAGTCGTAATAATAAAAAATGTTCTATTTAAGGAGATCTTTCTATAGGTAAATATCTTATCGCTATACAGTGGTGGGGGCAGATTTGCCCATTCTCCTTTACTTAATGCTGAATTTCAACTTCAGAGAATAAAGTCGACAAAATTTAAGGAATGATGAATAGAAGAAATTTTCAACGATTAACTAAATTTAGGTTATTTAACCTAGGTACGGTTAATGTTTCAGTAATTCAACAAAAAAAAGAGATGTCTACCTCGTACTTTCAATGAAGACACGTGCAAGAATTAGAAGACTTTCACAAGTTCTCAAGAATGTGTACTTACTTTGAATGACAATTCGTCAGTAACTCTAATGTGTTTATTAAATTTTCAGCGCCTAGAAGAGATTTTCGAGAAATCCTTTTGAAATTAGAGTCTCCAATTTTTGAAATAAAATTTCTCGAGAAATGGAACTTTGAATGATCTGAATTTCTCGATAATTCTGAAGATGAGATTTCTCAATCAAAATCACAACTCAACATTAAAAAAAATCGTTATCACACATTCATGTAAGAGCTAGAATGTTTTTTTTTTCGCCCGAAATAATTTTTTTTAGCTCATTTCGTATAAACATGTCAATTTCCACGAAAAAGAATATTATAGGTATTTACCATTGTTGCACAGTAGGCTATAAAAGGATTATTAAAGTATTATTTAAAAACCAATGAATTTAATAAATATTACTGAAAATATAAGTGAGAACTCTTAAAAAAGCACTATTTTATAAAACTAAAAGTCCTGAACGCAGGCTTTACTGTATATATGGACTTATTTTATTTTATTGTTATACTTTTAGTTTTATGAAATAGTGCTTTTTTAAGAGTTTCACTTGTATTTTCACTAATATTTACAAATATTTTTTTTTTTTTTTTACAAATGCCCGGGTTTGTAGCTTCTTCAGCTTTCTTTAGGCCCCAACTAGGGGCGAGATATGATGCCTTTAACCGATGAATCGTTGCCCAGGGTACGCCAAGGGAGGCAGCATCAAGTGATACCCGCTGGAACGGACAGAAGGAGAAACAGAAAAAGAAAGAAACATCCATGCCACGACCGAGATTCGAACCCGGGTACCGACACACTGGCCGCAACGGCAGACCGCCGTCTAGACCGCACGGCCACGCCGGCATATTTACATATATGAAATAGAGCACATTAAAAATAACTTAACTAATTTAATAAATAACGATTTTTTTTTATTTTTTTTTAATAATAGCTACTTCGAAAAATGTTATTTATTTAAATTTTTTGCGAGCCAGTTTTTTTTATTCTTTTTCCGTCAATTCACAAATTCGAAAACACAATAATGAATGTCATTCACAATTTTTGTGATCGAAAGCATTAAAAATAAATAAATAAATAAATAAATAAATAAAATACTGAAAAATCTCTATGATTGCAAGGTATTCGATAAGATTTCTCAATAATTTGACCAACTTTTACCTATTGCAAGACAGATAAAAAAAAACAACAGAAGTGTGATATTTAATTACGTTTAAATAGTTATTATTTTGCGAGATATAATTCGTTAGCAGCATAAAATATCGTCGATATTTTAACTAAAATTTGCTAATTTCGAAGACCATATTAATTGATATACGCCATTCTTCTAAAGAATTATCTCTATTTTGTTAGAAATAGGATGAAAAATTGAGTTGTGTTTTTGAAATGTTATTACATATGTAAAAATGGTAAGATTAAAAAAAAAAAAGAAAAATATGTTCTTTATTTAATTGAATTTAAGTCCGGGAATTGAACCCGGCTCCTCCAGTAAGCAGTCCAGCGTGTAAACCATTGAGCTACAGGACCCAAATTTATATTAAACAACATAACATAGAAAAAAAAATTAAATAAAAATTAAGGTTTCAGTCTACTGTTAAATAATAATAATATACATATAAAAAGAAAAGACATGAAATAAGAGGTTTCTGCAAGCAAAAATAAAAAGGTAAACTCAAATCTTACGGTTATTTTAATATAATCTTATTTAATTTAAATAAAAGCTTAAGATTTTGAAGTACAAAAACTCAATTGAAGCTAAAAAAAAAAAAAATCGGAAAACTTGTTTCGTCTCATTGAATCTCGGCATTCAAAGATGAAATTAGGAATTCACACCAACTGTCCCTTACGTAAGGTTATCTTCATTAGAGGAATTCTTTGGTTGTTCTTTGGATTCCCGCCACGATTGGTGATCATGGTTCAATCAAGCAACACAAGACACTTGGCTTTTTTAATAATAGGCTAATGATACGAGCAGCGGAGATTAAAAGACACACCTGCCATTGTA
Organism: Thereuonema tuberculata; assembly: GCA_023159025.1. Classification (NCBI taxonomy): domain Eukaryota; kingdom Metazoa; phylum Arthropoda; class Chilopoda; order Scutigeromorpha; family Scutigeridae; genus Thereuonema; species Thereuonema tuberculata. Next base: position 41,031,187 of record JAFIDM010000003.1, on the reverse strand, counting down.
CATCCTTTGAACCCTTCAGAGCTGCCTCAATCACCCAATCCCTTTTTACGACTGTATTTCGTAGCATTTCTTTTTTTCGTGCTGTAAAATTTAATAACTGCTTTCCTACTCAATAAGTCTTTATGCTAATTTTTCGGATTTTTTTGTTGTTGTTATTTTTAGTGAATCCTGAATTCTTTGGCAGATGAAAAATGTTTGAGATGCGATGTCATAAAAAATATTAATGGACTACACAAATGTGGTGGTTAGCTAAGATTTATTTGTTGTTTATTTACCAAAATGAGTTCGCAGATCGTTAAGACTACATTGACATCAGAAATTCAAATGAGAACTTATAGTTAAAAGTCGAAACTGTATATGAATGGTAAAACCTTTATACACAGGGCACAATTTATTTCTATATAAGTGAATGGAATTCTTTTGCAAATAAATAAATAAATAAATAACAAATCAGAAATCCTACATAATTGAAATTCTTTCCTTATTAAATTTTGATAGAATGACGATTTAAATATTTTATAATAACATAAACATGAAGATACAAGGTAGGAGCAGCAATCCCAGTAGCGATCGCATAATGCCCCACGGCTTCTATACTAAGCGAAAGTTAACAACTCGGAAACATTACAACTTCAAAACACCATGGAAAAAAATATAAGTTCTCCATAGATTTGGGAGATCCCATTATAATAAAAATAGACCAATCACTGTAAGGTTTATTTCAAGAAGAGAAAAGGAAAATAAATTGGCTTCATATAATTAATTCATATAATAATTCTAGTTGAAGTCAATGTAAAGAATGAAGAAATAAATTTTTAAACATACCAGATTTTAATAAAACTTAAAAATTAAGATCAAATTCTAGGGGAGACCTATAACCTTTCTAGAATCACACAAGCTAGAAACAGTTCTCAATGGCTATGATCCAGTCTTGGCAAGACCTTTATAACGAGGTATAGATCATGTCTCTAGCATATGTCGTTCCTGATATATGAATTTCTCGCGACGGACGGACGGAGAGACGGAGCGAGGATATAAGGCTTCTCCTGCTATGAGCTACGCTCTGTATAGAAGCCTAAACCGAAATTATATTTTGCAAATGGGTGGTCCGGCCGGTCCAACATAAAAGGTATGTAATATAATTAAATTTATTATTGAGTATAATAGACTAATTTAAATTATTACCAAATTAAACTATGTAAGATGCCAGTTTATTCGAATCCTGTCTTTGTAATCAATTCAGTAAATGTAAGTGGGGTTTCTAAGTTGTTGTTTTTTTTTTCCGTTAAATTTTGAAATTTCAGTTTTTCTCTGACTTCATTCACCCAAAAAAAATGAAGCTTATTATTTTTTTTTTGGGGGGGGAGGGGGGAGGATTTCATTTTAGTCTTTAATGCCTTTAATAATTTTCTAATTTGCAGGCATCAGCATACAGCTGAAATCCTTCTTTTTGTAGTGATTTGAATGTGATTAATAAAAAGGAGCAAAGATAAGGATTCAAATTATGCCCCTGAGGAACATCCGAAATAATAGACAAAGAATGGAATCTCCGAAAATATTTTGTATTCTTTCATCTAATATAATTAAGATTTAAAGACCACGTCAAGATAGCTTCTTGATAAGAACTCTGATGTATTTTAATCTTAGTGAAAAACGGTGCTGTGGAGTCGGGAGTCGTAGTCGTATTTACTAAACTACAGAAGTCGGAGTCGGCGGAAATTTTTTTTTTTTTTTTTTTTTTTATTTAGTAACTTTGCAAAGACTAACGAGTTGGAATCGGAGCAGTGAAATCGGTAATTTTTTGGCGGAATCGGAGCCGGATTTTTTTATGTTTGTGAAAGAGTCGGAGTTTAAAAATTTTTTTTGCCCACTTCCATAGCCCTATTGAAACGCTTGTTTTATGTTTAAAATTCAATTCCTGCTATTTGGCAAGTGGCTTTTCTTTAGCAAAGAAGCAATCTAGATTTCGCGTCATTCTCTAGAAAGGCCTATACGCTTCTGAACTCTTTCGGTTCTAAACCTAAACGGGCTTTTTCTTTCTTTACAGGAAAAAAAGTTATTGATTTATTTTAGGACAGAAGTACATTTTCTTGAATGAATTACAAAAAGGTACCGATTTCCTACACAATGAAAATCCATTCTTTAATTTCCAATGTAACTGATTGTAAGATGTTTAATTCAAATAAATCCAGTGCTCTAAGATGAATGAAGATCAAACAAGGTAGGGAAAGCGATTAGTAAACTAATCACAATGTTTCGCAACGTTTTCTGATACGTTTAAGAAAACATACAGTATACTCTCGATATCTCGAAGTCGAAGGGACGCTAAAAAAATTCGAGATAGCGAGTTTTCGAGATAACAAGGTCGAGATTACATGAATATGTAAAATCAAGGGGAAAAATAATTTTTCGACATATCAAGGTTTTCGAGATATCGAAGTTCGAGATATCGAGAGTACACTGTAATTGATATTGCTTTAATTTCCTTATTATTATAAATGTGATTGTTTGCGCATGCAAAAGACGCAATTGTTGCGATTGTTGATGCGATTGTTGTGATTGTTGCTAACGATATTTTAATGATACTTGTCCACAGAAAGACAAAACGGGAATAACTTATAAGTCTTCTGGTCCTTATCAAAAGACTAAAGGCTTTAAATCAACCTACTTACAAGATTACATTATTTTCTTCTAATTAGACTTCATCTTGAAGTTAAAAATTATGAAATAACAGTTTCAGAATCCTAAGTGCTGTACTAAGAGATTAAAACTGTTTATGGTAAATCTTAGCAATGTCTGCTGTTACATGTTTTCATTCCATGTTTAAATGCCGCAAGCACTGAAGACAACAATATATGAGAACTAAGTTCTCTGATAATGATGAAGATTACTCAGGAGAATATGGAAATGCTAGTGGAAACATTGTTCCGCTGTTAATTAAAAGTCATTCAATTTTAATGTAGTTACGTGCAAATAGGTTCTGTTTTTTAATGTATAAACCTTGTAGCTGTACATTTATGTATATTTGACTAAGGAATTCAAGCTTAAGAATTCCGAATCATCATGTATTTAATGTGTAACTTAGTGTAATTCGCCTAAATCTTTTTTAATGATTAAAAGTTTTTACACATGTTAGAATTTTAACAGCAGTGCTGTTATTTTATTCCATTTAACCCACCGAAGATTATAAAACAAAACAAAACAAAAAGATGCCATTATTGTTTTAAAAATCGATGAAATGTTAATTTTTCAATAGATTTCCTACCTTAATAAGCTGTAAAGCCTCATGGTAAGCTCATGATTAAGAAACAAGGTATCGATAGCGATTAGTAACCCAAACACAATGCTTCGCAACGGCTTCTGATACGTGAATGAAGAGTTTGTGTCTCTAGATGGTCGGGAATAATAATTAATTATTCCTGACCAGCTAGAGACACAAACTCTACGGCTCTGCACTACTCTTGGCAAGACCTTTTCAACGACACCCTAATCAAGTCCCTAGCCCTCGTGGTTGCTGAGTTGATACTTGTCCACAGACAAACCAGGACCACAAGGCTTCACGGTATCAAAAGCCTAAAAGGGAGGATCAGATTTGTAATCGTTTTTCCAACACTTTACATTTCAGGTTCCTTGCACATACAGCCACTAATACAGGCAATCAAACCAGTTAATACGTTTTTGCACGGAACTGTAAGGCTTCACGGTATCAGAATTCTAAAAAACAAAACTGCAACATCAAAATAATAGGAAATTGTTTAGAGCATTAACAATCATAATATATTTTAATAAGAATGAGAAGACGATATTTCTTCCACTTTTGGCGATAATATGATGATCTGTAACAATATTCTACCATTGAAAGTAGGATCTACTCTTCTATGAGGGATTTGCCCACTGCGGGTTAGTTTTAATATTTCGTCTCGGTTTCTTGAACCTTCTTCAGGTAATGATCAGATTTATAACAAGTTTGCTGCTTCTACTTTGTCCATGTCTCGGACAAGTTGTTTCCGTGGCTTTCTGTAAATCTGTAAACTTCACGTAAATTTCATCCTCTCCTGATAAAGGCTCAAGGAACTGAGCCGAAATATTGAGTGAAAACTCACTCGGAGTGCGAAACTCCCTCTTAGAAGAGTAGATCCTATTATCATGGCCCATTTCTCCTTCAGAACCAAGTTATTCAAGCATTGTTGTTTCAGAGGTGAAAAAGAATCTCCGGCGTCAAGCTCTGTTCCAGATTGGATGCAAATGAGATTGATTTCATAGGACGATGAAATTCCAAACTGCTTATCCAGATGAAAGAAACAAAGTATTCTGTACGTTTCGAGTTGCTTTCATTAACTAAGATTTAATGCACGGTAACTCATGTTTCTGATTATTTCTTTAGTTCTGCGAATAGCTTATATTTCTTTACACTGTGATAAAAGATAGTGTTAACGGTTTGAGTTTTGGTTTCCTAATGATTTTGATGCTGTTCAAAAAAGACATCTTTGTGACACCCAATAATGGATTTGTTTCTCGTGATTCTAGCGTTAAATCTAAATGGTAATTTTTGTTCTCATGATCTCTAAATTTCTATACAATCTTTACTACTTATTTTGGAGCAACCGAAGCCTAAACCTTTCACTAGACGTGTCACTAAAAAGTTGCCGAGTTGCTGTGAAAATGATATTTTAATGATATAATTTGTTTACTTCCTTACATACGAATTTATACAAAAACTAATCAAAAGGTAATAAAAACACTTCTTAGATCAGTTTTGCGCTCAACTTCAAACAAGTTAATCAGATGCATCAATTGAAATAAAACCAAGATGTTGAAGGATGAACTATCCTAGACATTCCTTAATTAATATAAAAATTAAATATCTTCTCTTCATTATCATCGCAACAGCAAGCAAGGCCCTTTAAGATATAAGTGAAAAGTCTTTAGCTACCATTTCTAATTTTCTTTTGTTTTAAACCGAGATGAAATGAGGAGCTTATTAGTTTCAAAGCCCGCCATCTCCAAAAATTGCAAATTCCGAGCCAATAGAGTTTTTGCTAAGTTTAAATCAAAACCCGCCGATTGCATACAGTTTAACTTCAAAAACCGCCATAACAATGTATTGCGATACGATTTCGATACGAGTGCTATTTGAAAGCCCGCCACGTCCAATGCGAATGGATTATCAAACACCTATTTTCCGAAAATTTAATTTTGGAGATGGCGAGTCCTCAAATGAACACACGTTTTTCGGATGTTTCTTTTTTCCAAAAGACTGATATATTACAACAGCTAGAACGTAATCATAACTCCCAAAAAAAAACCCACATAAAAGTAATATGTGATCACTTTTATCGTGAAGGCTTTGAAAATTAACGTAAAATAAAAAACAAAAACAAAACAAAAAAAACAAGCAACTATGTACTACTTTAATTAGATGTAATTTTAATTTTAACAGAATTTGAACTAAGGTAACAATTACTAATTCTGTTCATTTATTTTATAGTTACCATTGAGTATTCATTTTTCCTTCTTATCTTTTCGTATTAAAGTTATTTAATCACTTTTTTTCGATATTAGACAACATAATATTCTATTGATTCTAATTGTTTTCAAGTATGAATACTTTAGTATTCGTGTATTTTACATATATAATTATTTTCGAATTATTGTGAACATCGAAATAAAAATTCAACGTGTGTGTGTAATCATTAAAAATAAAATAAACAGCCAAAACACATAATAAAAAACAAAAACAATGTAAAAATATGTCACTTGTGAATGTGATCGAACGAAACATGTCGTATATTAAAGTGGTTTTGTTTTTTTAATATGTGTGTTGGCTGTTTATTTTTTTATTATTGTGAAAATTCTATATATATTCTTTAATTAAGAATAATATACCGTATTTTAATATAAATATATGTATTATATATTTGTAATTTTTTTTTTAGGGTTCAATATTAAAATTCGCGTGCGGAAAGGTAATTCAGAATCAGTTCTTCGATACATCATTATATATTAATAATTGCGCATTAGAAATATAGGATCAAGAAATTACTAAATTAAAAAAAAAAATAATACATAAATGATAGATAAGTTTTAGTAAATGTCTTTTAAATAGGTGAATAATAACTCCTCTAACTGAAGAACATAGGTTTTTTTAGACTAAATTTTGTTATTCAAGTAAATTGCTGGCATTAAACCCAAAAAAAATCCTACTTAATATTTACATACACTACACATAAACATTACAATCCCCGTAGATCCGCTTGGAATGTTCGTACTAGGTCTTATTTATTTTTTTAGCTTAAACAAAAAACCTATTTCACCTTCGATCTTATAATGACGAAGCTCACAATTCAGTAACTTCAAAAAATAAAAAAAAGCAAACATAAGGGGAAAATCTCAACTCTTATAAAAGATACTAAAACACTAGGGGTGTTTAATGAATTCTCTTTGCGGGGAATCGAAATTAGAAAATTTGTAATAGGGCTATCAATTGTGAACCTGGAGGGTGTCTGCCACTCTGTTATTACGACTCTCACCTGTTGTTTTCTAATATTCGTAGGTCCGTTATTAAATTGTGCAATCGAGGAAAAAAATAATCATCTTCAGCAAACGTCACTCTACTAAGACAAGTTTGCATTTCAAATGAATGCAAAACTGATCAACAGAAGAATCTTTTTACTAATTCATTTCTCCCAAAATGGAAAATGTTAATGACCAAGCGATTTTTCGCGATTTGCAGCACAAGCGCAATTATGTAATTTTACAAGGGAATTTTTTTCCACGTCAAAATTGAATATGAAAAAAAAAAAAATATGCAGGAAATCCCGAAACAACATAAAGAAAGGAATAATTAGTATAGCTTGGATAATCTGAAATGGCTATTCTATAAAGAATTTACGAAATAATGTAACAGAATTCAGTAAGAAATTCATTAAATTTTAATTTAAGTCGTTAATATCGAAGTATTTCCTTAAGTTTAACTATTTCTTTACTCCTTACTTTAATATTTATTAGATAAATTATATAATAGAATTAAGCTTATTTTCTGTTAGGTTTTTTAATATCATATTCATTTTAAAAGTGATCTCACAATGATCAGTTGATGAATGGGATCGAATGTTACCGGTACCTATTCTTTATTTGAAACAGAGTTTCTTTCACAGTTGTACGAAAGAACAGAAAATGAAATTCGTAAAGCACGAGATAACTTTATGCACGGTTGCGATTCCTACATTTAATGAAAACTTACTCCTATGTTTATTCAACTGGGTTTCTGGGTTTTTTTGTTTTTTTTTATTCATAGAAAATACAGATTTTATGGTTAGAATATATTTTTTTTCCTTTTGATTCAATCAAAATTTCAAAGGGTTTTCATTGCTTAGATTCTTATGTTTTAAGAACCTTATGTTTTAAAACTTCTTATTAGGCTTGGAAAACATAAGAGGGATTTTGAAGGCAATTTAATGAACATATTAAGAAGAGCTGAAATTTTGTAGACAATTTAAACAGTACCGTTCCAGAATAGTGAATTTTTAACCTGAAGCAACTTACATCAAAGTAGTCAACATTGTAGACAATAAGCTATCGTTAAAACATCAGTTTAGACAATATCTATAATGTTGACTACTTTGGTGTAAGTTGCTTCAGGTTAAAAAATTTTAAAAAATTTTAAAATTTTTGGAATCTTTGGCAAAGATTTAAATTTTTCTTCTATCATGAAATCAAATATTCCTATTCTAGTATTTCAAAAACAACGCAAGGAAATAATTGGAAGTTAATAACTTAAATTTAATTAGACGCAGTTAATGCAATTGATTCATAAAGATCAATTTTAGGAGCTTTTTATAAATTTGTGGAATATTGAAATTAGATCAGTAAGTCTTCAGTTGCGAATTCCTCCCAAAAAAATCTCAATCAGATAGTTCCATTCTTCAAAATAGGAGAGTTGAAATAAAAAGGAAAAAGGATCTTTATAAAGGAAGACTCCCACGTTCAATGTGCTTTAAGATTACACTTTTTTCTTTGTCATTTATTTTATTTTTATGTTATTTCTTATGCATGTAATTATTTGGGTTATCCTTTTAAAGTTTGGTGGTATTGGTTCTACCCACTCGGTAAAATACAACAATAGCTGCCGAAACATTAGGTAATTGATCGCATTCTAGCGGTAATTTCTTTCATGTGTTCATTAAGCATTTTAAGTTCACAAAATTCGGTTGTAATCCTTACCAATTTCAGTGATTAGTGATTGCGAACTGTTTAGTAAATGTTAACATAATTTGCTTTGATGTACATTAGAGCACTACTAGATTGCCACTAGAGTCAAACTGAAAAGACCTTTTTCTTTCTTTCTCTGAGAAGAAAGAGGAGGCATTTCAAGAGAGTTTTTCTATTGTTTGATGAGGATGTAAATAGAGGAGAAGATATAGGCCATCATCTCCCGCATGAATGCAGTAGAGTGGGCGCAAGGTAAACAGAACACCATTGAACAAAAGCTACCGTAAATCTTACAAT
>JAFIDM010000003.1:40998062-41022279 GCA_023159025.1 Thereuonema tuberculata | reverse complement strand
ATTGGTTGTAGGTTTTAATCTCTTCTTATGGAAGATGAGTCAACGGAAATATTCAAATCAATGTCAAAAAAAAAAATTATATTTCACAAAATATTTTATAATAAATAAAAAAAGTATAGTAAGTAAATTTTAAATACTTATAACAATGTTATAAGTAAAATAAAATTAACCAATAACTTAGTACATTAGTGTTCTGGATCATAATATTATACCAGATTTACACAAATCAGCGATTCCCAATCTTTCACTGCCGACCTTAGTTGGTCATTAACCCCAGATCTTTGTATATAATAATAGATAATATATATAGACCTATATATGCATTACCTTAAAATTAAAAACAGATAATGGAAAAAAATCCTCGTTTATATTTCAGTTTAAATATATGTATAGAAATGTTAACTATTTCACTAACTACTTGAATTGATAATGCTGGTTTAAAAGGATCCCATATTCTATTATTTAAAGAAAATTCTAAGCCTGTAATACATGAGCTTTACTAAATAAATATTTATTAAATAAGGTATTATATATTTATTGATGATATAAAGTTAAACAGTTACGATTGTTAAATCACACAATGTTTCAAAAAAAAAGCAAAAAAGCATCGCTTATGTTTACTGGGATATAGGACTAACAAAGTTTAGTTCTTAATAAAATCTAGGTGTAGGAGAGCTGATGTAAAGAGAATAACTTTCTGTTTGGGTGAATTGTTTTTCTTTGAGACAAACCATCTATAATTAGAAAAGAGGACGAGATATCCGTGGGAGAAAGCTTCTATCTAGTCTCGAGTGGTTCCTCCAACCCGATCAGATATTCCTATCAGCCGCACCATTGTTATTGTGGAAGCGGCTCAAGGCTGCTCTTGACACGGGCGACTCTGAGTGCAGCTTCCCGTACAGAATAGGGGTCAGGAGAACACACGCCGGAGACCTTGGCGTGCCTAATCAAATGGTTCCGACGGATTAGCCGTTCCCTTTCACCGGAGAAGCCATCATGCAAGTAGAGCAAGCCACACATTGTAGTTTAGCGAATTCATCACCTGAATGATGACAGTCGCGTGTCCTTATCTGGAAAGGAGAACCAACCTCAAAAGCACTTAGTTTTTTCTCTGAAAGACTGGAATTTTTAAGGACTGAGGTAATTTGACGTAAACACAATTCAAGGCAAAGTTTAGGAAAATTATAAGAGAAATCTCAGAAACTTGATTTTTGAGATTCTACAGACAATTGAGATTTGGACAAATGTAGTGATTAAAAAATGTAGTTTGTAAACGAGTTTCGGGCAAAATGGAACAGAAAGGATAAACAATAACTACTCTTTCTTTAATCAGTCACGGGTCACTAACGTCGTCGACCAACATGTCACATAACTTTTTCAATGTTCTTGTTTCCACTATTAAAATCCGTACAAATATGAAAGTTACAAATAAATTTTACTTAAGTACTATCTAGGCTAATGAAGGATAGCCTAGATAAAGCTGCACCTATAAAGATACTTTCCCATTTGTGATTTCAAAAAACATCTAAATTATTTAATCTTTTTTCCGCATTTGATTCTGTAATTTGCTATTATTTTGAAAAGCTGTCTGGAGAATGTCTGTTCTGTGAACAGTAGAGAATTAAATTGAAAATTTCTTACGATAACAAGATGGTGGGGAAAATATTTAGAAATGAACCGCAATAAATTCAAATCTAAGATTTTGTTATTGATGTTACTTTTTGTTTTTTTTAATGTGCACTGAAAATGTATTTGTGGCAAACGGAATTCCAGCATATCAATTTCTTTATTTTGTATTGTGTATTTGTTATGCTTTCTTTAATTTCGGAGATACCATATTATCCTTTTCTACTTTTATTCCCATGAATCTCTGTATTGCGACGTCGCTGTTTACTGGTGACTACACCCAGCTGATGATCGCCAGAAAGGCGTGAAGAAGCTGTCCTGGGATATCACTCTAAAAACATTCTAAAAACATTCCTTTGCCACAGCATTTGAATTTCCTTTAATTTTGTATTTATTTATATTTATTGTTTAATTTTATGGATGTTAAACAATTATTCTCAACTTTTCAAAATAATAATATTGTAGTACGGTAATACTTATTAAATATGTAATAACATTTAAGTACTGTGAGTATGCTTTATCAATAACTTCTTGTAATTAATACTTTCATTAACAGTAAAGGAAAGGTTAACTTTAATATTGCAATATTCTGTATAGAAAGAGAAACAGGACTTGATGACTAGCCTTTGCGCATACCTGTTATTATGTCATTGACATACAATTTTTTACTTATAACACATCAGTGTAGATTCCAAGGAGATAAAGGTTTTTAAAATAACTCTAGAAATAATTTATTGCTTTACTTCATTTAATAAAACAATTTTCAATACATACTAAATATTTTCAATATAAAAAGCATAATTTCACTTTTCTTCAAATGGAATTCGACAACAATTATCTCCTACAGATATTTCATTTGGAGACACAAGCTGAAGAAATCCTTATACTAATTACAAAAAAAAAAAAAATAGTAATATAACTGAGGATATTAATTATATCCTCATCAAAAATGGCAGAAAAAGATTTTTAAATACATGTAATAATAAATACCGGTGTGAAAAAACAAACAAACAAAAACTTTAAGGAACTTCAGGATTGCTGTTTCGGCCATTCCACTATTTTCAGATTGAAGAAGATGTAGACCTTGTTTCTTCAGCTAAAAAGGCAATATTATCTAAACTCACAAAAACCTGAACATTTTAGGATTTACAGTATTTTGGTTTTAAAGCAATTATTAATTTTTTCTTTCTTTCTTTTTTTTTTTTTTTTAATGCTTCGTTAAATTAAATTTCCAGGCCTCTTTATATCAAAGAACTTCTATACCGGTATGTTTTTATAATCAGAAAAGACGTGAAGGAATGATTGTACACAAATCATTGTCTCCTTCTTAAGAATAATTAACTTTAGAAGTTTGAACAAAGTATTTAATAAAGCAAGATTAAGATGTTTTAATAGTTATTTTCATATAGAGTTTGAAATATCTTGTATGCACCATTTTATGCATAATCTATTACTAAGCTTCAAGAAATGAATTTGTAATAAGACAAACAAAAATTTTAAAAAATGTATGCAAATAAAACAATTATTCAAGTACTACTATATTAAATATCGACATTTTTATGTTTCTGACAGCTTAATATTCTGTCAAATTGTATTTCTGCAAATAAATATGCATACAAACAAAAGAAATCGCTTTTGAAAGCAATTAATCTTCCTAAAAACAAGAGACTGAAAGCGGAAGTTGGTTGTCAAGGGTTTAATTTGCAGATGGTAGGTAAACATAGGCTTTGGTCTGTGTTGTGTAACAGAAGGACAATTAATTTGAAGACACAGAATAATTGAAATGAGAACACTTCGATCACAAATGAATGTTACAGGAGTTAAATGTTATATAGGTCAAATTATATTTACAGGAAGAAAAATTATATCTACTAAATTCAGAATTAGAAAAGACAGCTGTTATAATAACTAAGAGATAACCCAAGCTTAAGTTAATAACTGGACTTAAATAGGTTAATAGATTCTGGCTTAAAAATTATGAGAAATAATTAACCCGTAATTGCGTTAAAAATTGTTACTTTTAATACATTGGCAGAAATATGTTATATTGCTGGCTAAGTAACAACACACTTATCCGTGGATATACGTTGTATTGTATTTATTGTATTGAGTATTACAACATAAATTTCACTGTCTCACAATCAGTCACTTATAATGGAAATTAAAAGTCTAGTTTCTCCAATTACCTTCCACAGTTAATGTTACTATCAAGTGGTTCAATTTGGAAAACATCGATGGTGAACATCGATAAAAATGAAAATATCGATTAATGCATTGCCGCCATTAATGAATAAAGAATAACAAAATACAAGTAGCAATAATAATAATAATCAGAAAAAAAAAGAACAAAATCTAATCATTCCTTTGATGTTTAAATTTTAAGTTTATTTCTTGTTTACATTTTAAGTGTCTGAAACGTATTACATAACAGTAATAGCCCGCTATTACCTCATGTCAAATTTCAAGTTTGTAGCATGTTGGGGAAGTATGTTCAACATTTCGAACAGACACACATATCCAACAATTGTTTTCCTTTTATATTATAGATGAATCTTTGGGTATTAGTGCTTTCACTTTCAGGATCTTCTAAAGCAGGTCTTTGGCAAATAAAGTCCATGTTTTACAATGCTACAGTGATTCAAGAATTAATGTTTGAAAACTTGAAATAGTGAGAGTCAAAAAAATTCTAATTCGCTATTTAATACACAGGTGCATTAAATAAAATCAAGATTCTTGATAAACCCTGGACCCCTCACACTTTTTGGGGTGCCTCAGGTTACTTAGAAGAATTACTAAAAATAGAATAATTTGGAAAAAAATATACAGATAATATAAAAATACGTAGGTCTAAATGAATAGCATTTTTGTCAAACTAACAGTAGTTTAAACGACAAATTAAAAAAAAAAAAATCGATTTTATAAATTTAGGAATCGTAATGTATTCTAATGAGGGCCCGACAAAGTAAACTTGCCCGGGGCCTGGCGAACGCTAGGGGCGGCCTGCTTATCACAGAAAAGTAAATGGCAGTAAAAAAAAGTGGTAGTTACTCCTTAAGAGATTTTTTTTCTATGAATTGTATTAAAGTGTTTATTGCTTGGTAAATATTCTGAATAAGAGCGGAAAAGAAAAGACAAATTCTGCATTTTAGTTGTTAAGCAACTGTGAATAACAGACCTGCTTTTAGTCTTAACATAATTAAAAAAAAAAAAACAACTAAATTTCATTTTTCTTATATCATACAGGTACTCCTCACTTTACCACCTATCTGCTTAACGACCACTCGCACTTACGACCTCCGTCTTTGAAGGTACAACTTCTATTTCATCTTCGTCATCTCTCTTACCTAGACCCTCTTATCTAGCTCCAGATAACCAAATAAACAAATGATAATATGTACATATGCATGTCTTTTTATGAATAAATTGTTTGTTCATAATTTTTATACTTTTATAATTTTACAACAAACCTACATTCCCGGCGCAAGCTCCTCGCTTATCGACCAATTCGCTTAACGACGTAGTCGTCAGAACGGAACTCGGTCGTAAAGTGAGGAGTACCTGTACTACTTTTACGAAAAAAAAAAATTAAAATATAATCCTGTCATAATCATTTTATACTTAGAATGAAAGTTAGTTCAAAAATTAATGTGTTTCTTCTGCTATGAAAAAATGATACAGAAATAAGAAAACTTCACTCATATCAATTAAGTTATACAGAATTCACAGCAAGCAGCTGCTACATTTCGAAATTATTTTCAGTTTAGGACCTTTATTACTCAATTATCAAGACTTCCCTTGTTGCTTTTTCATTATTATCCAAATCGTTAAGCGTTTATTATCTAAAAAAGAAAAAAAAAATCCTGAATCCATTCTGATTTCTTTATCAAACTCCATTTCAGTTTGTTCGTCTGTGACTAACAGACTTGAGTTCGTGCTCTGGTTTTTAAATCTATTCATATTAGACTATGCATAATAAAAATGCAAATTGAAACTGGTCTGTTAAAGAATCACATACAAAAAAAGATAATAAATAACTACAAAATTGCCTTAACTTTATGTAATATTTATTTCACTCCTTTTCGAACGTACTGTATAAATCTAAGTTTAGAATCAGATTTCAAGGAATGATAAATAATTTACTAAATCTGTAATCTTGAGATGGTAATTTGGCTGGACTAACGACGCAGAACGACGTTAAAATAACCATTTATTAAATTCAAGATTTCTCTTGCAATTTTTTTTTTCTACAGTCAACGCAGACGAGAATCCAATTTTCACTGACAACTATTCATTTCCGGTTCTCATTAGGATACGAACATTGTATTCAGTATTATCGAAGTACGAAATAGTCTTTACTTAAACACACCGCTGGATAGTAATCATTGAAACACCAAAATAAGTTTTTGGTACATTTAGTTACTCATTAGCGAACGGAATTTGAGACAGTGGACTTAGGGACGTGATGGTGGAAAATTGTTATGATGTAACGTGAAACTGTTTTCGAACAGGTGTGGAAGGTCTGGCCTTTTATCAAAAGGCAAATACGAATAAACGAGACAGTTATTCCACGTTGTTAGCGATCATTAGTGAGTGGCACTCGGGTCTCGAAACAGAGATCAAGTAATTCAGTGAATCGACTTTTTTGTGTTCTTTTACTCTATTCAATTAAAGCATCTAGCTGTAAAAGAATCACTTCTAATAAAATTAAGAAATATTATCTTTCGTTTAAATGTCAATTACAAATAAGGTTCCAATGTTAACCTTATGATATTACGTTGCATTGATAACTAATTTTTAAATTATTGGAGGCAAAATATCAAAATATAGGTTAATTTTACATTACAGCTTATGCTAACAAATTTAATTATAGAGGATAATCCAAGCAATTCATTGGTCCTCTTCTCCTTAAATAGAGGAATTGACAGCTACTTGGATCACTTCCCACTGAAGATGCCTCATCTGAAGAGAGGCGAAAGCTTTGGACCTCCCATGTTTTAATGTTTTAATGTTTTTAGTGTTTTTTAACTTTTTATGCTTGTGTGCAGGCTGAACTTTGAACTATATTTATTAGCACACGTAAAAACTTTTTAGTAAATTTAATTATATATTAAAAAAAAATCGAATAATATGAAAAGTTTATTGTCTGCTAATCTTATTGTCTATTATTGTTCAGTCTGTTTCTTAAGAACCAATGAAAATCTACTGAAAAATTAAAAGTGTTTTTACCTCACAGTGAACTATCCAACGAGTTAATGATTAGTATTATTATGAAGTGTCTTAATGGTTCTTTAACTGTACAATTCACTTGTTTATTTAAATTCAATAGCATACTTCAAATATTAATTGTCATTTCCATTAATTGTCAATTTAATATAATCGTTTCGTTGAGGAAATAAAGCTCTTATGTCTCCCTTAGCTTTCAACGACTATTAGCATAGTAAACAATGTAATGATTTGGCTATTAAGTTGAGCAATTATTACACTTAACAAGGCACTACTGTTTACTCTGCATTCGTGGTGGCGTGCAGGACAGCGGGAGTCGAGTTTGGGCACCGAGGGAGGTTCTTTACTCCGATGGCGTACAAGGTCGTCGAGATGCTGGTCCGTGTGAGTGTCCTGTTACCTCACCGGCGGAGCACCCTTGACCTCGCCGCCGAGCCGCTTTCCTTGACCCGCCTCTCCTGTTCTTAAGAACTAGGTAACACAGAAAGCCAGAGATGCAGTCACTCAGGGACACTCGGCCCAAATTACCAGGTGGTGTGTTCTCTTTTTACATGAAGCACCTGCAGGATGCCCTGCCCCCACCCTAAGCAATGATCTCCACACCCCTACAACCCCTTCTACCCGTGGCTATCGATCATTTGCATAGACGCGTGACAATAATTGGATCTTCCTTCAGATCAGTTTGGCGTTATGTAATGGGACAACAGCTCAGAATAAGTGAATTTTATATGAAGTCCCAATAATATATCTTAACATGTAGTTAGTTGTCAGGTTACTTTCTTTATTACCTCCTCGGGATATCCCAAGATTCGCCCATTTGAATTTTGTAGGTCAGGGATGTTTACATTACTTTACGGAGAAGGAAAGTTGTCTGAAAATGATTCGAAAGAAAAATTAAAAAAAAAATAATCAGTTAGGTTTATTTTTTTAGTTTCTATTTTTAAGAAATAGAGTAATTAAAAAAAATTTTCCTTAAATTTTAATTGTACTTAAATTTATGCAGTAAAGTTAATATAAAAACAGAAATATTTATTAAGAAAAAGATTCGCTACTTTTGTTTTGTCTTGCCTTTTGTAATCAAGTAACTGATAATAGTTAATGATTAAAATTTTATATTAATATAATTATATTATATTAAATTATATTTAATTTTATATTAAAATCAAAAGGTATTAAAAGTTTTTAAGACCCTTAAAATTTTCACAATGCCACTCAGTATATTCAGATATTACATATTCTATAATAGATTTATGATTAGTATTAATTGTCGTATGATTAAATATTAACATTTGAATCTCAGGACAGTTTCTGAGATTCAAATAGAACACATTATTTAAAAAAATATTAGATAATATTTGGATAAATTGTTACTTAGGTTGGAAATTTAGTTCAGTTCACATCAGTGGATGTTATGGAAGATGTTGACAATGATGACTTTTTAAAATCATAAAGATCATAAAAATCTATCCAATGGATATTAAGGATTTTGTTCTAACGCTTGCGTAAAAGAAAATAAAGGGATAAAATATAGTTAAATACAAATCCTTCGCTATTTACGCGATCTACGAAACTTTGTCGAAGTCTCCAACTTTACTATTTGATTTAGGAACTTAAGGAAAATGTGATTTGATCTTGTTTTATATCGGACCTGTAGAGGTCAAAAATTCCAATAGACTGTCATTCAAATCCATCATTATCATATACCAGTTCCCTGGTAAACCTATTACATTCCTGTCTTTATCTTCTTACGCAATTTGAAAAATTGCGAATACAGTAGAACCTCGATTAACCGAAAGGTCGGGACCGGACCACCGTCGGTAAATCGAAAATTCCGGATAAAAGAGAGCACTTAAAAATGGCCGTCAGGAGACCGCAAAAATTTTAACGCTGGATTCTAAACATGTACAAAATAACTAAATGTGATGTTTTTAATTATATTACTATAATTATAAACAATAAATTTGTTCAGTAGATGTCACTCAAGTCAGGAAATGCAATGTGAATGTTTATATGACATACAATATATACTTTACATTGGCTTAAACGGAAGTTTGCTCTGCTTTAAGCATGACTGATTGTCTTTTAGCCCCTCTGTCCCGAAGTTGTTTCAGTAGCTTAAGTTCTGTAGAATCAGAGTCAGTCTATTGCTCCAACCACATCATTCGTTTAGCAAAACATTCAAAAGCATCGGAGTTGTTTATTTTAGAAGTTTCCAATAGAATAGAATCTCCGACAGGAGGGAGGATTGGGGGGGGGGGGGGGGGGAAAAAAAGAGATGATACCGGCATGTCGGCACTGCCTGCAGTAGAAATAGCTACCGCCGAAGGTGACTTGAAGTGATATTGTTTATTTACCAAAAAAATAAAAAAATAAAAAAAAAAACTTAAGGAAACCGACGTCGATTAACGAGGTTCCGGTTAAAAGAATTTCGGATAATCGAGGTTCTACTGTATTCAAATTTGGTCACCATCTTTTTTTCTTTAATGTCAATTTATGAAGATATCCTAAGAAATAAGTTCTTTAAGAAAGATGAAATTCAGTTGTTGTTGTTGAGCCGGTTCGCACCGAAGTGCGAGCTTCGTGGCGAAGCCTCCGTGTTCCAGGGAGCGCTAGTGTTCCCAAGATGGCGAACCCCTAGCAGACTCCCTAGAATTTCAAGGGAAAGATACTGGGGTGGTTTCCCGTGGCCTTCCCCAGAAACACAGTACGTTACCATAATTAAAAAAAAATAATAATAAAGTGAAGTAAAAATGCATAAGAAAACTGAGCTACGGCAGTTTCAGAAAAATAACTCATTTTAAAGATTTCTTCGTTAAAACTCGACAATTTCGAACAATGTGGAATCTAAGATAAAAGCCCAAGTTACATAACTTTTTTTTTTTTTAATATTTTAATAGAAGTGTAACAAATATTGTCGTAGCAAACAATATGATGAGTAAACCTACGTAAAATAGCAAAAAATATTGAATGTGGTTCGAAAGGTCAAGGGATTAAGGGGGTTATCTAGCATCGTTGAATTAAGACTGTTTCTGGAATCTAGGTCTCACATGATTAGTCGGCAGCACAGGCGGACCGAGGAGAGATTGGTTTTTGGCTCCGGGAATCCGAAGCCCTTGTGTATATATCTCCGTTTTTGTAAATAAAGGAAGTCAGTAGTTAGATTTGTTACCTGTTAATCTGTCTCGACTCACGCTATTTCTAAGAACCTAACAATATCATACTGTATGATAAGCAACTTTTCAATGTGATGGTCTCAAAGTTAATGTTCAAATTAAAAATTATGCATGTATTTAAGAGTTCTGAAAGTGAAGTTTCCTATTATTCTTATACAACTGAACTCATTTGAAAATCACTTTTATGATTATTTACATAATTTCTTAATTACAACTTTACAGTAACAAAACCTTATAATAAAAATAGTTACTTTTTTGAAGATTTGTCGATTAAGTTTTGCTAAAAGATTGGCAATTGTCATTTCCTGACAGTTTTCAATGTATGTTGAAAGTAACTTGATGTTATCTTTGTTAGTTCCTCTACATTACTTGAAAAAATCGTAAAAAATTAATAAAAGAATCAAGTTTTATTTTACGTGTTCTTGTCTAAGACATTGTTTAGTTTCAAGTAAGAAGCGTAAAAATACAATAAATACTGCATTATCTGCGTCTATTTTGAACTTGCAATGGAAAGTAGGCTGTGAGTTCCGTGTGCTGCGTCTGACCTCTTTTTCGTATCCTTCCTTTTCATTTATGGAATCTCATCCCTGCATAATAGCAGGATATTAGGCTCTTGCTTTTCTTATGAATTTCTTTCTTATTTATTGGAAATTAGGTCGTACAAATTATAATCATCTAAATCATTTAGTAATGGCTTTAATAATTATTCAGCCAATCGAGTGGAACGGGTCTCGTGAAATCACTATTTGCAGAAAAACACACCTTAGCAATTTCTTTGACATGAATAATAGATTTCTTCAGAATTAAGACTCTTCCTCAATTTAATTCATTCTTTTCATTGGGAATTTAAAGGAATTCTTTTGACGATTTAAGCGGAACTAAAAAACATTAACGTTATTAACGTTATCTTAACATTAACGTTATTTTACTGTTTAAATTCTTGAACTTTGAAATTAATAGGTCAAGTATAAAGAGAAGTAAGTAATTATGTGATTTTTCCAGAATATGTAAGGTCTTGATAAAACGCTGAATCTATCATAAACTATTTTTATAAATACTGTGATGAAATATTACATAAAATTGGAATTATCATTATAACGATTTCTATCTACAATAACCACTTGGTAAATTAAACAATAAATTATTACTTGATAATAAAATATTAAACTAGCTGTATCCGGCATGCGTTGCAATGCCACTCAAAGAAAGAAAGTGTTTGTGTTTTAATTCTGTTTATTAAAGTGCTTTTGGATACACAATATTTTTTTGTTTTTCCGTCTGGTCCGTACACGAATAAATCAAAAGGTTTTCGGATGCGTGAGCAGACCACATACAGCTGTCCATGTGTGAAGCATGGATTTTCCAAATTTAATCCACATACTTGTAGCGATTGTCCCTGTGCTTTGTTGATGGTCATTGCAAATGCGAGTCACACTACAAACGTTGAAACCGGAAATACACTCATTTGTTGAAACGCCTCGCGCATTAGATATTGCAAAATGGTTCTACTAATTCAGAAACCTTCGCGGGCGTGAGCACAACAACTCACCAAAGTTTCATCTCAATCTGATGAATGGTATAGGAACGCATACGGGACAAACAAACATTCCTTTTTATATATTAAGATGACATTTAACAATGTGGGATTGATAAATGGATGACTTGATGTACTTTAAAAAAGAAAAAAAAAATTAATATCCGAGTTTAAGTCAAGGTATCCCAAACTTTCGCCATCATTGAAATTTTTCATTAGCCGTAATTGTTCCTAGTTAGCTGTTTTCCTGTTTTTAGGTGATATGATCTTTTATGATCAGTAATCACAGAATCTCTAAAAACTTTAATAAAAACTAAAACTTCTTAAGAAGTTGTAACTTTCTTCCCGGCAAGAAATTTATTGTTTTAATTATGATTACATTTAGAATAAAAGAGTCCAAATCTAAATACCAAGTCACATAGAAGCATCACATTCGCATCAGGCTTCAAGTTTTTTTTAGGAAAAAAAGGCAGTAAAACCTTAGATTTGAAGCAGAAACCTTATTCTAAAAAAATAATAAGATTTCTAATAAGTTATTCGAATCTTCTTAACGTAATGTTTGACAACTGATCTAGCAAAACATGATTAAGATTCAAGTTACCAGAAATTGAATTACATATATAATCCGATCACTAATTGCAGAAAGACTTGTAATTGTTAAGATAAATAGCAAGAAGATAATCTTTTGTTAACTCAAAAAGAAACCATTCATTGAAAAACGGAAAAAAATACGGAAATGCACAAATTCGTTTGCTTTCACGCCTTTGAGCATATCATCGACGGCAATCTGGGACAGCTGTTTCGTCCTTGTTAGGACTCATCAACCTGATTTAGCCTCGATGATCAAGCTCAGAACGCGTGAAAGCCTATGAATCCCTCTCCCGCTCTCGGAAGTGGGATCCCCACAAAAGCAAACGACGATAGAAAAAATCGCTATAACTAGTACAGCAAAAGTACCTTAGCCCACTAAGCGCTGGGCACAAAAGGCATTTAATAAAAGGATAAGCCAAAGGAATCGGCGAAAAATTAATATGTAAGAAGGTTTAACGTGCATCAAATGTAACATGAAAACGGAAAAAAAAATATGGAAATTCATAAATTCGATTGCTTTCACGCCTTTGAATCATCATCGAGGCTAAATCTGGCTGATGAGTTCTAATAAGGATGAAACCGCTGTCCCAGATTGCCGTCGATGATTGCTCAAAGGCGTGAAAGCAAACGAATTTGTGCATTTCCATATTTTTTTCCGTTTTTCATGTTATATTTGATGCACGTTAAACCTTCTTTCTTACAAACCTGTCATTAGAAAAAAACAAAACAATATAGCAACTAGTAGATTTTTTTTTTTCAAATTATCAAAAAAGGTTAAACGGACTTAAAAAACACTTGCAGAACGACAAAAATAGGAAAGCTGATGTAAGTTTTTATTACCATTCTATTAGGTGAGTGCAAAAGTTCTACCCGTTTTTATTACCTATAAAGAAAAGCAAATAAATGCAAAATGAAAACTATCTATTATTGTGCATAATCCCCATTGCTATCTAGGACCTCTTGCCATCTTTCTAGTAGGAGATGAATCCCACGGCGGTAAAATTCCGGCGGTTTCGAGTCAAGTCTTGGATGGCTGTTTTCACAGCATCAAGATCATCAAAGATTTTCTGACTGAAGGAATTGTTCAACGCACGAAATAGGTGATAGTCAGTTGGTGCCAAGTCAGGAGAATAGGGAGGGTGGGGTAAAACCTCCCAACCAAAGCCCAGTAACTTTTGGCGAGTGATGACAGCAGCATGTGGCCTGGCGTTATCGTGGTGAAGGATAACACCACGACGATTGATGAGACCTGGCCGCTTTGTACCAAATTTGAATGCAGCCTGTCTAACTGTAGATAGTAGAAGGCAGCATTGATGGTTTGGTTGAGTGTCAGGACCTCCCAGTGAATTATTCCCTGCACATCCCACCACACACTCAATAACACCTTCTTGGAATGAAGTTCAGCTTTCGAAATCGATGCAGGCGGATCAGAAGGGTGACACATAGTCCTACGACGCTTTACGTTACGTTACATAACCCACTTCTCATCTCCTGTCACAATTTGTGTCAAGAATGGATCATTTTTGTACCGGGAAAGCAAGGAAACACAGGTGGCGATTCGGTCATTCCGTTGCTTAGCTGTCAGGTTATGTGGAACCCAATGATCCAACTTTCTCGTAAAATCCAACTTACCGAGCCGTCTCTCGACCGTTGTCCGGTGTACGTTGAAGGTCTATGCTAATTATTGCACGGTTGGGTTCGGGCTGTTTCTTATGGCTTGGTCAATATCGTCCTCTCCAACGTGTGATGGCCGTTCACTCCTAGCCTGATTTTGGCAACTTCTGTCCCCTTCCCTAAATTTACGAAACCATCGACGACATGTGCTTTCGTCTATTGCATCATCCCTATAAATTTGACAAACATTGCGACATGCTGCGGCTGCCGTACTCTTTTTATTGAACTCGTATAACAAACAATGTCTTGTATGCTCCTTCTCGCGTTCCATGTTACACCCTCTGATATTTTTTTTGAGATGATTAACTTTGTGAGACACGATGCATTTATGTGTGAGGCATCCACACGTTTGATTGGCAGACGATTTGCGTCATTACAATATCATATGTGAGGGCAATTCCATTACAAATTTTCATATCCAAAAACGGGTAGAACTTTCGCACTCACCCAATATATCTTCGAAGTTAAAACTCGTTTGTACAAAATAGTTGATCGATTCAGAGGTTTCTTAAATTTCATTTTTAGCTGTTATCAACATGTATATCTAAAACATTACTGTGGTTTTAGTTAGTTACCCCTTACTGCTTAATTTTTTTTTATTTCTCGGTAAGTTCAGCATCCAAGCAATTAGTGTGGTACGTTTCTGGTTTATCTTAACGGAAAGTTCAACTTTTTTTCATTAACGTTAAAAAACAACAACATTCAACTTACTTAAAACTCTCTCCACCTATACTTTCACGGTAACATAAGTCCCAACCATCAGTGTGCCAAGTTTCAGCTTTTTAACTTATCTGGCAAAAAAAAAAAATAATAATAATAAATAAATAAACCGGAAGTCTTAACTTTTAATTAATTAAAAGCTTAAATTATCTCTATATATTATTTGTCAAAGATATTTTTTTGTCGGTTCGCCATATCTCCCTTAATACTTCATCAAAATCAATGGTTGAGACATCATTTTGAAGATTACGTTCACCGCTAATGACGAAAAATAAACAAATTGTTTAAAAATAATGTTTTCGTTAAAAAACTTTATTTTTAAAACCTTTTTATAAAAATATAGAAGCAGCCATCTATTGACAATCTGTTTAACTAACATGCACGACAGCTGTGGAGTTGTTTACTATTTCTCAAAGGAGTTAAAGCCAATATCTGCTTTTTAAATGTTACTCTTCAAAATAAAATATCTTTCAATAATAAATAATTGCATTTACTTATTTCCACATTAGATATCATGCGAATTATTCGCACGGGCCAACTAGTTTATTTGTAATAATACAGAGCTTTACATGGTAAAATTTGGAATCCAAAAGTTGTTGTAATCTTTCTATAAGGTTTTCATTTAAATAATGTTGGGGCCATCAAGCAGCAGACTCGGAATTCAAATGTTTTGTCAAAGCTATTCTTTTTTGTTGGTTTCCGCACTTCCTTCAGCTTTAAGTCTGGTTAAGCTACTACGGAAGGTCTTATGTAACAGGAGGAAAGAATAAAGAAAATAAATTATGGTATAAAACTAAGAAATTTAGTGCTAATCTTCATAAATCAAATGATGATAAACATTGATGAATTACAACCTCAAGCAAAACCTTGAAAAGTCTTATTTGCTCTACATATATTGTTTAGTTTGCTTTTATATTCTCTATGTAAATTTCCATGTTGACCTTCAAAGTGTCAGATTTGATGGGGCTGATTTTATACGGCTCAGCTCAGACATTTCTATCCTAGAAACTTACAAAACTTATTAGAATTGGATAAAAAAAACATTCTCATTAGGCCTAAAGTTTCTGGGAAGAAAAAAAGCAAGCAATAAACCACGATCTTTGCTGAAGCAGTATTGTAAAAAATAAAAATAAAATAATATTATTAATAAGTTACTGTAGCTTCCCTAATACAATTTCGACAATAGTTGGCAAAACAATATTTGAAGTTCTTAATGCTTTCTGAGCAATCCACTTTGTAAATTGAATGAAAATCATCTCTTAAAGTTGAGATTCGAAACTTATGAAGATGCAAACCAGCGAAAGGAATCAAACATTCTTGAAGTGCATCAATTGGATACTGCCTCTAAGTATTGGGTTGGCCAAAAAGTTCGTTCGGTTTTTAAGTCAAAATAAAAGACACATTTTTCATTGTCAGCAATAATTTTATTGAATAACGTCTTCAACGGTTTGTTCCACTACCTTCTGCCATCTTTCAGGCAACTTCATAATTCCATCTTCCCAAAACTTTTTATCTTTTTGAGCAAAAAAAAAATGTTCCAGATGCCTATGGAGTCTTCCAGGGAATTTAATTTTTTCCATTAAGAGAATTTTGTAAAGACCAAAATCAATGGAAATCCGAAGGTGCAATGTCTGGTGAATAGGGCGGATGAATCAGAACTTCCCAGCGAAGCTGTAACAGTTTTTGTCTGGTCATCAAAGACACATGCGGTCTTGCATCAGGCTTATTTGCCTTCCATCTTCAATATTACATTGACCACACAAAATTCATCAATTTTGATCAGTTTTTTTTGTTTTTGTTTTGTTTTAAATACACACTGAGATGACAGCTGTAACAATACAATCTAACAAAATGGTGTCGAAAGATGTTAAAGACACCTAAGCGCTGCTAGAGCCAACTTACCTAAAAAAAAAAAAAACGAACGAACTTTATGGCCAACCCAAAATAACTAAATAGAATTTTCATAGCATCTTCACTAAAACATTATTATTAATAAATCGATTTCGAACCCTTCATCTGCCGGTTAGATATGAGAGCGCGTAGATCCATCCATATTGTAAAAAGATCAAACAGAAGTGTCCGGAACAGGATGTAGGGCTAACTTAATTGACGGGATTCGTTCCGAGTTTGAAATGCAGGCAATCTTGTAATAAATATTTTCATATTCCCAATAAACAATAAATAAATTAAGATTGTGAGGTTTAATCTTCTGTAGAATATTTTTTCATTTCCCTTTTTCTCTATTGTTACAGGTTTTCTCAAGCGGTGTGTTGCGAGGAAATCCTGAGAAATCATCAATAATTTTTCACACTTAATCAAGTGCTCTAATCCAGATTAAGTACTGATCCAGTTAATAACAGATTTAAGTACATTTTGTTTTGTTCTAATAATGAAGATTAATAAAGTTTTAATTTACTTTTCAAATCATCTTATAAAATACTTCAGGGTATTTTTAAATGTTTAAAAGAGATTGTTAAATTCAGTTCTAAATTATACATGTTTTATCAAAGGGATAAGTGCTTTATTGTTCTCAATAAAAGCAATGAAACACTTTGGTGTATCGTGG
This sequence comes from Thereuonema tuberculata, assembly GCA_023159025.1. Classification (NCBI taxonomy): domain Eukaryota; kingdom Metazoa; phylum Arthropoda; class Chilopoda; order Scutigeromorpha; family Scutigeridae; genus Thereuonema; species Thereuonema tuberculata. Next base: position 41,005,172 of record JAFIDM010000003.1, on the reverse strand, counting down.
GATTTTAGGAGCAAGATTTGGTGTGCAGGGAGACTTCTAGCAGTGCGCCGTGAAGTGAAAAAAGTTGAGAAGTACTGCTAGATTGTAATAACTTTTTTCCTGTCGGGTCATATTACTGGGAGTTAAGATTTCGGCAGAGATCACAAGCGAAGATCCATTTATAGTAGGAAAACCGAAGATAAACTGATCTGGTAAACTGGCTAATCTGCGAAATTGGATTAACACTTTTTCTGGAGACCAGTGGAGTAATGGATTGAATGACACTAATTCCACTTTTTAATTTGCTTTTTAAATTAATACTGTTAAAAAAATCCATATCTGAATAGAAAATAAATACAGAAGCATCTATTTTCTACATTTCTCAGCCTTATGGAAATTCAATCTGATGCTTGTCCGCCTAAACCATCGCAAAGATCCCAGATAGCTATTGAACAGACAATTCAAGAAGAGATCTATCCAGTTCTTTCTTACGACAGGACTAAATTCATTTACGATATTCAAAAAATTAATCATATATTAGAAAGAACTATAAATAGTATAAATAACGATATAAAATTAGATCACACAAAAATTTCAATATTTAAAAAACAAATAAAAAAATGGTTAATAATAAACGCTTGAAGAAACACAAATATGATTATGATCAAATTGAAACAAATATGCTTATGAATGTATATATGATTAGATGCAGTTGTGTGTATGTGTTTGAATATAGATATACATATGTAAATGTGTATACTGTACCTTCATATCATTTCGAAACTGTGTTCCGACTACAACAAGGAGTTGTTTTTGGGAAGCAGCCCAGCAATTTATAATTTCCTTATTAACGAAATTGTTATTGTATGTATATTAGGGTGTCCCTTATATGGGTGAAAATTTTTTTTTTTAAAATTTTGAAACGCATACCTCCCAATTCTTTTTTATATACATAAATTAACTCAAACACAAAATTTTATCTTTCTATGTTAATATTAACCTGTGCCGACAGGTCTTTAAAGTTTATGAGGATCTGTGTTTTTAATGCATTCTGTCTTTCAACTAGATCAGTTGAAATATTTTTATTTTATAAGAATATAAAATAAAACATCAAGTTTAAAGTTAATGTAAGGTATTTATTAATAATAAAAAAAAAGAAAATTAGAAAATTATCGTGCAGGATATTTCTTTTTGAGGGTATCTTTTTTGCAATCTGGACACAAATATCTACGCAAGAGCACACAACGTAGCAAGCATTGCTTCTGTTCTTCTTCTGCAGTTATTAGGCCATGAAAATCTTGCATAATAGTGATGGGTAGTTCGTGAACTATTTAGTTCATTGAACTATAAATTCATTGAACAGTTCAAATGAACTAGTTCGTAAAATGAACTATCGTTCTTTTACCACTCACTATTGGCTATTGGAATGCGCTTGCGCTAACGTCCCCTACTTCGAATATAAATATTTGTTCAGTTCAAATTAGGATAAAAATGTGTTTTCTTTTAACTTTTATGTAATTATTTAAATTAATTTTAAATATTCGTAAAAATTCGTTGACCAGTAAGAAATCAACGACAATCTATCTATATATAAAAATGAATGTATCTTTCTTTCTTTGTTTCTTTGTCCTTTATACACTCCTAGGCCTTTTGACCTATCTGGACCAAACTTTGCAGAATTACTCTTTAGGACACTGCGGAAAGATAGGCTACCTTAGAACCCGGACCCCCACCCCAAGGGGTTGAAAAGGGGTAAAACCCCTGAAAAACCCAATATCCACCTGGTGGTGAAAATGAGAACTATACAAATATTGTGAAAAAGGGAAAATTTCGCTCTCCTATTTGAGGCAGGGACACCACACTTGGTTGGGAGGAAGCCAACACAAAGGCTGAAGTGTCCCACCCCCGACCGACACCGAGACCTTATATTTAGGGCCCCTTCTCGAGCCCCCCAAGTCAATTGCAAAAAAGGGAAAAATTCGCTCTCCTATTTGGGGCAGGGACACCACCCTTGGGTGGGAGGAAGCCAATACAAAGGCTGAAGTGTCCCACCCCCGACTGACACCGGGACCTTATATTTAGGGCCCCTTCTCGGGCCCCCCAAGTCAATTGCAAATAAGGAAAAATTCGCTCTCCTATGGGGGGCAGGGACACCCCACTTGGGTAGGGGGATGGCGACACAAGGGCCTAAGTGTCCTGCCTCCGATTGACACCGCCCTAAATATAAGGTCCTAAATATAAGAAGGGGCCCCAAATAAAAAATAAGGGGCCCTAAATATAAGGGCCCTAAAATAAATATAAGGAGCCCTAAATATAAGGGGCCCTAAATAAGAGGCCCTAAATATAAGGGCCCTAAAATAAATGTAAATATAAGGGCCCTAAAATAAATATAAATATAAGGAGCCCTAAATAAGAGGACCTAAATATAAGGGCCCTAAAATAAATATAAATATAAGGAGCCCTAAATAAAAAATAAGGGGCCCTAAAAAAAGGGCCCTAAATATAAGGGCCCTAAAATAAATATAAATATAAGGAGCCCTAAATAAAAAATAAGTGGCCCTAAATATAAGGGCCCTAAAATAAAATATAAGGAGCCCTAAATAAGAGGCCCTACAATAAATATAAATATAAGGAGCCCTAAATAAAAAATAAGGGCCCTAAATATAAGGGCCCTAAAATAAATATAAATATAAGGGGCCCTAAATAAAAAATAAGGGGCTCTAAAAAATAAAAATAAGGGGCCCTAAATATAATAGAAAGGCCCCTAAATATGAGAAGGGGCCCTAAATATAAGGTCCCGGTGTCGGTCGGGGGTGGGACACTTCAGCCTTTGTGTTGGCTTCCTCCCAACCAAGTATGGTGTCCCTGCCCCAAATAGGAGAGTGAATTTTTCCCTTTTTCACAATATTTGTGAAGTTCTCATTTTCACCACCAGGTTTTTCAGGGGTTTTACCCCTTTTCAACCCCTTGGGGTGGGGGTCCGGGTTCTAAGGTAGCCTATCTTTTCCGTAGTGTCCTAAAGAGTAATTCTGCAAAATTTGGTCCAGATAGATCAAAGGGCCTAGGAGTGTATAAAGGACAAAGAAACAAAGAAAGAAAGATACATTCATTTTTATATATATAGATTGTCGTTGATTTCTTACTGGTCAACGAATTTTACGAATATTTAAAATTAATTTAAATAATTACATAAAAGTTAAAAGAAAATACATTTTTATCCTAATTTGAACTGAACAAATATTTATATTCGAACTAGGGGACGTTAGCGCAAGCGCATTCCAATAGCCAATAGTGAGTGGTAAAAGAACGATAGTTCATTTTACGAACTAGTTCATTTGAACTAGATCATTCAATGAACTAAATAGTTCACGAACTACCCATCACTAATGTAAGTATTCCCACTCACCACATAAATAATTAGATATCTCCTCTTTCGATGGAACTATCTCTTTCCATAACCATATAAACTCTCTCGTTGTAAATTTACTACTATCATTTCTTTAACTTGTTCTTCAACTTCGTCATCAAACAGTGATAAAACGGCAATTTCTTCAGACAAGTACCACAGATATTGGCTGAACTTGTTCAGAGCCGCTTGAGAGATCGACTTGTCAACTGTTTTGTATTCTTTTAGCATTTTTAAAAAGCACAAATCTTGATTTGGCGCCGTCACTACAACACTGCATTGAAGCCAGGGTTTTACATACATACTCACGATAAACAAACAAACCTCTTGCAGTGCTCGTTTATCTTTGGTACTCATTTTGACCTGGGACTGCAGCAAACATATTTTTAAAGAGTAAATAGCTGTAGCCATCCATATTTTTAATGTAAAACAATGTGTTAATTACTCGACAATCCAAGAGCGAATAACAAAGCCGCGAGCGCACGCTGCTCCTCCTGCGCAACATGTGTGAACGTGTTTCGATGCATGTCGGCACGGGTTGCCGTTATCCAAATAACCTAAAAATTTATTTCCGAGTGTTTTAGAGCCTAAAGAAAAAAACTAGGACCTATGCGTTAAAAAATAAAAACTTTGAAAAATAAGGGACACCCTAATGTATATGTTTGTAAATGTAAAGGTTTCAGCAATATATATATTCAATTGAACATATACAACAAAATAATAGAAATTAACCACCAAATATTGTGAATACTACCATATACAATACATGTATTGATAATATACATATACAGTAAAACCCCGTTATTACGCTCGTCAAGGGACCATGACCTACAAGCGTAATAAGCGGGATAGCGCTATAGACGGGAAATGAATTAGGAGATGGGGAAAGATTTGGACACCATTTTACAGGTAACATACATGATTCTGCAATAGATATAGTGCAAATATGAGCTTATTTCCTATTAAAAAGATCTTTGATTGTGGTTTGCCGGGTGTGTGTGCTATTGTTATGAATTAACTTCAATTGATACACCACTAAGAGCAATACTAATATATTTTCGAAGCAGATTTAGTGCACACTTTACTTTTTTACGTTTGCAACAATCCTTCGCTGCATCGGTAATTGCATCTCTATATTTTTAATTATTGTTCACAGACTGGACGAGGGAATTCCTAGAGATTCTGCGAAATCCTTCTGACTTCTGTAGAATTCTCGTCGTACTTACAGAGAATTTTCAATTTTTCACTTACAGAAAGGGATTTCCGCTTCAACATTTTGCACAACTGTATCACAGACCCGCACTTCACAGAGTTCAAGGATTCCCTCCTACTAGGGAAAAAAAAAATCTTTACAGTGTTACATTTCTTTTTGATACAAAATTTCCGATATAAAAAAGCGCTACAAGCGGGATTTGAAGCGTTATAAGAGGGTAAAAGTATACAGAGATATATAGAAAATTCCAGGGACCGTACAAAAGGAGCGTAAAGAACGGGATAGTGCTATAAGCGGGAGCGTTATATCGGGGTATTACTGTATATATATATATGTGTGTACGTATATATAAAAAAACCCAGAAGATTGTATACTGAGATATTCAATCACTCTAAAGACTATGTATATACTCTGTGTATATATGTATATATCCACTGTATATTGTTATATGTGTGAGTGTATGTTAGTGTATTTATGTTTGTATATGTATGTATTTGTGTGTATATATATCTACATGTAAGAATAGGCTTTTTGTTTGTATGTTTATCTCTATAAATATATAAGTTAGAAAAAAAAAATACCATGAAGTAACATGTATGTATATATGTTGGTTAGTCTGTAGCAAAATATGTAAATATAATGTAGATATGTAACTACGAAAATCCATATGTAAACGTAAATAACTTCTTTATTTGCTATTCTTGTTATATGGCTATTGTTTTTGTTTTGTTTTTCTATTCTAATCACTCTAAATCACCTGGCCAAAAATTTATGTTTTACCTTTAGTTTTTAAATAGTTTTAATTATTTTTTACATATGTATATTTTAACATAAAAAAACAGCACCTGTTGACAGGGAAACTAACTTCCCTAACGGGACTGAATTGTTGATTTATGTATATTATCAATAAAAAAAAAAAAACTGAAGTTAATATCATCAAATTTGTGGTCAAGAAAGGAAGATATAGCGGAACCTGGATTCGAATCCCGGCGTGGATGCATGCTTCCTTTCCTGTTTTTGTCTGCATCTTCATCTTTCCCTTCAGGTCTGAAGTCATTCCATAGTGGCTTCCTGAGGAAGGCAAATGAGAACCACCTCAGTATCTTTCCCAGGATAATAAAAAGGGTCCTTCTAGAATTCCACCATAAAGAAAAAACGGCAGAACAATGAAGAAGAAGAAGAATGTCATTAAAAGGATTCATTATTATTATTATTAGGAAACAGATTTAAATATAAAAAGAAAATGATCATAAAGTAAACTATAATCTATCTTTTCTAGGAAAAAACAAACAAACAAACAAAACTGTCTTTTAAGAAGAAATGAAAGATTTTGCAAGTATCATAAATCTTGCTTAGAACTGGTAGCTTATACCATAAACAATGTCAGTTTGCTGCGAATCTGCAAATAATGAAGCGATCACAGAAGAGGTAAGAGAATAAATATGTGGTGAAGTAAAAAGGCTTAACGGGCATTGAATGTAATAATGAAAATGCACATTCGTTTACTTTCACATCTTGAGCCATCATCGATGGGAACCTGGGATAGCTGTTTTGTCCTTATTAGGACTCATCAGAGCCTATCATCGAGGGTAAATCTGGCTTTTTTTGTTTGTTTTTTGTTTTTTTTTTTTTTTACTTTTCGACTAGTTGATTTATTTATATATTTCCCTGATGCCCACATGAAATTTAACTGTTTGCGACTATTTTAAAACTTAAATTTTGACCTAATTTTCATTTACGATGAAAACTTATTTTAAAATACTACTACCAATATACTTTATATTTCAATATTACTATATTTTACATCCTGATAGTTATTCATCGCCGTGCTGGCGTGGTCGTGCGGTCTCGGCGGCGGCCAGCCGTGGCGTCCAGTGCGCCAGTTCCTGGGTTCGAATCCCGGCAGGGGCATGGCTGTTTCAATTTCCTTTCCTGTGTTGTCCAGCCTCTTCTTCACTTTCTCTTCGGTCTGACGTCATTCCTTAATGGCGTCCTGGGGGAAGGCAACGGGAAACCACCCCCAGTATCTGTTCCCTAGTTTATCTATGGCTTCTCCTAGGGGTTCGCCCTTCGGGGGTCACTAGGTTCCGTAGACCGCGTAACTTCGTATATACGAAGATCGCACATCATGATGATGATGATGATGAGTTATTCATCAATTGCTATTGCTGTTCTATTGCTTTATTCTTGATAACAAAAATGGGTTAAAATGGATATCAATCCCAGGCACAAAGCTAAAGTTAGTTATTTCGGCACGTTAAACTTCTTTTATTTAAAAATGGGTTAAGTTTATCTCACTTGGATTTCATAAAGATTCAACCACCCTATATTTACTTACAAATCAAAGTAAATAAAACTATTTTAATTACAGTTTCTCTAGGCCAAGGACTATCTTTATCCAGGAATCATTTCATCTTCCCTTGAAATGGGTTGACCTTGGCCTACCGAAGATGTGGAATATATCTACTGTCTTGTTTTACTGCTTTCTATCCACATCAATTTAATGTGTTCA
>JAFIDM010000003.1:40984314-40996779 GCA_023159025.1 Thereuonema tuberculata | reverse complement strand
TTACTATACATTCTCGTCTATTTAAATACATTCATCTCTGTATGTTTGCAAATATTTGTAACTAAAATTTGGTAATTTTAAAATTCTAATCGATATTGAATTAAAATAGCAAATTCTATGCACGCTAACTTACTAAAAAAAAATACAGGATTATTTTTAATTTCATTTTTTTAAATAAATAGTAATCTTTCCTTCCTTCCTTTATTGAATTTGGCCAACTAGGGACCACGGAACTAGCTCAGCCTGACAACATCAGGGCGAAGCTAGCGACAGTCAAGAAGAGGGGACGAGATTCATATCCCGTCCAGGATAACCGTAAGAAGTAAGTCCCAGGGAGAAACGAACGAAACAAAGAAAAAAAGCCATACCAACACCGGGATTCGAACCCAGGTTCCGACACACCGGCCACACGGCAGACCGCCGTCTAGACCGCTCGGACATGCCGGAACTGCTTATAGTAGTCTTTAAGATTATTTAAAATATATTAAGCTTTTAAAAAAACTTGACAACGGCTCGCACTGTGAGCCGAAACGTTGTGTTTTAATGTGTAAATATTTTTACATGTAACTTGTTCGTGTTGAGCATATTTTAGAGTGACTTATTGAAAACTGTAAACTGAAATATCAACCATTTCTTTGTTTTCTGAATAAAGAAAAGCACTGTTTGTTTTTCGTAATTAAAAGCTAACATTTGTGTTTGCCCCAGAATTGCTTCTGGCTCTTAACTTTAATTAAAGTTCTTGGATATTTACCCTACGTCCAAATTCCCTTCCGTAACTTACTAAACATTAAGTTTTCATTTACATGTCATATGTTATTTACACTTCTTAGTTTGTCAATATTTATTTTATGTTTGAATCTTTTGTGTTTTCAATTCTACAGTATTATTATTATTATTATTATTATTATTATTATTAACTTATTGCTTTTATTATGGTTTTTGTTATTAACTTTTGAGTTATCTTTTAGAGTTTTCCATAAGAGAGTAAATAAAGAATAACCGGAAAAATCATAATACCACATGATAAAATATGTTGTTGAACGCCACATGTGGACAGATCTCCAATGAAGATAAGGAATAAATGAAGTGGAAGAAATTTGCCTTGATTATCTGCTTAATATTCAAAGTTTAGTCCGCATAAAAACTAGCCATATCGATTTCACGTTTATTGAATTTTTATTGCTCGTGACATTTTCAAGTCCCGTTTACGATGTTGGTTTCGCTTTATAAGCGACGACTCCAGCAGCGCTGTGGGACAGGTTTTGGCCCTAGTGCTGTGCCCACCTAGATCCACTCACAACACCACTCGAATATCAAGAGGTAAAAGGGGCTATTACTGCTTAAGGCAATGCCGAATACCACTCGGAACGGGCGATAATGTACTGACACCCGCTCACGTATGCTAATGCATGATCGCACCGATTAGTCCTGTAACAACTCAACTTACGGGTTTCAGCGTTTGGCCCCTGAGGTACTTCTTTGTACACATGTCCATTCGTCTTTCTCCGACCATCGAAACAGTCAACAAGTGTTGATCAGGGCAAGTTGCCGCCTCTCGGTTGAGCTAACTCCCGATTCTTCTACTCTCCCAGCAAACGGACTTATTACGACTTCGCCAAAAGTTATTGCTCTGATATATCAAAAAGCTTTTTCTGAAGTGATATAGATCGAAGATTTTCAGATAAGCTGGTTAAAGTTTAAGATCTCTTAGGTCAGTTTATATAAAGAAAAAAAGAGTTTAAAATAATGTTGCAGCCAGTATTCGATGACTTACACACAGATAAGAGTAGCAAGTTAGACAAGCCATCTATTAATTAATTATTTTACGATTAATTAATTTTTAAACAATTAATCATTCCATTAAAATGTATTATTCAATCTTCAAATTTATTTAGGGTTTTCTTTTCTTTTTATTTAATATGGGACGGAGTAAGTGAAAAAAATTAGGAAGAATAATAAAGTTCAATATAGATTCTCAATAATGGATTAAGGATTAATTAAAGTTTAATTCAGAAAGCTTTAACTTTAAAAATCTGGATCAATGCTGTTGATGAAAGAATAAAAATATAATGGAGAAGCAACAAATACGGTTTGTGAAAACGGAAGCAAATTGGTAAGAACAGTTTATTATCTAGAATTTGCTACTATTATTTTTAACTCTGCAAACGAAGTACTTGCAATTAAGCTAAGATATTAAAAGATGTTTTGGGGACATTGAACTTCCTTTAGTTATCGATAACTGAGTTATCACAAATAAGAAGTAGAAATAACGACTTGTAGCGCTAATGTCTGCAAAAGCAGATATTTTTTTTTTTTTTAGTATACTGCAACATTTCGAAACAAAACGTTATATTATTTTTAAAAATACTCATTTTACTTGTTTGCAAATTGTTAATTACTTAGTAATTAGAAATTAATAGAACTAATAATTAAGCAATGTAATTACTATTTGAATACCAACTGCCTATCACCTTTAGATTTTCAATCGATTCAAAATTTGTATTTTATTAATTTTTTATTAATATGTTCTATTATTAAAGATCAGACTCCATTACCTGATTGCATAATTAAGATAGATAAAAATTTATTCTTCTTAATTTCTCATTTCGTCAATTACTATTTTGGTGTAAATTAAGAAAGCTTATCCGTCTATTCACAATTTTGTAATTGGCTTTTTTTTTGTTAAAAAAAGTTTAGTTGTTTTAGTTACAAAACATTTTTCAAGATGGCTTCCTAAAATACTCTTCGTGATGTAATAACTTCAATCTTCTTTCAAAAATTTTCTTTAAATCCAAACTTAAGGTCATGACTCAAACAACTGCAGACCACAATATTTATTATTAGTGCAACAGTTAATTTTTTAAAAAATTATTTAATCTCTCACAATTTTTAAAAAACACAATTAAAAAAAAAAAAAAATTAACTGTGGCACTAATAAGAAATACTTTAAATACAAAACATTATTTTACAATTTTTTTATCATTTCAGGTTTTCGTCAAATTTTATTGAGTTGAAAATACTTTAAAAACATCCAACAATTGACTGTTTTTGAGTTTTATTTTAATCAATTGCAGAATATTTTGAAAATTAAAAACAATAAAATTAAAATCCCAAATGCTTCACAAGTTCATTTTAAAATTTTCAGAATTTTAGGTGCATTGGAAAAAGAAATATATAAAAGAAATAAAAGGTTTGCAGTCGCCTGCATTTGCTTGAGTCAGGATCTGAAATCCAAATAAAACAATGTTTGTCTTAAGTAACTCAAAACTACTTGAATATTAGTCCTTTAGAGTATTTAGAAAAGGTTGGGTTTTATTTTTTAGTAAATGCACTCGATTTTTTTTTTCCTTTTGAATAAATTTTTTATCCTGAATAATTTCCTTATTTGCTAGATTCTGAATTCTTAGAATTCCTCAAATATCATCGAGTGCCTTTCTGGGAAGAATGAGAGGAAAATTTAATTAATTAATTATGTACAGCTTTACCTCTTCATTTTGCTAATAAAACTAAGAGGCTTAAGTCACGATTCACAGCCCCCTCTTTCCGCCTCCTCTTACCAAAAAGTCAATCATCAGTAAGGTCATCAAAAGTTATTAGTAATGTTTATTTTTTTAAGAATTAAGCAAAATTTTAAAATTATGTAAAGACAATATCTTATCCCGATTTGCTTATTTACGCTTATCCCGATTCAAGTTAATCCAGTTTTAATCCAGAGAAAAAAAATACAGCTTGTCTTCAAATCTTGATTGCTTTTAAATAAAGTTCTTTTGTACTATTTGAAAACGATTTTTTTTTTATTTTGAATAGTTAAATCATGTAAGTGTTAATTATGAATAATTATGTTAATTATTACTCTATTATGACTCGATTTAACCACAGAATCAATTGAGCTGTTTACAATTTTCTCTCTACAAATCTGAGAAACAAAACTGTAGAATAGGACAGTTTAATGTGCAGGAATGTAACATGAAAAGGGAAAATGAACGAATACACACTGAGTTTGCTTTCACGCCTTCAGCGACGGGTAAATCAGGCTGATGAGTCCTAGCACGGGCGAAACAGCTGTCCCAGATTCCCTTCGATGACAGCCCAAGGCGTGAAAGTGAACTCAATTTTAAAATATATATATTGTTTAATATATGCTTTTATGTGTGCTGATTAAAGTTTTAAACAAGGATATATCCCGGCACATCTGTTTAGCTAATATAAATTTACGCGCCAAGAAGACTGCCACTGACGTTGATATTTATCTCCGATCGCCCTCGTTGAGATGTTTATGTTCTTGGTTCTGATGATCACCACCAGGGTCTCGCAGGTCAGCACGCAAACAGATACAAATTTCCACTCCGGCTACGGGGAGTCCTCAAGGGCAACCTCAACTTCTCATTAGCTTAAATGCATATATATATTCTCACTCAATGTAATCAGTAAATCAATTGTAAGTGACTTCTCTCTAGTGAAGTAGAAACCTGGTTTTAAATGTTTTATAACTTTTACTATATTAGCTAAGCAGGTGTGCAGGCTTTAAACTTGTTTCAAACTCAATGCATAGTCTTTCACTTCACCTTTTCAAAATTATAGAAAGAAAGGGCGTTGTGTATATATACATCAATCTACGAGTCTTAATCCATCTACATACATACTTACAAAGGGTAAAGGATCAGGTATAAAATCCTCAAATCAGAGCGTATAATAATGGAGACTCCTGCGGTTATCAGCCTAAAAGTACAAATTTTGGATCGGAGGGCCAGTCCAACGCTCACCGCCTTAACTTCTAGGAAATGAACTGTTTATTTTGACAGAAGGTTGGGTGAACCCTGGGACCATTCTCAAGTAGAAATAATCTGGAAAAATCCCTATCAACTCCTCTCTCCACCCACTATTCAAATGCAGTAACCTATTTCTTTACAGAGAAACTTTTAATTCGATTTCTAAAATCCAGACGCCGGACAATCTTCTAGATGTAACTGAGTCCAGTGATAGAATCGCTACCTTTATTTTTTAAAATGATTTATTAATCTCTTATATATTCCCCGATATCCTTTTTCTTCTTTCAAGCTGTTCTCTGTTGCTTGACTACATGTACAGGAATCTTCCGTCATTAGAATTCTGTGCTAAATAAATTCAAGGGAGAATCTAATGAATTAATAAGTTCTTTTCAGAATTTCAAGGTCTTATTAACTAAAGAGTGCCAGTGTTTCACTTCTCGAAAGTTGTTTTAACGTTTTATAAACTTTTATTAATCGAAATGTAGATGTAAGAAAAATATGTCAATAGAATTAAATGCAACGAAGTGAAAAGCGCAAGAAGTATTTCTACTTCTAACTTTAAAGGTTTCCCCCACCCCCTTTCATTTTTACCCCTTTGATTTAACAGTAAAGATAAGCCTGAAATTCTAAAGATTTTATTGATCTTATCTTCGAAGTAATAATTACAATAAATTAAATAATAAAAAAATACACATTTGGCACTTTTGACAGATCTGTTCCTTAAGTCTTATTTTTCACGTGATCTACTTGATATCGTAAATACGATTTAGATTCGTGCTATTAAATTCCTTGGGGGGGGGGGGGATACAATAAATTCCACTTAAAAGAAGTCAAGTCCTTCAACAGTAATATTGGTTGAAGGTACGATATTGAAATTCATCAAATTTAACTTCAAATTTTAATTTACCAAACCCATATTTTAAATAAGGAATCCGATAGAAACTATTATAACAATAGAATAATATTAATGTATTCTATTCAATTACTTTAGAAACTTACAACTTTTAACAAGGAAAAAAAAGATCATTTAGAAACTACGGTCTTGAAATAGTTTTGCAAAACTTCCCGTAATTTTCCGGTCAACTAGAACCCTTGCAAATTGCTAATGAATGCTAGGAACTTCCGGAAATAACTTGAAAACCACAGCGGCCATTGCGAGGTGCCCATTTTGGAAGCATTTTAAACCAGTTTGATTTGATTACAGATACAAATATCGACACGTGGCAACACACGACATCTAAGTAGATCACCACTGTCAATACACAACCCTTTCCTCCCCCTCCCCCTCTTTCTTATAAAAAAATAATAAGGCCAAAGGAAAATTCCCCCCGCGGGTAGAGGTTTCAATAATCGTGGGCCTGCGGGTGCCGGTGATTGTGGGTGAGGAGTCCATTATGGTCCTGTGGCGTCCGTGAGAATTCCCCACCCTCGCCCGAGGCGCCGCCATATTTACGAAGCGATCAAGGAAAGGGAGAACCATTAATAATCCACCGATAACCCTGTCGAGAATTTATTATCACCTGAGTGAGGAATAAATCATGCGAAAGTCGACAGCATCTCAGAATAAAAGAATGGCAATTGCATTGAATTCGATTAGCCCCATTCGTACAGTGTCCGTATAAATGTATTTGCACATGGCCACTCTTAACAGAATTACTTAGGTATCGATTAATAAAAACCTTTTAGAAAATTTCAACGATGAGAAGAACATTGCCAGCGGTGCTCGACGGGAGATCGACTGCTCCCATTTGTATAAACCAGACAGAAACGGAAATTAATGTTAATACTTATTCATTCAGATAAATACTTTTAAGCAACTTTTAACAGTAAATTATTATCACTTTTAGTCATATTCCAGCCTCATTCATTTATCATCAATAAAGAGGAAATGTAAAAAGAAAATTGAACATTATAAATTATAAAACATTATAAATCGTTTTTAACTTCTTGAATCTACAGCATCTGTTATTATTAATCTACCTTGTAGGATTGTAAAAGAAAAATACTTTTAACATTCAAGATATTTATCATTTATTTATTTAAAAAAAAGTATTATCTCTTAAATAGTTTTCTAGATCTTTCTGTGTCTAACGCACTTTCTCTGTGTTTGAAAAATTATTTTAATTTCCTAGAAATTAGAAATAAACCTCCGCGACAAACTAGCATTAGATGCAGAAGCTCTCCCTCACACTATTATCCTGTTCCTGCCCGCGACAGGAATTGAACCTGCAACCTTTCTGGTCCATCTTATCCATTAGGTCACGGGGACTCAAAATACTGTTGTTATAATAAATATCTCAAATATCTTATCACTCTGTGTGTGTGTGTGTGTGTGTGTGTGTGTGTGTGTGTGTGTGTGTGACGCAATGAAAGAAGAGAAAAAAACCATAACTCATTAATTTTAACCTGCTAGATTAAAATTTAAATTTCAATGTTCATTTTTTTAGCCTACTAAAAGCGCAGGCCAGACGAGCATTAGATGCAGAAACTCGCCCTCAGCGACGAACTGAAGAGTGTTTAGAGACATTTGTCGATATGAATGAAGAAATTAGAAATGACAAACAAATACTCTATCTAAACTAAAAGCCGTCATATTATTATCCCATCATTGTTGACGGGGCGTATATACTAATATCTTATAAAAAACTTATTAGGAAAATGAAATCACCTTAATTCTATTATTCTTATAAAATAGGATTAAAACAAAATGAATAAGTACTAATTTATGATTACTACCTTAATTCTATTATTCTTACAAAATAGGATTAACACAAATTGAATAAAAGTACTAATTTATCATTATTAATTAATTTTGATTAATTACTTAGAATAAATCACTAGAGTAATGACGGAATTATTCAGAATTAATTTTAATTAACTTATTAAGTAATTTAAGATTTTAATAAAGTATTTCGTCATATGAAGTTATGAAAAAGATTTTTAACTTGTGAAGTTAATATTCATAATAATAAAAATCTTTACAATTATAGCTATTAAATTATTTTAATGTGATTAGACGTTGGAAAGGAGAATTTAATTAGTCGTTAGGGAATACATTCAAAGTGGGTTACTTAAGATAATTATATTTACAAGCAGAAGAATGAATCATTAATCAGAATTAATTCAAATAATCATTGTCTAATTACTTCCCGAGAAACGAGAGGATTTATATTCTTTGCACTTCTAATTTGCAGCGACCACCATCCTTTAGCTGATTACTGGCGTGTGGTTCCCAATTCCCAGTGTCTTCTGGGAATTAAATTTAAAATACAGAAGTTTTAAGCAAACCGAAATCAACTAAGTTATTTGGATAAGTTATTTTAAAATAACTAAGTTATTTTATAAACTATTAATCAGGGGGGGGGGGGGTTATTAAAACATTCTTATTTACACAAAATATATCATCAGTTAAAATTAAACAAACAAATGGAAATGTTAAACAAGAGCAATCATTAAATTAAATCTGGAGAGTGAATTTAAACTTGCAAAATTATGCCCAAATCACACCATCATATATGTATATATATATATATATGGCGCCCCTGCCTGTTAGTTTCCACCGCCCTTTTCAATGAGCCAGTCCGGACCTGGGGTCAATGATTGAAAACAATGATGAAAAATATGATGGTGTGATTTGGGCATTATTACCCAATTCAAAAATATCAAAATTACGTTACTAATTTTGCTTACTAGGACATGAAAGAGATAAAGGAGATCCTGGAATCACTAAGGACAAAGTTTGTCATTCTTCAGTCCAGGTCACTGAAAGGGGCTATCAATAAACTATGTACGCATTTTGAGGGGTAGGGGATTGTGCTTAGCATGACAAAGTGTGATGAGGGAGGGTCAGATAATATGTGACGTCACATTTCATTTCACTTAAGCGCATTTTTTGAAATCAAAAATACTTACTAAGAAATTCCTTAAAACAACCGCAAAACGAAATTTACATCAAAATGCTAAGTTAAAGAATACGATTCATTCTCCGACTGATCAAACGACTAAGGGCGTTTCACATGGATCCGAAAATCGGATGGTCGGATCCACGAATCGGACGTATTCTCTTTCACATGGCCATGAACCGTCGCCTATACGAACGATTTGAATGTTACATGTCGTACAGACGACGTCGGAGAGAGTTTCGTGGCCATGTGAAAGAGAATACGTCCAATTCGTGGATCCGACCGTCCGATTTTCGGATCCATGTGCAATGGGCTTTAGTCGTTGAACTGATTAACAGGTGTTCTGAACTGAATCTTATAAATACCTATAGTTAAAAATATTTTAGTTTTAAGGGTAAATTAGGAGGAGGGGGAGGAAGCCTGATATTGTGAAGTAATATTAGAGAGGGGGTGGGGGTTTCACAAGATTGTGACAAATTTTGTGGTAAGGAAGAAAAATAACAAAAATTACTGTGACGTGTTTAATGGACAGCCCCAAAGCCATTTGACTTGCTACCCAAATACGCAATAAAAAACACTATCTAAGATTGGATTAAGAGAAAATGTATCAAGAAATGTTATACGATCATACTTCTGCCAACAATAAGGCAGCTGTAAGAAACTGGTAAATAATGTACGATACTAATCTGTCCATCTTGTCATGATGCAGTTATGAGTAGTTAGCTGTAGTAAATCTCAAGATACAACTGTGGCACAGAATCTCAGAGAAAGCTCAGCAAGGTAGATTGGTACGTTGAGCTGTCCGCAAATCTTCACTAAACGACAAACGATTACAGGATCAAGAGACAAGACTGAGGTCTTGATGTCTGTTCGATCGACTTCTTTTGACTGAACTCTTGGATTTTGCAGATCTTCTGTAAAGTTTGTTGGGGTCGGCGGTATTGAGGGATGCTAAACCCGTTGACTACAACGACCGAGTTTTGATTCTTTGCATTTGTTAACAATTATTGAGTCTTCTTTGTAACACGCAGAAGGAGAACTCTGTCGCCATTCTCGAATTTTATTCTCTCGCTCATGATATTTTCGATATGTACCGCCCATATCTTTGACATGCACAATAAGTTCAGCAAATGCCAATAACATGGAACGAATATTTGGCGGATATTTTTTGTAGCATGTTTAAAATAAGATTGCGCTCGTTTTCGTAATTCCCCATATTTCCGGTTTTTGAGCAGATTGGTGCACACGATTTCCAGATTTTTCGTCAATTAGCAAAAGGAGTCATGTGGCTTAAAACTCAATATGGAACAGTGTCTCGCTGCAGAACTATAACGTTATATATGAATGAACACTATATTCGTCATTCACTATATGTTTAAGTCTCACAGCACTTCTGAGAGACCTAAAATTGTATCGTGGTTTTCTGTAAGCCAAAGAGAATTATGACTCTTATTCTTCCAGTTTTTTCTAAAATCAATAAATTTGTATGCATTTTTGTAGATTTGCATCCCTTCCAGTAAGCCTGAAATAGTAAAACTAGTACAAAAATTGTACAGGGAAAGAAAGGTTAATGCATGGAGCAAGGAAGGGACCAGACCCTAATTCGTAGCTTATGTTAACTATATAGATATTCCATTGTATATGCTACAAAATCTTATTGTTTTAAATATTTATACTTCTGTGCTGCTAAAATCTGATGATACAGTAATAGTCACTGTGTAAACCTTATAGATAGATAATCTATTTACAATATTATGTATATAGATGTTTGAACGTTGTTATAATTGTACGATATCGCAACATGTATGTATTTGAACTCAGTACTTAATACGGTAGAGTCCCGATTATCCGAGTTAATGTGGATCAAGACTAACTCGGATAACCGAAAAACTCGGTTAAACCGAAAATTGTAAATAAAATAAATCGTCTAGGTTTAAATATTAACAAATGCAAAAGTTATACATGTACACCACATACAATTCATATTGAAAGAGTTCTTGTACTTAAAAAAAGTCCTTAATTGTTTTGTGTTTTACGTTACTTTGGTGTTTTTATGTAGCAATGTTTCGGCATTTTTTTAAGGATAATCCAGAATTGTTGGTATTGAAACCATTCCCCGATTCCAGGTAGGGGGTCATACGACTAGACGAACGAAGATTAATTTGCGAAAAAAAAAAAAAATCCTAGAAATATTTGATAGCTTGGTTAAAGCGGAAACTCGGATAATCGGGGTTTTACTGTATATGAGTAACTTGAACTTCTGCAACCTACTTAAGAAAAGAAAAAAAAAAATCTCCAAATTCTTTAAACACGCTTCAAATAAAAATGCTTTTAAACATTGGTAATAGTTATAGTAATTTTAATTCGAAGATAAAATGTCTTGGGATCCTTGAGAATCAAAAGGTCATTTCGTTAATCGATAATGCCAGGATTAAATAAATAAATAAAATATATTCTTCCATTTCTCCAATAACCAATTTCGAAACCGTGCGATGGGCGGAACAACAGTTGATCGACAGATAATAATAGTGTTCACCTAGGAAGTGAACAATACCGTCTTCTTTCGGCCTCGAGATACGAAATCATCTTTATAACCTAAAGTGGCATCACGTTCGCGATACAGCGCAGCACAGGGTGGATTCATATCCGCCCTTTTGCACCAAATGCTGTAAAATGGGTCCATTCATTTCTTATTGCTTCGACCAAGAATTTTATAATGTATTTAAATCATTTCTGTATTGTAATAAAGTAAAACAGGAAAAGTAAACTTTTGATAAGAGAAAATAAGCAGTCAACTTTATTGTATAATGTAATAGAAATTAAGAAAGCCAGAGTCATTGAAGAATCGTTTGCTGGTTATCCAGAAATATAAATTACAGTATTTTTATTATGAGAAGTTGCTCTCTACTGTTTTATACAATGTTAATCAATAATAATTATTAAAGTTATATTATTACGGGGACATGGAGAGGGATGTTGTTTATGCTAACGATTATTTCACAAAAATTAAGGTTTTCAATGAATCTGCAATTAGACATTTTAGTCTCCATTAATTTTATTTTCCGCTTGACCTGCAAAACGTTAAATATCTTATGTGGCATTTGAAGGGAGCAAAATGATTACACTAAAATCATGCAAAATCTGGTTTATATTTTGGAAATTCAAAATTTTACCAGATATACCGAGGAGCTAAAACAATTCAATTGTGGCTTCTAGAAAACTATTCAAAATTCCATTTACTGGATCTCGTCAAACCTGAAATTCTTCAATTAAATTACTTTTTTTATTTTGATTACCATGGAAGGGTGTATGCGCCAGAGTTCACCATGTACATCTTTATTAGTTTAGTAACAGCAAAGATGCTTAATATTTCTTTTTAATAGATTCAGTGAATACATCTTATCTTAGTCTCTTAATTTATAGTCAATTTACATTTCCAAAAACAGTTCACATTTTCTTCATTTTTTTTGGCTTTATCAAAAATTGGCAATTTTTTCGAGCAATTTGATACGAGCACATCTGATAGGGACATTGGTAGTCGAGTTACACCTGAACTCAGTTAACCAAAATTACTAGTCTATTAATTGATTGTAAAAGAACTGAACTCATCTTGAATTTAACCCAAGAAAATTCTGAACTGAAATCTGAAGTTACAAAAGTGAAATTAAGGTTTAATGAAGCGAGACTAAGAAGGGAAAAAAAATAATAAAAAGACGAAAACTTTCTTTTTAATAAAAAATTTCTCTCACATTTAAGAACTTAGAATATATCTATGTTTTCAGATAACTATTTAG
>JAFIDM010000003.1:40954660-40975346 GCA_023159025.1 Thereuonema tuberculata | reverse complement strand
CGGCGCTGTGAAAACTGGCTACACTGAAACGTTCGCGACGGGAATCGACCTGTAACCGTTTGAGCCTCAGTCAGACGTCTTATCCGTCAGGCCACGGGGACTATATTCGAATTAGTGGTTCGTATCACTCCCTTTGTGTGTGTGGCGAAATGAGAGAACAGTCAGAGAAAAAAGAAAAAATAACATTAATTTTAGCCTAATAGAAAATTAATCCATTAATTTAAACTTAATAGCCCAATAATTAAAATTTGAATGTTCATTGTTTTAAATGTAGTCCTAATGTAACTGTGGGCGAAGTTACTGCAAACAAACGAGAGTCTGGGGTATTTCCCACATCATAGAAGAGCGATAGACGAGGTCTTTCGCGTCCTGTTGTTCAGGAATTGCCTTCAGGTCTGAGGGTAAGAGGTGGGAGAGCAGTAAGTATTTAGAAAAGGCGGACGGAAGAGAGATAGGTCAGATAGAAGAGGGGAAAACCGGCGGACCGAAGAGAGATCGTCGTTTCCCAACATGGGAGTGTTGGGGAAGAGAAGCAGTTTCCAAATTCGGTGGAGGCCTAGGCCATCATTTGACTGAGGTGGATCCTGCTTTGAGAATATGAACACATTCTTCGATGTTTCTGGAAATGTAGGTAGAGGGTTGAGACAGAATGGTGGCTCTATCCCAGTTGAAGGAGTGACCGGGGATGCTAGTGTGGGTTGTGACGGCGGTTGTTTTTCGGTTTCTTATGTCTCGTTGGTGCTCGAGTAGGCGCTTGTCGAGGGAATGTTTTGTTTGACCAATATAACGTTGGCCGCAGCAACACGGAATCGAGTAGATACCTTGTTTTTGGGGAGTAGGGGTGGGATCTTTAGGATGGGATATGATGTTTCTGATTTTTGGAGGGGGGGGAAAATTGGTTGGAAATCGTAAACTTTGAAAAATCCGGCTGATTTTTGGGGTTACGGTGGAAAAATAGGGGAAAAAACTTTAGGGAGATCAATGTTGAAGGGAGTGCGCTTAGGGTGGAGGGTCTTTCTTAAAATTTTCGGGATGATGGAGGGAGGAAAAACCGTTGTTGGCAACATCCTTGATGTGTTGCAGCTCTTCTTGAAGAGCTTCGTTGGTGGTGTAGTGGGAAAGGGCACGTTTGATGAGCGTACGAAAAGATGCAGACAGTTGGGAAGGGTGTTGACAGGATTTGGCATTCAAATATAAGTCAGTGTGGGTGGATTTTCGGTAAACTATGGTAGAGAGGGAGAAGTCTTTTCTGGTGATTAAGATATCTAAAAACGGAAGGGATTGGTGATTGTTTTCCATTTCCATGGTGAATGAGATATGAGAGTCAATGTTGTTGAGGTGGTCCAAGAACTCAGGTGGCTTTGAGAGTGGAGTTTGATACGATCATGGGTCCAAACAGCAAAAACGTCATCAACATATCGCCATCATAGAATTGGTTTAATGGTAATAGATTGGAGAGCGGCTTTTTCGAATGAGTCCATGAAAATGTTGGCGAGGATGGGGCTTAAGGGTGAGCCCATAGGAGCACCTTCGGGTTGTTGATAAAAAAGGTTATTGGCGGAGAAGAAGGTATTCCAGGTAACACATTCCACCATGGGATAAAGCCACTATTCTGTCTCAACCCTCTACCTACATTTCCAGAAACGTTGAAGAATGTGTTCATATTCTCAAAGCAGGATTCACCTCCGTCAACTTAAATGATGGCCTAGGTCTCCACCAAATTTGGAAATGGCTTCTCTTCCCCAACACACCCATGTTGGGAAACGATGATCTCTCTTCGGTCCGCCGGTTTTCCACCCAAAACTAAGGTTTTCCCCGCTCCTATCTGACCTATCGCTCTTCCGTCCGCCTTTTCTAACTACTTTTACGCTCTCCCACCTCTTTCCCTCAAACCTGAAGACGATTTCCTTAGGACGCGAAAGGCCTCGTCTATCTATCTTCTAGGATGTGGGAAATACCCGAGAGTCTCGTTTCAGTTCATTGTTTTAGCTTCTCTCCGTCCACAAAAAGGAATAAAATATCACTTTGTACCGCCGTAACCGCTTGGAATCGATTCTTCTTGGAGTATCTCATACTTATGGGGGGGGGGGGGGGGGGGGGGGGGCTGGTAATTTAATAATGTAACTTAAATGGGTCCAATGATTTCATTCAAATACGGTTCCATCAGGATAAAGTCAATAATCTTAGGAGAAATTCAAGTAATATTTGACAAGTCCTTCCCTATGTCTCCATTATTTTGTAATACTATTACCAATTATTTTGATGCGGTCAGAATAAGCATGAAAATACCAAACTACATATCAATAAAATAATTAATTATAAAATAAAATGAGTAACAAATAGGAAAGAAGTTATTACGAAGTGAAAAAAGCAGTTTCCTAAATTACAGCCCAGTACGGTAACTTACCTTTTCTTTGCTAAGGAAAAAATATATTAAATGATCTACATTGGCTTAAATACAAAGGGCGAATAGATCTGCCAATGAGATAAAAGACTTATTTGAAAAGTTATGATTTTAGATGCATCACAGTCACCCAAATTCTGGAACTATCATCCAAATGTGTTCGATTCGAATGTGATTGCTAAAATTTAATATATCTGTATTAATTTAGTGCAGTCTGCTTTCGTAAAGGATGTATTTTAAACGTTCAGATTCTCTAATGTTTTCCAGATAGATCTACAATAGAGAGAAGGCTTGAGGCATCGAGTGGATTGATAACATGCAAATTTAACACCCCTCTAAAGAACTGTGCTTAATTGATCGTGTAATCACGTCTATAATTTGGCCCGTCATTGGTTATTTAATTGTCATTGTAATTAAATAAAATGTCCGGAATTGGGTATTTGCAGTTTCGTGGTACTGTTGTAATTTTCAGGATGTAGAAAATTAAAAGAAGAATTAGTATAGATTTTAGGTTTTTTGTTGAGTATTTCTCTATCCAACAGGGTCTGTCAAAAAAAAAATCTACTCTCAAAGCTTAAAGAAATAAGAAGTTACAGTTACAGTTTTTCTAACTGTTCCGTTTCATAATATTAATAATTAACATAATAATAATATCTTTTCCCAATGCCAGAGCTCTTTGGCAACTGTGAACTATTTAACCAAAGAATGGTTGTCTAGGGTCCATCGTAAGAGGTTCAGATTATAACAGACGATACACAGAAGTCAGTAAGTCACATCCATGCCATTCAGGGATTCGAACCAAGACTCAGACGTCTTGTTAACAATATAATCACTACACATGATTTTTTTTTATACCAAAGCTCTAATAAAATCTATTTTTAGGATAATTTGTTGGCGTCAGTTGAGATTTGAAAGTAGTTTATCATTAATTGAGGGTGCACGTCTGAAGACAAAACAACGTATCATTCCACATTTTTAATTCTTTGATTTTCAAAGAAAATAACGTTGAAATATTGCTACGATAGAACTAAAGAATAAAGATTTTTAGGTAATTAAAACTTACTGGCTTAAACAACTCAATAAATGTCTCATTAGGAATTTCTTATCACCAGAAATATCTTTTACAAAAATTTACCACAATCATTTAAGGCTTACCGTGGTTCTTAGTTTCTAATTTATTAAGAACTATTATATGTTTAAAAGATAGTTTTCTTTTAAGAGAGATAAATTGTTTCTTTAATAATCTTTTCTTCGCTAATAATTGGTTCGATTAAAGGGAAATAAAACACAATAATAAATTTCTAACAACAAGCCAAGGGTTGCTAAGAGGTTAGTTCAATTCAGAAGATAATAAATTTGAATCAACCAATAAATCCACTTGGCTATACGTGATAGAACAGATACATCGCTCTGATATCAGATGGTGTAAATTTTATTACCAATAATCATAGTTCCAAATAAAGAAGAGATAATCAAAGGATAATAATTATAATTTATGATGATAATGTGACTATCTTCACTGACCATTTAAATAGTTAGTTCCGTATTGAAAGATAACGACATATATCTATTATTTTTTTTGGGAATACTTATCAAACAACATTTTTTCTTGTTTTCGCGTGAAATATTGTTTGGAAGGCATCTGTTTATTGACATGTTAAATGTCAATAGTTTAAATGTTATAAATTATTGAAAAAACAAAAAACAACTTAATGTTGTAACATTAAACTGCTTATAAAGAATCTGATCTTGCGAACTGTGAATAGAGCGGAACTATATATGTTAAATGGCAAATAAATTCCTGGTTCGAGTAATTTGAATAAATTCTAGTGTTTCAATAGAAGTTTTTGGATTTTTACAACTAAAGCGGAGGGTTTTTATAGTTTTTTTTTTTTTTTTTTTTTTTTTAGTAAAAAAAAATATTTTGGAAATAGAAAATAATAATTAAAAAATTACGTTTTTAATTGTTTGTTATTATCTTGTCTTACGTGAATAAAGGCTACAATGATTTCCTTCTATGAGTGGAGGAAATCTGGATCAGTTTTTACAAATTTTTGGAATTAAACAAAAAAGTAATTGTCATGAAAGGATATTTCAATTATCTTATTTATCTACGAATTGATGCTCTAATATCTACGCATTTTAAGTTTATTATTTGTCTTGCACTTTCCTAGACAGGCATTCAATTACAGTAAACTCCCGATTATCCGCTTTGCGGATTATCTGCGGACCTCTCCTGTTTCCATTTTTTTAACTGTACAATAAATTACGGAATTAAGAAAAAAAATTACATCTAAAATAAGGTAAACAATAAAAAAGGCTCAAAAATGAAGACAATTATAGACAAACAATTTAAAGAACGACCTTGTGGGCGGCGCTTAGGTTACACTAAATTACGTGAGATCTTACATACACGTCAGACAGCTGACTTGTCAAATAAACCACCAACTTGAATTTTTTTTTATTATTTTGTAAATTTGTTTTACATTCTTTCATTCACGTATAGTAATTCGTAAGTTGAGTATTATTGAAAACAAAACTTCACATCTGATGCTTGAGGTCGAGTTGTATATGGAGAATGTAACGTCCCCCCCCCCTTAACTAGGGCATGCGCACTAAAAGGTCGTTCATTAATTTGTTTACTTTTGTATTGCCATTTATAAATAAATAAAACATATTAAAAGCATTTTTGTGCTGATTTTCGTCCTATTTCGGATTATCCGCGGAATTCGCTTATCCGTGGTTGCCGCGCCACCCAATTCCGCGGATAATCGGGAGTTTACTGTATATTATGCTAATAATAATAATGTATATTATTATCCCAGCAAATATGTTTATCTCTCTTTGCTTTAAATTTGCAGTAGAATTATAGTCATATCACAAATAAGAGAATTGATTAATAACAATGGGTGAGACCAAATTAGTAATCAGAAATTAATGATTTTTATTAGATTAACCAATTGAAGGAAACAAGACATGTTGACTGATTAGAAAAACAATAGAATAATATTTAGACGACGGTGAAAGATAAACTTGACATACATAAAAAATGAATAAGATTTTATGTGTTAATATAGAAAGTATTTTTTTTAATGTTTACATAATACTCTACAATATTAGCACAAAATAGTTAAATATTATTAAGAAAGGTTAAAATATACAAAATAATAATTGTTGTTAATATTTCGATGACAATCATTTATTAATATTTTTATTATTATTATTATTATTGATTGAAGAATAGAAACTTTGGTAAAAATAAAAAAAATAAAAAGTTTGTTTTTTATGAATATCTAAAAAAATATGTTTTCTCCATTTCGCAATAAGTTATTGTTTTTATGTAAATTGAGATTTTGGATAAAAAAAAATCAAATAAAAATTAAAAACAATATTAAAATTAAAATTTAACACTCACTATGAGATACAGCTCTATCAAAAAAAAGTATTAAAAATTTTTAACTAAGGATTTTAAAAAATTCTTTAACTTAAATGTATAAAAAGAATTTCAAACAATTTAAGAATTTTTATTTGTAATCTTTTTAACTTTTTTTTAATTTTTTTTTTTTAATCTAGTTCAGTTTTTTTGTACAGTAATAAAAAAAATAAAGAAATCTTTAACTTTATCTTCAGAGATCAAAACCTCATGGTCCTACATTTTACTTTAGTTCCAATAAATATTATGTCATTCGCAATCCATGAATTTCCAGTTAAATATCCCCTGCAGCTAATATACTTTTTTTTTGTTGTTGTTTGCACCGATCATCCTTATCAAATCCTTTAGAAAACAAAAACTGGTTTTCATGGTTTTAAAAGAAAGAGAGATTTCCTGACAATTACTTTAGGAATTACTGTTTGGGCAAAAAAGAGGGCGCTACAGTACATTGGTGTTGGTTTCTCTGAGCAACTACTTCACTTACAGAATTGGCTGTGTTCCGCAAAGTCAGACCTACATAGTCCAACAAGTACCTCCATACATGTCCTACGATTTACAATGTCAATCAACTGTACTTGCTAACAATTGCCCGGTTGTATTGGGTGGACTGGGTGGGGTCCCCGTGTAGGTGGTCGAGGGAGAGGCGGTGTACATAACCTGAGACACTTCCAATGCACCATTTCAGATGTAATCATTGTCCTTTTTTTTTTTCCTTGATCCTAGACTACTGTAGGGATAGTTTTATTTGTGTAATTAATGGTTGAATGATAGGGAGCACAGAGTACACAACTATAACATACTCATTTGCTTTCGTTCTCATTTTCTCTTCTCCAAGCCCTGCTATTTTATTAACCCCTAAATACATCACTGTTTTAGATTAGATACTAGATAAGATCAAATAAAATGTAATAAGCTTCCGATATGAACAGGAATATGCATTCCCGTAAGCCTTTAGATAGTCTACATTTTTAAAAATAATGAAATTTAAAACTGATTCATAATGTTGAAAAAAAAAGTGTAGTTGGCCAGCAGTCACATATTCGCAAGGTGATTTTTGAACTTTTTATCTATGAAGCGAATTTAAACTAATTAATAGGGAGGTTTACATTATGCCATTGATTAGGCTTAAATTTTAATTTCTAGGATAATTAAGTATACTGATACACGTGAAAGGACATCTTCCAAAGTCATAACAAACTAAAAACTTCAAAAAACTTTTCATTTATCGTTCGATATGAAAATCTTGATAGCCTTATTGATGTAAACCTTACATAAAACTAATGATCTTTATTTGTAGGTTTTGCATGACATTTTGGAACTCTTTGGAATTCGTTCAGTATATTGGCAATTTTTGTATTGTTGTTATCTCATGCTAGATGTGTCATTAATTCTAAATTAACTAAAAATTATAATAAAAGACAGCACCCAAATTTTTTTAAAAAGAGATTTATAAAAATGAAAGCAAGTTTAACGTCCGTAATTATTCATAAATAAAGAGAAAAATTCACAACAGACAATAAATATGCCTTCGCACATTGAGCCAACATCAACGGGAATTCTGAACAGCTGTTTCATCCTTATTAGGAATCATCAGCAGAATATACTCTTGATGTTTGGCTCAGTTGCGCGAAAGCTTTACCTAAAGATTTACAAAAATATTTAAAAAATAGAAGCCTTTCGAGTTCCTACGCAGAACTCCTCTTCAACACAATGGTCTCTTACATAGATTCTGAATATATACATGATTTCATCTCAAAACAACCAATAAAATTAATAATTAAATACTCAGCTTCCAATTGGTGCCAACTTAAAGCCACGTCATTGGGGGTGAAGAAGTGATTGCTGACTGCCAGATCTAAATCATTAATTCTAAATCTTTGAATTATTCTGGAATAAGTGTAATTTTGAAATTTCACCCCCTCCCCTCCGAGCTAATACTTGTCGGTTAATGTGCGCGGGAAAAAAAAAATAGAATAAGAACATTTTTAAAATGTAACTTTAATTAGCAATACTTATGTCAAGATAACAAAAATATTTATCTCAGATAAATGTTACTATATCTTTATTTATTTCTGCATAAATAAGACCTTTAGATAAGGCAAATAATAATTAATCGCGAGTATTCAAAGACTTCTTAGAACTCTAAAGCCGTTTTAGACATACCATTTCAGCAAGCAATCTGTGCGCCATCGGCGGGCCATTGCGTGATGGAAAGCACTTTGCTACTGCTGTTTGAAATTAGAACCTGTCCTAAATTAGAAGAGCTGGCATGCCATTGCTTAATGTCATCTGACACCAGCGGTCCTGGTCGAATTGAATAACTTGAAGTCCAATCGATTTGTATTTGTTTATTCGAAATTACTGACTACAAAATTGATTTCACGAACAGAGGTCGTCTTTTCCCTATGTTTTCGTTGATGCTTCCAGAAAAAGATACATTATTATTATCAAAAATCATAATAGAATTCCGGCCTGAAAAATTTGAAGCAAATAATAATTCTTCACGAGTATCTTAAGGTAAACATAAGATAAACCGCGAGCGATTGAAATCTCGAAAGCTTATCGTCGTTGGTCGAGATACAACGAGAAATAACGAAACTGAAAACAAAGAAATACAAAAAGATGAAAAAATGAAATACCTTGTTTTAATTAATTAAAAGCATTCTTTCGTCTATTAGATGCAT
Source organism: Thereuonema tuberculata (assembly GCA_023159025.1). Classification (NCBI taxonomy): domain Eukaryota; kingdom Metazoa; phylum Arthropoda; class Chilopoda; order Scutigeromorpha; family Scutigeridae; genus Thereuonema; species Thereuonema tuberculata. Next base: position 40,966,825 of record JAFIDM010000003.1, on the reverse strand, counting down.
TGAATAAATGATTTTATATAAATCAATGTTTATTTTCGTAAATAACATGTAGGTATGACGGTAATTGCCAAGTGTAAATTTTCCGTCTCATGAAAGGCGTTGTTAACAGATAAGAGGGAAAATGCCAAGATAATGCTTGAAAAACTGCACGAGATCGCAGAAAAAACAGGACTCAAGATCTCATATGAGAAAACTGAATATATGGAATACAAACATAACAGAGAAACGCACCTGAATACAAGATACGGAAAGGTTAAAAGAACTGACAAATTTAAGTATCTAGGAGAATGGATCCAGCCAAATGGTCTTGATAAAGAGGCAAACAAAGAAAGATGCATCAGTAAGTTGGAACTAGCATACAGGTTAGTGAAAAATATATATAACAAAAAAGCTCTCTCCTACAACGCAAAATTCAGACACTATACCACGGTTGTCAAGCCGGAAGGGATCTACAGTTCAGAATGCCTAATTTTAAACAAAAAAGGGGAAATAGAGGAACTTGAAAAGAGAGAAAGAAAAATTTTAAGGAAGATACTCGGACCGGAAAAAAGAGAGGATGGTACATGGAGGAAGAGGAAAAATATGGATTTATACAAACGGGTGGAAAAGATTACAGACACGATACGTAAGAGAAGACTGATATTTTATGGTCACCCCGTAAGAATGAGCGAATCTAGATTAACTAAGAAGATCTTCGACTATATCACCAACTTAAAGTCGACGACAAAATGGGTTGAGGAAACTAGAAGAGACATGCAACAAGCTGGGATTACTTCAGAAGAGATCTGGAATAGGAAAATGTTTAGAATGAGAGTTAATGGATTCAGGGGGTTCCAGGGTAAAGAAACTACGAGGACCAAGGTAATCTGGTCAGATGATAGAAGGCGGAAGCAGAGTGAGAGAATGAAGAAATACTGGGAGGAGAGGAAAAGACTATTCATCTAGTCAATTGTTTCCCGCGGTCCATAGTAGGCCAAACTCGTAAGAAGAAGAAGAAGAAAGGCGATGTGTAAGACAGAGTTTTAAAGCTTTGTATTGACTGGCAATCTAAGCTGATACAGCCATCGATATAGCCTACTGAAATGGCACGTCTAAAACGGCCTTTAGGTTAGATTTACAGCTGTATCAGAAACTTTGAAATGGAGGTGTGAGGAAAGTATTGTAAAGAAACTAAATGCCATTTAAAAAAAAAATCAAAGTTGCTGGATTTCTGTCTATCAGATGCATATGGCTTTAAGTTGCTCTCCATCCCCAGCCAAATTTCTTGGCATTCCAATGAGTTAAAGTGTATAAACTCACAGTCTACTGATCTTGACAGAAACTGACCTCTGCCAGCCATTACACAAGTCTTCCCCAAGCATTCCTAATACGATAGACAAACATCAATTGACAAACATCTATACACTTGACTGAATAAACATTTGTCGAGTCACTAAATTTAAAGTTGGAACCCCAACTATCATTGTTTGCAAATCAATATCTAATTTCTTTCAATTTCCAAGACCAAAGTTAATATTGAGAATCAATTAATGGTTATTGGCTCAACCAATAGAAGGTAAAAATTAGTGAATTTCCAGCTTTAATTATAATTGTTAAGTTTTAGTTTATATTTCATTTGATACAAGTTTTCTTACTAATACGGCGCTACTGTCATGGAATTGCATTTTGGACCCAAAAAAACAAAAACAATATTGGTTAAAAACAAAGAGATATTAATTTTAAAAATAACTAGATACTTAAATGTCAGTTTTATTTCGCAGCTAATCATCTATCGAGTGTTGGGGCCCCTATGCTGTTGCTGTTTTCTTGGTTACAGGAACAGCACTCGGTCGGAAATTATTATTATTATTCTTAATATATAAAAATGAATGTTTCTTTATTTGTTTGTCCCGTAGGCGTTCCTGTATTATTCATTAGAGTGCGATGGAACTTTGGTGAGTTGTTGTGCGCACGCCCGCGAAGGTTTCTGAATTAGTAGAACCATTTTACAATATCTGGCGCGCATGCGCACAGGGAAAATCTGTGCTTCACACATGGGCAGCTGTATGTGGCCTGCTCACGCGTCGGAAAACCTTTTGATTTATTCGTGTATGCACCAGACGGAAAAACAAAAAATACTGTGTATCCAAAAGCACTTCAATAAACAGAATTAAAACACAAACACTTTCTATCTTTGAGTGGCATTGCAACGCATGCCGGGTACAGCTAGTCCTCCATATTTGTGGAACCTCAAATATTCGACCCTCTGTCAAATGATTATCTTTCGGAGTACAAAGCGAATGAGCGTTCAAACGGTCCGCGATGTCTTTCGAACCGCGACCCTAGTGATCAGAGAAGCCTGTATCTGATGTCGTGCTACTCGTACGAGTGTATAAGACCTTGATGCTTTCACCTTTATTGACTCTTCCGTGGTTTTTATATTTTTATGGTCATGTAAAGTACTGCAAGAAAACAGAGGATACACGATCATACTTTGCAGTTATTTTTAATTGGAAGAATTGAGGTTTTTTTTTAATTGCTTTACTTATTTTGCAGATGAGTGTTTGTGAATGAAGTAACAGCAAAAATAAGTTCAAATAATTGATAGTTAACGGATACCCTAGCAGTGAAAATAAAAAGTGTACAAAATGAAAGGTATTTTTGAGTTTGATATTTTCAGAAAGGATAAAAATTAGGTATCATCTAATCCTAAAAATTGAAGGAAGTTTTTTAAAAAAATAAAGATAGCTTTAACTCTTTATCTACTAGAAAAGATCTAAATTATCTTTTCTACTAGATAAGAAGAGTTAAAAACTAACTTTCAACGGGAAAGGCATTTTTTTATCAATTTCAGAGAAAGTACAAGATAATTAAACAAAGCCAATTTTTAAAAATTCAGATTATAGATTGTAAAGCAGTTAAAATAATAAAATGAAATAAAAGGCTTATAAGTTTTGGAGTCACGTTATTTTTTGTTGTTTTAATAAATTAAAGTAGCTGACAACTTAAAAAGTTAAAGTTCCAACGGACTCAAATCTTCCCCCAACTCAGTAGTTTTTAATGTTTTTCTTTTGCTCCTTGAAGTTCATTATCACCTTGGTTTTAACTCTTTCAGTTACAAAGGTGAAAAAAAAAAAGAAAAAAGCTGTTAAAATGTAATTTAAGACTTATAATCTAAATAATTTTTAGTATCCTAAATTTTAACAAATGAAGACAATTAATGTTAGTATTTCATGGAATGTTTTCATATAATAGAGTTATCATGTTGACAAAATCAAAAATTCCTTTGATTATAATTTTAATAAAAGATTTAATTCGAGTGACACTGAGAGATTGCAAACAAAATTCCAAGGAAGGGAGACAAAATATACTGGCATCGTAAAAATAAACTTAAAAAATATAGAAAAATTAAGAGTATATATATTTTTTTAATATATATCACAGTTTACAAATTTGATTCTAAAATTTTTGTTATTAATACAAATTTTTAGGATATGTAAATATATTTAGATGTAGACCCTAGTAGTGGTATGTAAATAAATGTTTAGTTTTCAAGTTATATAAATAATTAAAAATAAAATTTAGCAAAACCCTTAGCCTTTTCCTCGTCCGTGGAAGCAGATTAATAATTTGGGTTATAAAAATTTTACTTACTTTTAATTTAAGAGCAATTTTTTATAGGTAAATGAGTTTTATGAGCTAAAAATAATTACTAAAAATATATGTTTGTAAAAGAAATTAAAAAAAAAAATGCTTCCTTCTTTGAACTGAAAAGTGCACGTATTGAATTCCTGTGTTGAATGTGTTGGGTATTTATTCATTATTCCTTTGATAATAACATAAAAACTTATTCATTTTTTAATATGAATAAATTTTATTCTTAAATTGCACAAATCGTGTCTTCGAGATGGCGACAACTTTCCAAGACAAGTAAAAACAATTTAACACTATTGAAACAAAATGGTTGCTCTTCGTTCAGAAACCGTCGCTTCTCTAGTGTGTAAATCCTCCTTGGCAACAAAGATGGCCTGCAGGCGCACGAAAAAGCGTGAAATCGTGCGACTGGGAAGAGAGAAAGGAGGTTAGAAGGAAAAGTGGTGTGTCAGGATATGGTTAGCGAGCAGCCCGGGCGTACTCCGCCCCACACCACGTCGGAGGGAAAGTTGTGAGTTGCCACGGTAGATCTAGGCCACGTCACGGACTCCGTACTCCCCCCTCCGACTAATAAAAGGGTCTACCGTCTCTCTCTCTCCACCCTCGCCGCGAGATTATATAACAAGAACATGTTTTTGGACGGAAAAAAAAGACCGAACAAGAACCCGTCATTGAAGCCAGTCTCAATAAAACAAAACCTTTCCAGTGAAGTTTAAGATCAACTTCGGTTTTTGCAATTATTGTTATTAGACTTTAATGAGAACGAAATAAAATCGGTTATTTGTTTCGTTTTCGTTGTCTGCTTTTCATTTGAACACAGTCCTTCCAATCCTAAATGAGTGTTTAGTTTTTTCCGGTATTTGTTTCTTCGAAGTTGATTTCAGTGTTTACTAGAGTTTAAATTGAAAAAAAAAAATAAGAATAAAAATAAAGTAAATTTATTCGATATTTGCCCCAAATTTATTTATATTTTTTGCAAGGAAAATATTATTATTATTACAATTCGGAATTTTTCTTATGTAAATAAATAAACTATTTTTTTTTTTTTAAATCAATGGAAAAAGCTTAAAAAAAAACCACTTTAAATTCTTTAAGATAAAGAAAAAAAAATTTTATTGTAAGTTTTGGTGTTTTTAAATTTATTTCTTATTACTTATTATTTTATTATTATTTTTTTTATTACAATGCTGAGAAGAATATATTTTAAGGCAAGCAGTGTATAAACTGCGCTATATATTCATTGTATTACTTTTTAGGCCTTTATCTATTACACCTTAATAAAACAGTGTAAACTGTATATTTGATTTACTTTCGTATCATTTTGTAGGCCTAGCTGATTTACGCACTTAATATTGTATTGATTTTTATTCACTCTATATATATATATATTCTCATTTATCTGTTTATAATAGTCCTATTTATTCATTGTGTATTCTTAGTTTAGTTACCTTACTGTTTATAATTGTAATAATCTATCAGCATTTTTTTTTATTATTGATGGAGTATTTTAATTTTTACTGTTTCTTAGTTAATTCCATTATTTTATTCAAATTTTCCGGTGACTGTGCTTCTTATCCCTGATTCGTCTTTAAAAAGACAGTTAAAAGTCAGTTAAATCCCTTATAATTTTAATCCCCCAATCAAGTTGTAAAAGCACGGCAACCAATCACAACCCTGTAAATAGCCTAAATATGTAAGCCCCTGCATCTTGCAAATAAAAGTGTTCTTGCCACATCTTACTATTATAGTCGATTTCGGTCTTAATTTTTCCGAACCAGTGGCCACAAACATTTACCACAATATGCGGTAGTGTAGTTTATGTCTCTTAGCTTCATTTGAAAACGAAAATAAAAAAAAAGGTTATGTTTCACTTTCAAGCTGGAGTCCGGAACCTAACTCGTCATATAACTGGGACCGTACTTAATATTATATCTGGAATGAATTATTAGAAAATATTGAATTAATTAAGCAATAAAAACAACTCGCATTCAACAATCCAAGAAGTAAAAGACCATCAGGAAGACCTCTTCAACTCGAACACTAAGCTATGCAGTCTATTAAGTAGCGGAAGACTGTTCTGAAATTAAAATTTGTATCATATCTATTCCCGAATTACTATTTAAATTATTTCATCCATTGCTGTAGGATTGTAATTTTTACTGAAAAAGAAACAAACCACGTATTTATTTTTTCGAAGCAAGTATATCTTTGTTTTTTTAATATCTTCAGTAAAAAAGGCAAAAAAACTTGTTTCATGGTGTACATGAAACCTTAGTGACCCCATGCATGTTTCATTTTCGACCACTTCCTGTGAGACAAGTGACCGCAGACCGGAACTAAGATTTTTTTAGTCTTCAAGATCAGAAGACTTATATTCCGTTTTTGAGGACAAGTATCATTAAAATATCATTAGCAAAAACGACAACAATCACAGCAATCGCAACAATCACAATAATCACAATAATTGCAACAATCGCAACAATCGCAACAATCACAACAATCGCAACAATCACAACAATCGCAACAATCGCAGCAATCACAGCAATCGCAACAATCGCAGCAATCACAGCAATCACAATAATCGCAACAATCACAGCAATCACAACAATCACAGCAATCGCAACAATCACAATAATCGCAACAATCACAGCAATCACAACAATTGCGTGTTTTGCATGAGCAACAATAACATGTATAATACAGCTCCACAACAATCCCAATAATTGCAACAATTACGTCTTTCGCAATGATTGTTGCTAACGATATTTTAATAGCTTATAATTAAAGGAATATAATTGATATTGCTTTAATAAGGAACTTGAAGCAATTTTCAATTATATCAATATCAGAAGACGTTGTGATTGGTTTACTAATCGCTATCCCTACCATGTTTTTTTCCCACTTCTATAAGTCATAAAGGTTTCAATAATTTGTATTGATCATGTCTGTCCAACTGGTAGTGTGGATTTTAGAGCTGGTGTCAGTCAGGCGGAATGAGACCGTTAGAACTTCCCCTTTTAGACTTTCATGTCTAAAAAAAAGTAGAATATGCACTCGGACTCTTACTTAATTATTCTGCTTCAGTAACGTTTTATCCCGGAAAGCTAAACATTTTATTTAGTTTTAATGTATTTATTATTAAGTACCTTCAGTTATAATTCCATTAAGATCAAATCGTTTAATCAAAAGATCTTGAAAACCCTGATAGGTATCCTATCATTCCTTTGTTCATAATTTTACTTATTACAGTAAAATTATTAATCTATTATTATCATAATATTTATCAATTATTTATATAGTATCTTTATATATTATTTCTCAAAGGTGTTTTTTGTGTCGCTACGCCATATCTCCCATAATACTTCGTCAAAATCAATGATTAAGACATTATTTTGAAGATTATGTTCACCGGTAATGACGAAAATAAACAAAGTGTTGAAAATTAATGTTTTCTTTAAAAAAAACTGTATTTTAAAAACCTTTTTGTAAAAATGGAGAAGTCGCCATCTATTGACAATGTGTTTAACTAACTTGCACGACAAAAGAAAATATTTCTCAAAGGTGGTTTTTTTGCTGCAAATTATTCGCACGGGTCAAATAGATATAATATATTAGACTTTTACCCAAAGGCATTTAGGGGAAAGTGTTGTACCTTTGACCGATTGTACCTTTGACCACCCTTGCTAGTAATGCTATCTATGAGCATACTTCAAAAGCTTTTCTGTTTAATGTGTAACATTCCCACTATTTGCGCTTTAAACCTTCAGTAGCTGTTAGATCTTTGACTTGCAAGAAGTGAAAAATATTTTTCTAATTCCATCACTGAAAAGTAAGTATTTTGCAAGTGAATGTTTCTTTAATAACATTGTTTGTTTTCTTTTGATTATTATTTTAACAAGAATGAGTTATACATATATGTCTACAGATTCATTGTTAGGACTTTTAAGATGACTGGATTAACCTAAAAATTATAGCATGGCCTGAAGCATAAGTTCGACTGATGCTGTACCTTTGATCACAGCAGGGTGTTGTTCCTCTGACCAGGTCAAAGGTACAACATTACTTAATAATATGTAAATGTTTTTATTTACAGTCAATTTAGCATTATGTAAGATGGAAATTTAAATATTTTTTGCTAAATTTTTATTTTTTTACCAAATCTTATCCAAAGTAAAAAATCGATTGTTTGTCCACGACTTTAAGTCTGATATTGAATATTCATCAGGGGAAAGTATTTTCGATCTTTCAGATGAATGACATGAGTTGGAGAAGGAATTAACTTTGAAAAAGAAGATTTATTGAAGAAAGTTATGTCCTTGTCAAGCTGACAACAAAAAAACTAAGAAATACTTTTTGGCCCGAATAAAGGAAGCAGCAAGTGATTATTCTATAGTTAAATATTTGAAAAAACTACCGAAGATGGCGAAATTCTTCCAAGAAGATAACCAGCTCAACGACTTAGAACTACAAGATATTGTGGCCAGGTTACCAAATCCAACCACAGCTGGCGGCACAGCTCGACTAAAAGAATGTCTATCCTTTGGAGTTGATTTTTCATTGTATAATGTAGAGTAAACGGACAGGAGTAGGCTACTTAAGCCATTAGGATTTATTTCATGTTTTATTATTCTACTTTGAATTGCATATATTTGCCAAATGTATACATTTCTGAATAAAAATGTTAATTAAATAACTATCTATTACTGTCATTAAATAAATGACAGTACCTAACTGTCAGTTTCTACTACCACCTGGTCAAAGGTACAATACCCTCCGGTCAAAGTACAACACGTAGTTGTACCTTTGACCACAAGATGTAGTTTTTTTGTAAAATAAAAATAAAATACTGATACTCAAAATATAATATATAAAACACATGCAGTTGATGGCAAGATGAATGAAGATCACATGTATCCATTCAGGTAAGGATTTACTTGAGTACAAAAAATTAGAAAATTCATTTAGTGAAAACTGGTCAAAGGTACAACACCTTCCCCTACTATTAATTTAGTGAAATCGATAACCCCCCCCCCCCCAGTTAAAAGAACAACTTGAATTCAGGATATAATGATTTAACTTGCTTAATTCGAGTCTTAATTCAAATCGGGCCATGAAACACACTGTCATAAACACACATACAAACAAATAATCGTTTCACATTAACGTTAATAACGACATTTCAGGGTTCAAGTTTCGAACCCTATCCTCAGGTTTTAAAGTCTTAATTTAAATTGAAAACCGATCTTCAGAGGCAGGTCATTTGCTATGAAATTGACGATTTTGGGTTTTTAAAGGACATGGTTCGATTGCAACAGGAACAAAATCCAATAAATTTAGAGAAAAAAAAACCAAAACCATTCATGATACAAAATCCACTATTACATGGCGATTTAGTGTTGCTTTGTACACGTACTTGTTTTCAATACGGATTTTAAAGACTAAAGAAAAACTTGTCCCAGGAATAAGTAATATTGGAGAAGGAGAGAAAAGATGGGACAAGAGATCATTCCAGATGGTCTTTCATTCTTTGGACGAACGAAGAGGAAAGAAACATTCCTATCTTACCCTGGATTCGAACATAGTACAACAAAGTTGCCAAAAATTTTCTTGGATTTCACCAAATATTTTTTTAAAAATCGACAAAAATTCCTATTATAATACCAAAAATATGAAATAATCAATAACCCTACTTTATTAAAAAACTGAACCGTTCAACCAAAAAAAAAAAAACATGTATCCAAAAACATAAAATTCCGGTAAATCACTGCCACAAGGTCAAATTTCACGTACAGAGAGGTATGTTAAGCAGAAAAATACCAAATTTGGCAACCCTGAAGTGTAGTACAATATTACGAACTTCTCGATCACTTCAAAAGGGGTATTCGTCATTTTAGAAGGTAAGAAATACCCTTTGATTTATAAGTGTGAATTTAGCATTCATACACTACAATAGCAACAAGTGTCTCACTGAAAATTCTAGAAATTAAGTAAAATATAGATAAAATCTTGCCATATTCATATACATCTTTAAATTGTATTTTACGATTTAATAGCAATTCTAAGAATTTTGTTCCCGTGAGATCCAGTACTTTTTTAGATTTTTTACGGATACCAAAATAATTTAATGGAGTAATGGAATTTAAAATAGCAATGAGAGATTAACAATTACGTCTAATACAAGACTTCTTGCAATATTAACAATTTATTAACACCATTTTTGAAGGAGGAAGTCTCCCTATTTTTTGGAAATCTGTTTACCAAAGGGAGCGTAACAAAATAGATAAGATTACTGTAATCGTTATCGTAATGTTGCTTAGATTGTCAGCATTCTACATTCAGTTTTACTGCTGCTTTTATGGTTTATAATGCTTTCGGGGCTTAAAATTACAAAGATTAGAAACAGATAATGTTGTAGTTAGTTTTTTCTTTTTCTTCCAAAACTTTTGTTTGTAGAAAGTGTGAACTAAAGGGCTCTAAACAGGTATCATTATTTGATAGAACTATGCAAAGAACGCAACTAACAAATGAGGAAATAATTTGTGCAGCATGATTGTATTGGTAAAGATGAGCGCACGTTTCTATAACTGCAGGATTTCTTGAAGAACATATTTTTATTTGTTACGTCTCATTGCGATCTTTATTTTTGCACAGAGTTGCGTGAGCCCTAATCTGAAATTGAGAAACAAGAAACTGAAATCGGGAAGTTTTTCTTGTCAAGTATAGGGCGCAACTTCTCTATCGAGTAGCGGCTACACCTCTTGATTTATTCCGTATCTTTTGTCTTCTCAAACTTGATATTAGTTGAGTTTTTGAAAATTATAGCTACTTACCAAACGTAAGTACTTAGTCACCTTTTAGATTGTTGTAATAAAACAACAAATAATGAGTTATATACAAGCAAATAGTCATCTCGTAATTTGCGATTCAAATGAACAGAAATCTCATCACTAGCTTTTAATAAGAAACTAAGTTAATAGACAGTTATAAGGACTCTGATCAACAATCAAAAGAATTGAAAAAAGTGATTACTTCTTTAAATAATAATAATAATAAAAGGTAATGATGCAGTTAAAAAAAAGACCAGACATATAATTAAAAAATCAGAAAACATATTAAAATCTTTAAGCACGACAAGGTTTCAATCGAACATGCCGACCTTTAACAAGTGCCGATTTCACATTGTAAAAGATCGGCAAATCCGATCGAAACCTGGTTGTGTTTTAAAGATTTTTAATGCGTTTTCATGTTTTTCAATTACTGTGTGTCTGGCCATTTTTAACTATCATGAATTGCACACACATTAAATTTCTATATTTAAAAAAGTTAATGATATCTTTAAAAGTTAACCCCCCCAAAAAGTGATCTCCTGTGAGCTATCATTTTCCTGTTCCTTTTTGTTTAGAGAATGAAACAACAAGAGTCTAACAATGTAATCTAACATTGAATAGAAAAGTTTAATGATACGTTTATAAATGTTAATTAATGTTCACCAGATTCTTATTACATCGTCACAACAATTAATAACAATAATTACAATTCATTGTTATCGTGAGATACCAGAAGAAAGTTTACATTATTATCTTTGTTAACCATCTAACAATGATCCAAAAAACCACGAGATTGATTAAATATATGTAAAATTATCAAATTAAATCAAATTCTATAAAGCCAGCAATTCTTGTAAACTTTATCTTGAAAACGGACCTAAGAATTTTAATGAAATTGTGTGAATCTACTGTTTTCTGATACAAGAAAGCGATTTAGCTAGGTCTCGACTTTGGGAAAACTCATTTAGGAGGTAAATGATTGACTTTGGACCTGGATACAAGACTATTATCTACAGTGTTCTTACTTTGTTTTTGTTTTATTTTATTCTTAATACATTCGTGCGTTTTTACATGTAATAAAATAATAACTTTATTTTTACCTGTAATAAAATACTAATTTTATGTAATAATTGTTAAAACTTTCTCCTCTCAACGTCGCGTGTTTTCACTGCGGAGCTGTCCATTTCCTCGAAAAAGGGTTAAATAACCAGTTGATTGTCTACAGTGTTCTTACATTACTTTCGTTTTATTTTATCGAGCAAAGTTCGGTCTTGCAGGTACTTATTAGACACTGAGTAGAGAAGGCATGATCTGGAATTTACAATTCTATTGGAATCCTTATGAAATATGGTTTCTGTTGTGTTGTGTAATAGATTTTTCCTTCTTTGTGAACCATCAGCAAATCACATGCACATCTACCAATTTTAGCAAGTTATCAGTGAGTGAATATAGATAAAGTTTAATTAATTTGCCAATTCAATTTTATCAAAACGTTTCATTTCCAGGAAATCATTTTTTTTTTAGGAAAAAAACATACAAAAAAAAAAAAAGTTTTGTGAGCAAGTAAATATGTTTTAAGTAAAAATAGAATTAAATTTGATGAGTTAAATAATAGCAATGTACATTTCTTTTTAGTCAAGAAAGAAATAAAATACCTGAAGATTAGAAAACAATTTGCTTGAAGATCGAATCATTACGAAATAGA
>JAFIDM010000003.1:40921144-40949660 GCA_023159025.1 Thereuonema tuberculata | reverse complement strand
ATATGTTTATCTTTTCACTTCATTTGGTATTGGAAACCCGCCCTCGCAGTTTATCTCTTATTTTAGATTCACCCTGTATGTTTATTTAATGTAATCATTAATTAGTTAGTAATTTTTAATTTTACGTACAGTGGGCTCTTATAAATATATTTGTGTTTTATTTAAAAATAAAAAACTCCGATTTTTTTTTATTTTTTCAATATTTTTTTTTTTTAAATAAAAATCGTACACTTTCAATCTCAACCAATCGTAAAGTGTTTTATTATCTTAAGCGTCATTTCATTCTGATTCTTAATTTTTAATTTAATACGTACAATTATTATCTTACAATTATTTTATTTTCCAACAAAAATCATAACTTAAAATCTTCACATCTCAAATAATCATAAAGGTATTTATTAACTTAACTTTATTTCGTTCCGATTTCAGTTCAACAAAAACTTTTCTTTTTCCCACTTATTAATTTCATAAAAAAACAACCCAGCCGTGAATTCAACAAATTTCAGGAGTCCAGGAAGTAGTTCTACTACAAAAAAAAAAGTATGTTAATAAGCATCCGACTTCTGTTCTTATTTCAATTATTAGAAAACTCTCTTTAAAGCATTTTAATAAATTTCTTCGGAGACCAGATAACATACATTTCTTTCGATGTGTTCACTTAAGATATCGGGTTCAATTTCCTGTCAGACTTCGTGGTTAGCTAATAATTGGCAACCGGACAGACGGGAATGAAATCCAATGTAACAGTTTCCGCAGCCACACAGTCAGACATGCTCGACTTAATGCGGAAGTATTACATTAAGTGGTCAAGCATTGAAAGCGGTGTGTGCATAAATTGGCATTCTTAACAGCGCCGATTTCTTTTTTTTTTATCTTTATTTTTTTTTCCACCTGCCTCTAGCACTGATTTATAGCTTGATACGAATAGTCTTACTACTAAGAATACGAAACATTGTGTATTCGAGGGCAGATCTGTCCATAATCAGTCACACTAATGTAATAATTACGACGAGCGGAGAATTAAAGTAAAAAAAGGGACACGAGGAAGAAAAAGTTATTAACTGCGTAGATACTGTTTCAAATTACAGGTCTTATTTTCAAAAGAGCTGTAGTTCAATATTGCTGCTTCATATTGAGAGACATGATATATGATTATGCCTTCAGACTTGTATTGGTTTAACATATTTACCGAATATATATTAACATATTTACCGAACCTAAATAAGGTTTTTTTATTAAAATAACTAAACTGAAACCCATAATTTTTGTTAGGTGGTCTATTGATACAATTGCCTTAGTATATCTCATTAGTGATGGGACGAGTATAAACTACTTGGAATTTATGTAATAAATGGATTTTTTATTGAACATTATTAAAAAAAAATTAGGACTTTAATATCAATAAACTTTCACATGGTGGAACTGGAATAAAGAACACGCATTTTGACAAACATGACTTATTTGAATGTGTTCCATAATAATTTAAAGCCACTCGCCTCGTGGAGTGACGTATCATTGAACATATTTTAACAATAGCGTAAGTGAGGTTTATTTCATTCAGTTGATCAACACTTGTGAATAAAATAATAAAAATACATAGCTGTCTATTTAATGCCTCAATTGAAATTAAAACAATAATTTTGAATATTTTTTTTCCTTATGAATGATAAAACAAATAGAGTTATTTAATATTTCCTTGCAGGTTTTATTGACTAAACATATCTATTTTTGTTATTTTATTAATACTATCACTAGCGTGGTTCAGTTCCTATTAAATTAATATTATTCCTACTTTATAGTGTGAATAAAATATACTTAGGAAATACAACATTTGTTACGTATTTACAAATTTATGTTACAAATTTATTTTATTTGAAAATTAATCAGCCATTTCTTTCTGTGTTATATAGGAATTCCTTAACCAGATTTCATCAATTCGTTTATTACTCATTATACATCCCATACGTAAATAACGTAATGTCCGCAAACGCCACCCGAATGTGCTAGAGGGCGCTGTTTGACATCACATTAGTTGGGCAGTGAGAGCCATCGTCATTTGAGACGTTGACTTTGTACGAATAGGATGTAACGCTTCACTAATGCTGAGAGGGTAGATATGCACCTAGCCTATAGGGCAGCGAACGGAAACGGACGAGCCACTGTACGATTGTATCGTGAACAGTTCCCCGACAGATGTGTGCCCAGTCATTTGCGAGTTTGCACCCGAGACTGTGTGAACTTTGAGCGCCTACTGTGAACCTGTAAGTGTACAGCTTACTGTCATATTGAAAACATAGGGTTAATAAACATGTTGTCTACCTTACTTATTGTCTTTTATTTCTAACACATTCGGGTGGCGTTTTCGGACATACGTTCCACTACGAATACGGTTCCTTTTTGTATTTCTGACCTACCTTTAAAGTTTGTACAGGGAATTTTGAATCACCCTGTGTATATTGATTAATATATTAATCAATATATATTAATGATTGATACTCAAAAGATCTATTCTTGCTATTTTAATTAAGTTTGGAATTGTAATGGCTTCATAATTTTTTTTTTTTTTAAGTATCCATTCCTTTGCAAAAAAAAAAAAAAAATGCAACAAATGATTTTTTTTTTTTTAGATATTTATAACAATTGCAGTAGCACATGAACTTTCTTTTTAGCAAATTTAATAAATAGTCTATTTTAAAAGGAGAATAAAGTTCAGTTAATTTTTTTTTTAAGTTTATTAAGTTAAAAGAGGCTTAGAAACTTAAAATCTTTAAATTTAATATTACTTTTAAAAAATTTTTGAAGATTTTAATTTTAAGTTTGAAGACTTTAAAATCTTGAATGAGCAAATGTACGATCTAATGGCTTTTACATTGAATTATTAATTCATTTCATTAATAAGTCTGAAAATAAATAAATACAAATACACAAATACGGAAGAAAAAATGTAAAATTTTTGATACAACGTAAATAGGTTACAACGCTTTCTCTTTAGATGGCATCTTCGCTTCAGTAAATAAACTAATCGAAGTCCCATCAAAACTAATAATTATAATTAAAACTAATTATCGGTTACAACGACACTCGGATATAACGACTTAATGAACTCGGTCACTTCAGTGACGTCATAACTTCAACTTTGAATTACACTGACTCAAATTCTCATTATATTCTTATTTATTCAGTTAAGTTAATTTTCTTATTTTTTTACCGATTTCCTTTCTTGGAAGGAAGTCATAAATTTGATTCGATATCTTTTTGATCTGCTAGTTTTTTGTATTATTATTTTTATTACTACTGAAGGATGTATTGATACCTTAAGATAAAAAAAGAAAACTTAGAAAAATATTTTTGAAATCATTGTTTCATTAAAGGGAAATAAAGTTAAATATTAATATAATATTAAAATGAGTAGCGGTATTAATAGAATACGTTTTACCATGTAGATAGATAAATAGAACTATATTACATATGTTAATTTATTCTACTATATTTACTGATATACAAAAGATACTTTTTTTTTTTTCAATGAAATTACGTATGTTTGTATTAAGTAGTCTCTTTTCCATTTTCTAGACCACCCCGGCGCAATCTATTCTAATGTAAAGGTGACTCAGAAGCCGTTGCGAAGCACTGTGATTGGTTTACTAATCACTATTCCTATCTTGTTTTTTTTTTCAAAGTATTTATTGATCGAAATATAATCCTACGAGGTATAAAAAGATCTGTCTGCAAGTTATATTGTGAATAAAATTTTATTACTTAGGATAAATACATTAAATAACAAAATCAAAGCAAAGCAAAGAAAATATTTAATATTAAGTTACCTCTTTTTAATTAAATTTAGTATTTTGAATTAAAAAGAAAAAAATGTTCTCTTCCCCCTTTTTTTTTTTTTGGGAAGTATAAATAGAATCATACAGCCGAATGAAGAAATTTAATGTGTAATGAGAAAACAAATAAATTTAATAAAAACAATTATTATATCATTATTTTATAATAAATCTGCCTTTTTATTTCTTTATTTATATTTTTCTTCATTATTTCCTTTTTAAGTTCTGATATTTTAGTTATTTTTAAAATTAAAGGATTTATTTGATTATAATTTTTTTGTATGATTCTATTTTTATTTATTAGGCCTTATTTATTTTTTGGGTTTTCACAATAGTATAAAACTTACAATAGTAATTTACGCTGTTTTCTTCTTCTGTGTGTAGAGGTTTCTAAATTATTAATTTGTTGAAGTATATAGAAATGGTTTTTAATAATAAGATTATACATTATATTTTCCTATGGAAATAGTATTTTATGATTGATTCTTAGTGTCATTTGCTGTAAATATTAAAAGGCTATTTTCAATGGATTATAAAATCCAATCACCCAAGATATAATGAGAACTTTTTTCATCCCAACTCTAAGTCAACAAAAAAAAAGACGACCAGGAAGCAAAAAAAGTGTGATAGTAAAGCCTTGACAGCTTGGGCTGAATCGAAATACAAACATCAACAAATGCTATCGTCTCCTTAGAAATATTCGTCTTCTTCAACCAGTCATGCCAACGTCCAACGTTCAATCAAACCCAATTCATTGGTCAGAGCCATTTCTGGTTCTTCCGCATTAGAAGTCCTCGTTGATTGAAAGGGTAGGCTGGACTACAAGTGATAAAAAACCTCACAACAAAATACTTCCTATATTAATAAACACCAAGAAAAAAATGGTTCAGATGCTTAACATCGGAACAAAAGGCAAGAAGGAAAACATACATGGGGTAAGCACTGATCCAGATAGGTGACAAGAGCTAATTTGTTGATGGAACCACTCCCTTCGTTTGGCTGACAGACACACTTGCACTACTTCACGTTCGTCAACGGACAATACTTACTGACACCAAGACGCAGATAAATATTATTAAAGCAGTGGTCACTCAACAACAGTCTTACACTGATTATTATGTCTTGAGTCTTGTTTTCTCAAAGCAAAATCATCCAGGCAGTAACATTAAATTATAAGATATGATTCTAATTATAATATCAAATTACTAGGTTATCCCGTGTTTCCACTTAAGGTTTTATGTTATTATAAAATTATCAAGAATTAATTAATCTTAAAAATACGTTTTTTTTAATCTTAAAAGGTAAATATATCTTCTATATTTATCTCGCTGGTGTTAGTTGTTAAGATTTCTAATTAACCTGATTAAAAAGTTTTTTGAATTAATTTGTTTACTTTTTTTTATCAAATTTTCAATAAAAATTTATTTTAAATAAAAGAATTAATCGGGATGCATTTTTCCCTTCCCTTGAAAAACAAACCAAAAGTAAGATAATCCAATCTACTTTTAAAGATAGAAAATACGTCTTTAAAGATAATGCATATTATTTTTCAGTTTTATTTATTCTTACCTAAATATGAAAAATAATATTTTGTTAAAGTATATAAATATTTTTTTCTATATATTTTTAGCATTTATCATCAACAACACTCGTGTTGTTTATATCAATATATTCTTGGACTGAAATAAGTATTAACCTGGGATTAATTAGGATTAACCCGGATAATCGAGAACTATTCTGTTATGAATTACATTTGCGTTCTGTTGAGATACGCCTACTCTGTTCTTGAGGGGAAGAAGGGAAAAAAAAAATTCAGAAAAAAAAAATAAGATAGCGAATAACGATAATGACATTCGAAAAGATAACTCAATTAACTTCAGATGATTTCATTAAAAATGGGTTAACTTTTCAGGCATAAACAACATTCTAATAGTAAATTAGTGAAAAGCTGTATGAAAGCTAATTATTACATCATGGGTAGATGTAAAAATGTAAAACAGCTGTAAAATATAAATTGGCGTAAAAAAAACTGCACATAAAATTCTCTAATAATTCTTTGTTTTTAATATATCATATTATTATAATAAAAATAAAGTCTTGTTAGGTAATAGTTAATTTTACATATCGGATAACATTATGATTATGTCTGTTCAAATAGCTAACAATAATTTATTAAATAACCTCTAAATATCCAACAAACATTCATTATTATGTAGAGGGAGGCGGAGTGCGTTCTTTTATTAATAATGAAAGTATTTAAGTATGTAAACTTTATAAATAAGAGATCAGTATTCTAAAAAATAAACTAAATTTTGAAACTGCTGCAATTTTTCTTCATTGAAATTAGTAATTAGAAATATCTACGTTATCGATAAGGTATTTCCATTGTGGTAAATTAAAACGCTATATTTAGAAGAGCTATTAAAAGACTTAACAAATTCCTATATTAAAACGGTCTTCCTGAAAAGTTAACGATTTCATAATTCCAACTTTTCCAGAAATCAAATATATTAATAAATTGGTTAATTAATAATAACATTTTTATTATTACTATATTAAAGGAACTTCTACAATAGAATCAATGCACTTTAAAAGTAGATTAATTAAAAAAGTAGTAAAAAAAAGCCATTTCGGTTAAGCCTATTAAACTATTCTTGTCTAATCACGCTGAACAGTCTAGACAATAGCAGGTTAAGATTCTCAAGGCTGAGTTTTCAAAAAGATATTTCTCCTTGGGACAGTAATAGAAAACGTATGGTCTGACTTTTCCATTTAAGTTGGCGTTAGGAAACTTAATCCGCAGTTACTGAAGAGGTTTTAAGACAACGTACAGTTGCGTTTCCTAATAAATCTGCTTGTTAATTTGTTGATGACGTTCATAGCAACAGACATGTCGAGTTCATTACCTTTTTTTTGTCGTCTGGCTTCTACCTGTCAACTATATAAATGAATCAAACTATAACGTATCACTTCCGGTCTTACAGATTGTACCTACATGGTATTTTGTATTTTAATGTCAATTTTTCCGAATATAAAAAAGTTTTCTATTTTCCGAGATTTGATATAATTACAATTGGTTTGTGTATTTCTGTAGAAATGATATATTTTCCGAATTTTAGACGCATTAAAAGTACGATGTAAAAATTTCTCGTTAAAAATCACCGGATGCATTACCTACTTCAAAAACAAGTAAGGCCAGTGAAACGAGGAGGGGGTGCGAGAGAAAATGAACGGGGGAAAAAAATCGTTCAGCATAGCCTTAATCCCGCACTGCGATGAGGGCCGTGTAGGAGGTGCTCCACCCGTGAGGCCAGTGCCCCGCCCCACAGCCTCCTTCAGATCGCACCAATTGACAGTGGAATTTCGAGAGTTGATCCCGTTCTATATATCAAACTTTTCCATCATACAAAGAATGGCTACGAGAAAACTTGTTTGCTCGAATGCCTCCCCCAGTAATTCCCCTTTCACTCATTAATTACTTATTGCAAATAGGCGGTTTACCATAACTCCATATTATAAGTAGGTTCCAACAGACAATTCGCTATCAGGTGAATCATGTTCTTGCTTCCATATCAATGCTGGAATGTGATATTTACTGACGATTCCATCTGCGAACTTCGTTTTATCATGATTTGCTTCGTCAAAGAAATTCTTGTGTTTTTATTAATAGAATAGAATAATAAACTCTGTACTTTAACTTATGAAGTGATTCATCTAAAATGACTTATGAATCTAATCTAACTACACAACTACAAATAAAAACTGTACCTTCCCATATATCGGATCTCAAACCAATTAGTTACCCAATCAATGCTTGTTATTTAGTCGTAGGTCCAAAGAATGACTTATCTGAAAGCTTAAATTGTGATTTTATTATATTTAAAAAAAAAATGCTTAAAGAAATCCACATAAAATTATTTTTCAGCATTACAGAAGACAGAAGAATAAAGTTATCAAAACATTCAGAAATTCTTCAATTACTTTTTAATAATTAAATAGGTACAAATACTGATTTAAAAGATATTAAATCAGAAATAATTAAACAAGTAATAATTCCTTCTAAAATTCTTTAATTGTATTTTATATCGTGTATTATTAATACACTTTCAGAGCTGAATTAACAAGGTATCTATATGATATCGTTATTTAATATTGTTGAAAAGTTCTATGTTATACATATAATTATTGCTAATTATCTGAAAGGCTGACAGCTAATATAAAAATGTAATTCAATGCATCGTACTATTTCATAACTAATTTTAAAATAAAGATATAACAAGATTTTAATACATATTAGTGGAGTAACTTCTGGAGGGATTCAGCTCTCCGGAAACTTCAATTCTTATTAATTTAATATTGATGCTTAATTACTTTTAAATTACTAAAAGTGTATATAATATGATTTTGCAACTTCTAATTTACCTAATGATTGATTGTATAAAGTCATTCTTTTAGGCCTAAAATTTCAAATAAATATTTTTCCAAAAGCTTTTGAATTGTTGTCCTTTATTAAAAACTCTGCAGATTCGTGAAGCCAACTTGCTTTAAGCACTTGACTAAAGACACATCATTCTTAGGTCATAGGTCAGTTCTATTAGATACCACCTTTCAAATTAAGAAAACAGTTCACCTCTTGATTTATTTTCACAGATAGTGATAGATAAGCAACCGAAACACTATTAAAACACGTCATTAGACAACACCAGGAAAGGGAAAAAAAAATCATAATTTTAATTTTCTCTTCGCAATTGCCCTTTTTTTTTTTATGTGTATGCTGTATATGTGGAAGTGAACCAACAGTTCTGTAATAGCATCTAGTTTTCTAGGTTGTTTATTGGGTGGCAAAGTACTTTGTTGCATTTAATAGTAATTACATGAAGATCTCTTTGAGTGTAAATGAAATGATTTGAACAATTATCGCCTTTTCAACGAAAGAAAATTGGGAATACAGGGTTTAAGGTCAAAGGTGATCGATAATTTAAATTTTTATTCAAAGAACAGTCTAGGGCGAACAGTTGAGATTAAATCTAATCTATTTAATGAGGCGGTAACAAACCGACTAACTCATACAAAAAAGGGGTCATTTGTTGTTACATAAGGGACTTTTCAGATGCAAAATTTTTTTGTCGTTTTCTTTATAGTAAACGTCAGCCTTTTTCGAAAAAAAGTTTTTTTTGTAACGTGTTAAGTGGATAATAAATTTAAAATTTTTAAATATTAAAAAATGAAGCAAAAACTTTCAAACAATGAAAACTTGAAAACTAATTTTTAGAATATTTTATTATTTTTTTTTTTTCTTTATTGAGTTTATGGCCGTCCAATTATATTTAAGTTTTAAATTAACTTTAGAGTAAGATTAAATTAATAAGGTTAAGATAAATGAGTTCCAATTTGTTTAGTGAATTGAAGTTTTGGATTTGTCTAAAAGAGCCTGTGGAAGGATCTGTGAGTAAAAAAATTATATTTACAACAATGAGATATTTTTTATGAAAATGAATACATTATTTGAGCGTACGAGTACTGTTCATTATCAAGTGATAAAATAAAACAATATTAAAATATTAAGATTGCCTATTTAATTAAATAAAATACAAATAACCCACTTAACAAATAATGAATCTTATGAATTATTCGTAATTTGATTTACTCACAAATCAGGATTATCAGTAAAATTTATTTGAGAAGCATTAAAAATAACACATTTGAGAAGCATTACTTACTTCTATAAAAAGAAACATATATGATTTCTTATTGTATTTATTTTCTAATTAGAACTAAATATATTTCCCCATACGATGTAAAATAACACAAATTCGAAGCAAATACCTAACAATTGGCAAAAATCCGTAGAGGTTCATTTCTAGGTTATCCACATGGCATTCCTGTCCGGAAAGATACTTGAAACCATAGAAAAGCACGAGTATAGTAAAGAATATCATTATGTACTCTAAAAACCTATTAATTTTAAAGGTACCTGTAGGAAATTTTTCAATGAGAGGAGGGTAGGGCGATTCAAACTTTTATTTTGAGAGGTGAGAATGCCACCCTCCAAAAAAAAAAAAAAAAAAAAAAAGAAGGTCGACTTCAAATTTCAATCAAGCAGAAATAGTTATTCGTTAGTGAATTTAAAATAAATGGATTTATATAGATATAAATATATATATTTGATTTTCAGGTTAAATATATTTTTCAGTTTTGTATACATAGATGAAAACTTATATAATCTGCAAATATACTAAAAAATATATGTCTACATGTAAAAGTATTTATCTGAGCAAGGTGTACAAGGATAGCTGGCTCCTTCTGTCCAACTGCCCTATTTTGAAGATAGAAATGTCTGTCTGTTTGACTGACAGGTCTTTGTGAATCATAACTGGATAGTAACCATTTTTATACAACAGTAGTTTTTCATTTGTTTTCAATTTTTCTTGTACGAAAAATTAATAATCCTAGAAAAATATTGAGTTAAGGGGAAACATTACATAGCAATAATATTAGTTTAGTTAAAAAAAGCTTTTCTCTATTCCTTCTCCTGTTACTTTACTGACACTTTCACGTTTGTTTAGAATATTTCTTTCTACATTATTTACGGTATGGAAATGACCTTATTTATTCTCTTTATTTTAATTTTGTAAAATAAATGAATGGATACCTTTCATTTAATTCAAAACAAAATATTTATTGTAGTGAATCAATGTAGACCCTCCGAAACTAAACAAACAGCACTTGATTTACCAAAAAGAGAGATGAAAAATTCCTGTGCTTTTCGTCGGTCAAATGAATTTTCGGAGCACATTAAAAGAATAAAAACAGCGTAAAAGTCTTATTAAAATCAGCGGGTGAGATCAAGTGTTTACTAATATATCCAAAAACAGCTGTTTCAAGCTCTTTGGTGATCGTCAGCTAGGAGTAGTCAACAGCGAGGTCTCGATACAGATAATAAGGATAAAACATAAGGATATTAAATTGAATGTTCTTGAATATTAATTTGATTTAGGCTACTAATTAGATACATATTCACTTTATTATTTTCTCACTACAATGTAAATAATTATAATAATATTGTTTGTAAGTAGCTCTATGTTTGTTATGTGTATTTACCCTTCTTATGAACTTTTACATTTATTCATTATATTCTATAACATAAACGTGTATTAGGGTAAGTAAAATACAAACACATTCTGGTTTATCTAATAATGAATTATAATGGTTCAATATAGAGATTAACTATTGGTAAACTTTTATAAATTTCTTGATGACAATTAATGATTCACCAATTCGTTTTATCCTTGACCAAGATTAGATAAAAAAAATAAAAAAAAGTGAAATTGTTCTAATTTTTCTTTCTTTCTCTAATTTGAGCCATTCTCTCCTAATTTCCCTGTGTATCGGCCGAACAGACCTCCCTGTGTGTTCAGTACTTTGCACTCGTCGGCAAAACAACACCAGAAGCACACTCCCCTACTTTTAACAGCACAATCACCGATGTTAGGCCTGACCCACCATTTGTTCCAATTGTTCTTGATTCAAGCGTTTTTAGGTTGATACAATGTGCAGTTAATTAAAACAGGGAGCTTTTGATTTCTGTGTACCTCGGCCCACGACGGGAGACCGCAACTTCATTCCGAGTGGGAGTTGTACTTCATAATTAAGCATGACGTGGGAGTACAGACAAAAATTATTTATTTCAGACGAAGCTTTTTGTACAAGTTCATTTGGGAGAGAGAGAGCGCGGCAAATGTGCAGAGAAAACAAAGCAGGCCAAGCAGAGTGGAAGCCATTGTTGGCTACGGCCTGATAAGCGACCAAAGGTTGAAATTGGACGAAAAAGGAGCGTTATTAATTACCTTTCTGTTTAGTTCAAATCGCCGTATGGGGGAGAGGGACTTCATTTCCACTGGCTTCAAACTTGCTGCTCAAGTGCCCTTATTGCGCTAAGACAATGGCTCTCATATTTTTAGCATAAAACGCCCACCAATTAAACATTAATCTTCCCTTGAAACTACAATAGCGTTAGATATAAAACCTCCGTAACCTATTCCTAATTTCGCTAAGGTCTCAATTAAAGGTGGTTGGTTATTAGAACACGAACAAAAGACCAACACTTGTATAATTAAAATTTGATCCTAATTACTCAGTACCATGTTAACGGCTGTAATGTAATTAACTGAATTTCATTTGATTTATTCAAGGATAACATAAAATTAATGAAGAAGAAAGCGAATGGAAATAATAAAGATTGTTATGGAGAAATGGCGAAAGGGTTTATGAAAATCTACCTAAGTTTTGCCGATCTGAAAATCTGAGCCAATTGGATTAAGATAGTATTAAATACTTTTAGGTGTTGAGTCTGGATTTTTTACTTCTTAAACGTGAACACGAAATAAGCAACAATGGACAAACGAAGGAACAGTTCACTGAGTCCGGATGTCTCCTTGGAAAACATTGATGAAATTATTATTACAAGCGACACTGATAGCTTAGTAATAAAAACAAAATAACAACAAAACATAATAACAGTCAATTAAAACAGATGTAATGGATTGGTTCTGTTCATTTCTTTTAGAAGTGCAGCAAAATATCTTATTATTTTGTAATGAAATAGAAAGATAGAGAATTCAACATAACTTTTAAAAAGTACCTAATTTCTGGATCTCTGTAAAAAGAAAAAAAATATCATTCTGATTCCTAAATGGTAAACGATGAATTATGGAGTGACCTGTACATATTTTTTCTAATGAATTTTGAATTTAGTAATAATTTCTAAAATGGAAATCTTGGTCTTTACAAAGGATGTTTCTTGTAAGTATTCCTAAAGAGGTTGTTTTCTTTCTTTATCATATCAATGGAACACACTAAAATAAAAAAGCAAATAAATAAATAAATAAATAAATAAATAAATAAAAATGGCATTTCTCCAATAAATCCAGTTTTCAACTTTTTATCCGAATCTACTTTCCACGAAATTTGAAAGATTCAAAGAAAAGTTCAAGACATTTTTATTTCCTTGTGTTTAATTAAAAACAAAGTTCAGATCAATCAAAACTTTTTCGAGTGTTATTAATCTACCTGCAAACAGAATCTGAACTGTTTCGATTGTTTGCAAAAGAAGCGTTTGAATCCTGCAGCTTTATGTGATTTTTGAAAAAACTGTTAGAGATATGTTCCTAATTGGTATCAGAAAAACATGAACTTCTTGTCCATCCATCTCCTACTTAACCTGTTTGGACTGCTTTAAAAAAACCAAGCAATCCATAGTTGGAAAACTAAGTGAAAGCTTATTTGCAAACAGAATACCTCAGTTAATGAAAGGAGGAAATTTCTTTGAAAGCACAAATACCATTTCAAAGAAAGAACATTTCTATTTTATCATAACATATATGAAATGTTTCATTTTTTTTTTTTTTCCTCATCTCATCGTAGTGGAATTATGTCAAAACTTCTGTAGTAACGGATTTTTGGAAAGAGTTTATTTACTAAAGCAATGATATCTCCGAAAATCCTGCACAAAACAGCAACATACGAAAACTGATCTAATAGCAGTTTTACATTTACCATTTCACTCGCCATAATGCAGGCCATAACGCAGGCAATGTCAGGGTAGATTGCGAGTGATTAGTGTACCGCTTTACGCTTACCATAACGCCTTCCATCACAAGGAACATTTACACTTCTCAATTGTCATCATGCCTACGTATTATTTACGAAAAAAATAGCATTGATTTATATAAAAACCATTTAGTCAATGCATCGGATAGGTGAAAAAATGTTTTTAATTAATTAAAATAGGAAATATTCATGTTTTTTTTCATCGTTTTGTGTTTCTTTGTTTTCAGTTTCGATAAATCAGTTTCGATAAATAATTCAGTCTCGTTAAATCTCGATCAACGACGATATGTTTTCGAGATCTCGATCGCTCGTCGATTCAAATTTTCAAGCCGAAATTCTGAAATGAATTTGATTAATAATGTAACATTTTATGAAAGCATCCACGAAAACATAAGGAAAAGATGCCCTCCGATCGTGAAAATCATTTTTGTAATCGGTAATTTCGAATAAATAGATACAAATCGATTGGACTTCCAAGTCCTATAATTCGCCACCAGGAGCATTGGTGTGACATTGCGCCATCTGATAAGGCGCCATCTCTTCAAAGATAGCGCACGGGCTATCTATCGCAATGTCCTTTCCATGTGTGATGGCGAGGTGATGGCAACCATTATGGCGAGGTTATGGCGAGTGAAATGGTAAATGTAAAACGGCTATGAGGGTTCTGCAAACAAGAAGACATGTCGGTAGGATGCCCGAAGATAAACACATTT
Organism: Thereuonema tuberculata; assembly: GCA_023159025.1. NCBI lineage: Eukaryota > Metazoa > Arthropoda > Chilopoda > Scutigeromorpha > Scutigeridae > Thereuonema > Thereuonema tuberculata. The sequence goes on along the minus strand of JAFIDM010000003.1, from coordinate 40,935,508 downwards.
TGAGATCTTTCTAAGCACTGTCGATTGTAGGGGAAGGGCTGGGGATTAGAGGAGCCCCCCCCCCCCCTTTTCTTTATTTTTGGTTTGTTGACCGGCTGAAGTAATCTTGGCCTTTCTCAAAATTTTGAAGACGTCATTCTTTATTTTGACTGAGGGAAGTCGACTCCCTAACTTGTTCCTATCCGAAAAAAAAAATCCTATTTACATCCAAACTTTTCCATAGTTAAGTTTACAGTAAACAATTTGATGAAGAGTAGCAGATCGATAAACACACCGCTGAATATCGATGTGAAAACAAAACTGTAGAATCAAATGGGACTGTTTGTAGTGAAGAGGCCACCCCTCTCTACAATCTGAAAAACGAACCTATAGAAATACTATAGATGTTTATAAATACGAAGGGACAGTTTGCACAAGACATTAGAAACAGATTTAATAAGAAAATAAAAAATAAAACAAGTTACAAGTTTCGAAAACCTGTAACGGTTTTCTTCTACGGACTACAAATAAAAAACAAAACAAGCAAATTTATTGTTTTATTTTTTATTTTCTCTTAAATCTCTTTCTAATGTTTTTTTTGTGCAAACGGTCCCTTCGCATTTATTACAGTTGCACATTAATATATTCATTACTAAAGCTGTTTCTCGATCTTCTTCTCTACATGCATCTGTTTACTATAATCTCACTCTAAACATTCATCTAATAAAAAAGTTTCACCACCTGTAAATTTCTTTTCTAAAAGTCCAAAGGTCTATATTTCAGTTGCCGCCATAAGAAATATTGTAATTGATCTTTAATTTCGGACTCAAATCTTAAATGCTTGACGTCAACTTGAAAGACGTCCCCGAAGGAGCAAAAAAAATCAACAACATAAGAAGTCTGATTTACGGGAGTCTTAGATGAGTGTGAGTTGTTCTAACTGTTTTATTTCGTTCCTTTTTTCTTCAAGTGTTGGTAATAACTAACAAGGAGGCCACAGACACCCAGTGTTGCCAACTACTGCTTAATAAATATGAATAATCGTTTTTCCTGACAAAATTTATCACTTGTAACACGAATATGAAAGCTGTTATGAATCACGTCTCTTTTTCTCACTGCTTAGCATCGTTAATGAGGCAAATTTATGAAAATCATTTCGAATCTCGGACCTAAATTACACCCGCGTTGAGTTGTTTCTGTAAAATATCCACGAGGACAGTTAATATATTAAGTTTTTTATGACTATTATTTAATTTGAATCTCGTGCACTAATTTTTTTTTTCAAGTCCTCGTTGCATTTTAATTGCTATAACTAAATTTGAACAAAGGACTAATACTTTCATAAATTTTTCAGCAATGACGTATGAGAATGTTACAGATATTTTTTTTATTCTTAAGGAAATTTCTTGACGAATTATGTCTAATTAGAGAATTAATAAAAAGTCATGTTTTTTTTTTTTTTTTTATCGTGGGTCTTGTGATGGGTTTCCTGCTTGCTTCACTCGCCAACGCCCAAGAATATTTCGATAAATATTGGCTTAGATTTAATTCCAAATTTAACTTCAAAAGTATGTAATTATAAGTTATAGAGTTAGCTTACATTCCATTATATAATGATGATATGAGTCTATAGACAATAGAAGAGACTTAACGGTACTTACTGTATTTTAGATACTCTGAAGATATTTTAACTATAGATTATATAACTAATTTTTAAAGGGTTCTAAAGCATTTCTCAGCCTAACTAAGAAATATTTTGAGGCACCAAAATTTATGTTTCATCTCGATCAGCTAAGCAGCAAAGTTGTTCATTTTAATTAAAGGTACTGTAATATTTATATTTAAACATTAACATATAACCCATTTATTGTATTAATTATAATATTCCTGATTAGGCATGATTTAACTAAGATAAATAATCGTAAACGAATTTCACTTCAAGACTTCTTAACAATCCCCAATTACAAGTAAATCTAATTTTAATTCATCTTATTCTTAAGACAATGCAAGTATCCCTAATACCACATCTAAATGCATGTTTCTTGTAAAACTAACAAAACATTGGTGCCATATCTTGGGAATCTTTTGCTAAAGTGTACAGCAATTGTAAATATACTAAAACTTTTTTTTTTTAAGTTGCTATTCTAATCTACAAAAGTTTTAGCTAATTTTTTTTTTTTTACAATTACCAGTTGAGTATACAGTAAGAGAACTAAGCATTTTTTTTTTTACGCCTGATGAAAATTGCTGGAAAAGGCAATTGAAACTAGTCACGTCACTTTTAATCTTAAAAATGTAATGTTAGGAAGTTTTAGTTAAGCCTACATATGTCCCGATGCCCCCTTGTAAGATGATTATTAATATAGGAAACTAATTACCAACGTAATTGTTTTGCAATTATTATTGAATTCCGGAAGCTGATTGTGTTTTTGGTGGTGATTCTCTTTGTTTGATCTCCTGGGTTGTAGTCATAGATCACTGAGGCTTTTGAATTCAATGCCTTCAGCACTGAATGAACACTCAACGCCTAGTGAAATATATTAGATGAAAAGTCGTAAATCATCTCTTTATGAGGTGACGTTGGTCAAAACGTCGTTGTTTTTTTGTTTTGTTTTTTCAATGTCCACCCTCCCTCTAGCAACCTAAAAAAAAGACACTCGTAAGAAAGATCACTTCCGGTACTTCGCGAAATAGGTTACTTTAGAACGTTTAATTGAAGTTACCGGAACAACTATCTTTCTAATCTTAAAGAAAATTTAAGAAAAAAAAACCACTAACTTTTTGTTACTGTTTTGAAAAAAAAGGGAGTTAATCTTGCAATTTTTTTACATTTGTAATCATCTTAAAAAATAAAAAACTTGAAATAATTAGAAAACTCTTTTATTTCTTCAGTTTTTTTTTTCAAATCTTTTTCAAAAAGACGGATAATTAATTGTTTTTGTGTAGGTGGAAGATGTCTGAGTATCAGCAAAAGTGAATGGAAAATTAAAAAAAAAAAAAAAAAAAAAAAAATGTAAATATTAGCATTTTAAGTAAATTCAGAAATTTTTATTTTTCCTAGTCTTAAAAAAAATCCATTTACTCTTTGTAACCTAAAAAGTACGCGGATTTTTTTTTTATATATAACAATATCTTATTTACCATTTAATGTCCTTTTACTACCAATTGAAAATATATAAGCTTTCTTCTGTCATTCGAAAAAAAAACTCCTTTAATCTGTCTACATTTCATCTTTTTTTTTTGCAAAAGGCTTCGTCAGGACAATTTTAGGACAACATAACTCCTCTAAGTCGCTATGAATACAATTTGATTAGCATTTTGAATTAAAAAATGAATTAACAATAATGAACAAGTTGCATTCGCTGCCCACAATACTTAATAATTTTTTAATTATAAATTAACAAAAATTAATCTTCTGTTATTTTTTGAATAACATAATAATAAGATGTATGTATTTTAATATAAAGAAGTTATTTTTAATAAGATGTAAGGTTTCTGTTTGAATTCATGAATTTGTTCCTAGAATATGTTCTGTTTTTTGAATTCAAGAGTATTGAACCATTTTCTTTCTATCTTTCTTTTTGTTATTGTTAAAATTCTATAAATTTACTGTTTTCCGTAAAAGTGGAGCTTTTGCTATTAGCAGGGAATCCATCGTTTACTCTTTCATTACAACGTATATGTCATATATTTATCAAAGTCAAGAGTAAGACTAACCACGGGATCCAACTTTAAGATAGTAGCCTAATACAATATGAGAAAAACACCTACACAATTGGATAGTGTCATGCATCATTTGACCAAGCGCCAAAATAGATTTTTTTTGGGGGGGGATTATTGCCATCTACTAGCGAAAGGTGTAAACTCTTTATAAAAAATTGTTCCTACTTGTTATCTCAATTCACATAATTCTGCGGAAAATTAATTTTGAATAAAAGCCAATCGACTAATTGTAACGAATAAGATTTGCATTATATGACTAACGACCTTTGAAGGATACTGTTAATTTTGATCAGAATTGTCCTGTGAAAGCACTTCATTCTGATATATAACACTCTTCATTCCATAAACAAATGTGAAGTACTCTCTGTCCAAAGGGCAGTGTGCCCTGGATCGCTAGGGTCACCTAATCATCCAGGGTGCACGGCCCTTTGGACAGAGTATAATACGTAAGCTTTTGCGTTTATTCGAATATCTCGTAAATCGAATTTTAATGCTTGGTCAAGTGATGCATAACACCATCCAATTGTGCCTTTCTTGTCATTTAGTGATTAATATACCAATAATGTACACAAAGTAGAATGTTTGTAATCAAATCTAAATTAGTCATAATTTATTATATTCATATTATATTCATATAATATTTATTGTATTATGCAAAGCATAACTCTCAAAAGATATTTCAGATTTTAGTACTTATTACGTAAAACTCTCAATTATCTGGGACTCGATTATCCGTGGGATCGGATTAACCGTAGTCCTGTGTATTACATATGAATTTCATTTTTAAAAAAATTCTCTAAAATAGCAGAAGTCATTACTGAGTATTGTAAATAAGCTTATTGTACAAATATTGCTTCATGTGGCTTTTGGTCAATAACTCATACTTGTAGCTGACATTATATAGTTTCGAAGTAGAAATAAAACATAAGATTATTTTGTTAATATTATTAACAAAAATAAGGTCAAAAATGATAGATTCTTAATTTCTCGAAGACCAGGGCTATTAAAATATCCATAAAATTTTACAGTCTAAGATTATGTGGGAGGCCCTCAATTCGATTTTAAAATTTACAGTCTTGTCGAAAGAAATGAAATGAAGAGGCCCTACACGCCCTTCTACTCGAAAGAACTGCGGAATTTTGATGTAGAAAATGTGTGGGAAAATTTGGCTAAACTAGGCACTTACAGAACGAAACCTCGCTCTTTACGTATTAGTCTTAAAGTTTGGAAGATTAAGAACTATTTATTTTAGCAAATTAATATTTTAAGAAGGGTAAAGCTTTCCAAAATCTTTACTTCGACAACGCTGTCGGACAGTCTTCTGATGTTACAATTGATGCATATTTTTACTTTAGATTCAACAAATTTAAAAGTTCGTTATACAAGTCTTTGCGGTGTTGAAAAGCAAATGTGTTAACTGCTATAAAATGCCTAGTAAAGAAACCTCCTTCTAAGGCCTTCCTCCTCTCCGGGTCCTTCTACAGAAGGAGTAGCTCTGTTCCGTTCCTTCTACAAGTGCCACTGTTGCTGGTGTTGAGTCATCGACCTTCTGTTTCATTGATTTATCGAAGCGAAACTCGACAGAGCGAATCCCGATGACTCGGCTCCAGCCGCGGGATCTACAGCCTTGGGTTCCCGTTGCAGGGAGCGTGGGAGTTGGGTCACTTCGCGCTGAAATACCCGGTAATATATTATTTCATCTTAATAGGTTAGCGGCTTGATACAAGTCGGTGGGAGGAGTTACATAAAAACTTGACATCCATCAAACAAAAATAAAAATCAAACATTTTTTAAACTGCAAATAAATAAACTTGATAACAGTAATAATAACAACAATTCTCTTAAAAAAATCACCATCAACTTCCATTGCTATACGTTGCAGTAAATTACAATTTTTATTTTTTCTTTCCTGTGAGATTTAAAAGTTTGTAACCATCTCTAGGACAGATCTGTTTCGACCTCGTCACTGGACTAAAGGCAACAAAATTCCTAATTTACTGAGACATACAGAAGTAAAGAGTGATAAATGAATGTCATTGCATCCCTCTGGAAATGGACAGTATTTTAGCCTAAAGAAAGTACATTGAGTTACATTAAGGTTTTTAGACTTTAAAAGTTTATTGATTTTTATTGTTTTCTTTTGAGATCTTGTAATCTAGGCCTTTTCTTTTCTTTTCTTTACTCGAAAGGTGAATGGCCTTTGAAAACGAATACAAATACTGACAGATCCCTTCCTTTCTTTTTTTCCATCAACTGAAAGATGTCATCCACTAGACAATGTCTGAACGGATAATGCCGTTAGACCGTCCTTCGACAGTTTTTAGAACACTTCGCGGTCCTTTTAAAAGAAGAAGAATTCTGGAAAAAAAATTTAAGGATCAAAAAATAAAAAGAAGATATATTATTCTAGTGAAATGTGAAAGTAAGAAAATAATTTAAATATTTTAATATAAATTAATTATGAACATATTCTGTTGATTATTACTCAGCGCCAATTAAATAATAATAAAATATAATAAAAAGAAAAGAAAGAAAATCTAAAAAACTTTTGGCTAAAAATTATTCTTTAACTAAAAAAAGAAACCAGCAAGAAGAGAGATAAAATCAATAATTTTATTTTACAGAATTTCAGCTTAAATAATTTAAATAACTAAGACTCTTCTCCTTCATGTGTGTGTGGGTGTTAAAGCAAAGACTATTTATTGTATTCCTGTTAGCAAAATTAGATTCTATATATTAGGATAAATCAAAATTTCGCATTTTCTGGTTTTCCCTTATTGAAGTCATTGGGTGTTAACCATTTCCATTGTTAATTCTCAGTTCCACAGAGGAGACCAAAGCTAAATTTAGTAATTAGATATGCTAAGATATGATAAGATATGTTACTTTTCTCAATCGTTTGAGAATATATTTAGCCAAAAGCGATATATTTACCTACTTGTAACGTAAAAGGAACCTGTAATGAAATTTTGATAGAATTTTACATACCGTACGTCTATATTTAGGTTTTTCATGATACTTAGGTAGTCCTTAGTATATGCTTAGATGCTATCTATACTCAGCCAGTTGTAAGTTGACAGTCTTATACAGTACAAGAGGCCTATGTAATATATCAGAAATCATATATACAATACGCATTAATAAGTCATATATATCTCCAGACACTTTTAAAGTTAATTATAAGCAAAAAAAGATAGAGCATACTTAAAATATATACTTAAATAACCATAGCATATTTAATACACTGGAAACAGTATTGTACAGTATATCCAGTGTGACGAGAACACATACAAGAGATAGACGAAGCAAAGATACCAGCCTATAAAGAGAAGCTGTGAACAATAGCATTCACCAATAAACAATATATAAATATATCAATAACATAGCTGTTTATTACAGCTGTAAACTATTACAAACTTGAAATTCAAAACTCAGGTAGCGCTATCAGTCGGTTTCTTGTGCAAATGCTTGGCTTATGCTTACCACTATGACCACTGACTTGAAAGTGCTTGTGAAGGTCTTCAGCGAATGATCGAATGTCCGTCGGATGGTTGTTAAGTCGGGATATATTCGGGACGATATTTAATATCGTCCCGAATATAGTCAAAAGCATCTAAATACTTTGTTAATAGAAATACCTTTCGATGGAATGTATTTTAAATTTGATAACGATCTTTGATTCAACATATTCAAGAAGCAGTTTTTTTTGGACAAAAAAAATAATACTTTTATTTATAGAAATAAACAAATAACATTATACGATCCACAAACACTAACAAAGTAAAACTTGACTGTAATTCCACTATCATGTTTTAAGTGGAATGTAGGACATTGAAGTGAGTTGTCTGACAATTGACAAGAAGCAGTTACTGGTAAATTAAATTTTATATAAAAAAAAATAAAATAAAATAAAACAAATAAAAATAATAAAAAATGATCTCCTTGGTTTGTGGCTAAACTTAATAATTCCTAGAAGATGTGAGGAACATAAGGAAAGATTTCATTCATTGCATTCATTTTACAATTCTTCATTTGACTGATTAGAAATGGACCTATTTGATATAGAGAGCGTAGAGTTATTGAAATTGAGCACTTGGCTCTAAAAATTACTAAAAATATTAATCAGAAATAAATTAACACTATTCACTTCAATTCCAGATATGCTGTTCATTTTGTTCTATTATATTTGGTTATTTATTTATTTTATAAATTCAATATTCGGTTCTTTTTAGTTTTTTATCATTTCTTGTAGTTATCCAGCAATCGTTTGCTTTCAAATAAACGTCTACAAAACTTCGTATAGTTGATGAAGAAACCTATTTCTACAATGTCACTGTAGAGAAACGATCTATTTAGTGTAGGGGACTGAAGAGACTGTATTTCTGGTCCGATTTCTAACCTTGAATAGATTCCCCAAAATATTTAACTTTTTAATATTCAATAACTTTGTTTCGATTTGCCAAATCAATAGCGTAATTTGTTCTAAATCTGATTTTCTTTAAAGTAAAACTATTGTAAAGATTTTTGTGATTTTTGTAACTTCTCATGAAAACAGTTTTGCATTGTCACAAAAACCTCTGTACAAATTAAAAAAAAAAAATTGCAGTATTTTTTTTTTTTTTTTTTTTTTTAGACTACGTACGTTTTCTCTAGTTGTACATCTAGAAAACTTTACACATAATGTGTAATTTCGGCTATATGTTGCTGCTCTATTGAGAATTAGTATCAATTGTTCACCTATATTTCTTAATTTGTTTGCTTGTTATCTGTTCAAAACGAAAATAATAATTTAATCTTTCATTACATTAGTATGGCGATTACTATTTGCAATTAATTGGGACCTAACACACTTAAAAAAAACCCCACATATTTTAAAAAATTCTTCATTACATGTTGCGCGGTCCAGGTTCGGAAGTGAGTGTAGTTTATAAAACTGAGGTTTTGTTTCTAGTTTGTCATCTGACGAAGGGGTCCGAACCTGGACCAGGCAACATATAATAAAGATTTTTTTTTAAATATGTGTATTTTTTAAGTGTGATAGGTCCCAATTGTAATTATAAATTAATCATTTATTATTTTTTTAAATAAAAAAACGGCTTAAATGTATTTAAAAAATGTTAAAATAAAAACAAACATTTTCTAACTTGTTACCAGATAATTGGAAGTGCTGCATGACGCAGCACTTACAGAAAGTGCTATTTAAAATGCAAAACTCTTAGCATAGGGTACTGGAGGTCGGGTAGGTCACGGAGCCAAATGAGACGTAATGACTCCACGTGCCGTAGAGGTGGGCTCTCGCAACCGCTCACAAGAGGCCAGCAAATAGCTACAGGGTGACATGTCCAGTCGCCGATCAGATAGAAAACTTCACCTACTTTATAAACCCGCGTAGGCGTTCAAAAGCCTGCCTTCGATAAGGAACTGATTTTGCGAAAAAAAAAAAATCACAGAAAATTACAATGATTAAATTCAACGTAAATAAGAAGAATATATTAAATTATTTGTAGATTAAAGCTATAAAACTCCAAATAATGGGCATTATTTTATCCAATAACCATTAAATAAATTGAAAATGGAAGAAATCGGGGAATATTTAATTCATCGTAAAGATTTGTATCCATCTAGTGGTTTTTTTTTTTTACTTGAAAAATATCCTTATTGAATATTTGGGCAAATTAATAAAAACTTGTATTTTAAGTCGTAAAGTGTCTTATAGGTTTAACTGAAAAATAATTTTTTAATTTAGATAAATAAGATGTCAATCTTCTTACGATTTATAATTTCAGACTTCTTGATAAAAATCTGTTTTAGTCATTTTTTGAAGAAAACAAAATTTATTAATGGAAGATTCTAGAATGCTGTGTTTGGAACAATGGGAAAGTAAAGCTACTTTAATTGTGAAGCAGCAAATAATGAAATCGATGCCGAAAAACCAAAAAAATCATTGTTAAGGGCCAATTTGTTTTGTTTTCTTTTTCCTAAGTAGAACCTTATAAAACAACTTTTCCAATTCAGCCTTGAAATAAATAGTTTACATTTTTTAAAAGTTCTTTAAAATTTCAAACATCTCACGAGTTAATTTCTTATTGATATCGGGACAAGGAAGAAAAATGTGAGAGTTAAAAAGACAATTTGGGCGTCACTTCTTAACTGTTCTTTCATTTGTGCAAGAAATAAACGCCTTATTGGAGATACATCCGTCTCCATTAGTACTCAAGAAAGAATATTTACCTGATTCTACCAAAACTTACCAACCCATTTGAACTTTAACGTAAATCTATAAGTTAATTTCATCTTTTTATTATCGTTGTTTGTTTTTAATTTATGTATCTATTTTATTAAAAGAAACTGAATCATTCAATTTTTGTCGTTTGTTGTAATTTGAATTGCGTAAATTTTTTATAGATACATATATCTTCTTTGTTAATTTAAATGTAACAGAATTTTTTTTTTCCCAAATACAATTAAATGATTATTTTTATAAATCTCAAAATAAGATCTTATTCCAGGATAATTTGCTTAACACTAAGAATAAAAAAAAAAGGATAATTAAGACTATATAAGTTTTTCTGAAATATTTTAAGGAAATTATGAAACAATTGTTTTGGTGATCTTTCAGTGAACTTTACTGATATTAAAGCACGGACATGACTTACGACCCATCACTGACTATCTCAAGGTTTTTGAAGAAGATCAAAACATGTTTGTTAGAAAATGACTTCTGACATCAGTAGAACTGACCTTCAGGTACCAGAAACAAACACAATTCTAATGTTAGAAAATAAAATGACTTGTAAATACTTCTCTCCAGTAAAGCAATGTTTCGAAATAAAAACGTAGATAGTACATTCTTACAATAATTCTGAAAAGGTGACTGAAATACTCTGAGAAAGCAGACATTGCATCTACCAGCACTGTTTGCTAAGTTTCTGTACGTACAGTTCAATAATTACAATAATAAAAAAATCAGATTTTAAAATATTTTAATAAAAATGTATAAAAATCAAAGTTTAAAAAAAATAAAATTTTAAAAAGTTAAAATAAAATTAAAACTATCTCAACAATATTAAGATTTTAAAATACCCAAAATTTTTCAATTTTTTTTTTTTTTCATTCTGAAGATAGGTACCGTTTTAACGGGTATCTGAAACATGTCAATGAAAAATATTGGTCTTCATTAGTTGTTAGTACACTTAGCCGCACGTTTAAATTTTTTAATATTACGTGATTTCAAATTTATCCTCTACTATCACAAACATAACATTTTTAAGTATTGAATAAAAGTATTGAATAGAATTCCACTTACGTACCATTTTATTAATAAAAAGAAAAGAAAGTGTTCTTTGTGCTAATTGGGGAGCTGTCCTATATCCGTTTTCTTATTTCCTTAAGCTTTCAGATGAATATTAATGAATGATTCAATTAAAACCTAATTCAACTGCGATTTAATTACGACATCGTCTGGGTTTATTTTTTCATTTGATATTAAAGTGCATTTTTTTAAAAATTATATTAAAATTGTCTTGATATAATTTACACTGCATTAAATTATCTCTTTTTCATTTCAGCTATACATGCTAATTAAAAAAAAAGAAAGAAAACAACTAGAAGAAGAAAAATTATATTTACATGATGATTTATTTATTTATCTATTTATTTATTTATTTATTTATTTATTTATTTATTTATTTATTTATTTATTTTTTTATTTTTATTTTTTTTCAACATAGGAACAAAGGCTGTATTAGGTTCTTATTGTTGTTATACAGTGTACAATCCTTAACTTAAGAGTCTCAGAATTTGAAACAAAGCTAGAAATATTTCTAATTAACTGAGCACGAGAACATATTTCTTTTCTGTTCTTCTATTTAAACGCGCATCACGCTGAAACAGCTGGAGTGATTTCCTTAAAACTTGTATGAGCTTACTGATGGACCAACTTAAAACAAAAGCACGTTAAATCTGTTTTAATCCATCCCCCAATAATGAACTGCTGCCTATTCAGTGTGTTTTATTTTTTCGCACAGTTTACAGGCAAATGCACACTTTACTTTCCTGTAGTCTGTATTATATACAGTACATACATAAAAGATGATCGAAAACTGCAGCTTGTGCTTTTTTTTTACTGACTCAGTAACGAAAGTGTAAAACGTTGTTCTCATGCTCATTCTGTCCATCTGTCACCAGATCAAACTATTATTAGAACTCTTGTGACGTTGGTGAAAGACACGAGATCCGGTCTGCGGTCCTGTGAATCAGGAAGTGGTCACAATTCACTCTAAAGCCACATTTTGATTTGTTTCTAAATTCTGTTTAGATCAGCTTCCAGTCTTATTTACTGATTTGAGTTGACTTATTTAAAAAAAAAAATATTTAAATAATATATTTAACTGTATCCTAAACCACAATCAGTCAACTTTATTGCTTTTCTCGAATGTCTTGACACTAGGAGAGATTAACTGATAAAACCGTTTCATTCTGGTAAACTTTATCTTCCTTAACAACACCTACATTAAAAATGCTCCTTTGTCCTAACGGTTTGTAGATTGTAAAAAGTCACATCGATTAATTTTCAATATTTCTCTGAAATGGATACTGCATGTTAAGTAACATTCATCATTCACAGCTATCCAATATTCAACGTCCTGAAGATTAAGAAGTTAATCCGCGAAGGACGTTGAAACAAAAAATACAGAAACAATAAAGCCGTGTAAAATATAAAATATCAAAAAAGGAAATTAAATTTACAACCAATAAATTGCAACATCTAGAAGGATTCTAATTAGCTAATTAATAAAAAACAGTTTAGCGTGCCAAAATTATGACAATAACAGAAATTTAGAAATTCTTGTACTGATAGTTACGGTACTTAATCTCTATTTATCAAAAATTTCTTATATTTTATTACAAATAAAATTCTTTATATTTTTTGTTTGTTTCGAAATCATAATAATGATTTACTTGCTTTGTGCCCACAATCAGAGAAAAGCTTAAATTAAATCATTAAATGAAACCTAAGGATAATTTATTTATAGAAATAATTATACATTTTACGAAAACGCTATTGGAATCAACAATGCAAAATAAGGAAGTGAATTATTTCAACGAAAATTATGACTCCGTCGAATGAAATAATGTATATCATTCTGAAAGGACAAGTTCCAATTCGAAAAATATAATCTAATTGAAAACGGGTTTTGGGTCGATAATAACACTGTTGTAGTAGATTCGAATTAAAGTAGGAGCTCTAATTCAAGGAAGGCTGTCACTTGAGATTAAGTCTATAACTAGAATAATATTTTTGCAGCCGGTGTCTCGTTAATGATCGCGTTCTTTCGCAAAAACAGGTCTTAGGATTAACGAATACCTTTGATTCGTTAACATTATTATTAAACCACAGAAAAGTCAATTCGGTTTTATTTGTAGGTGGTTAGAGAAATCCGACACCTACTTTGTAATAAAAAAATAAATGTGGTCTGAGAAATTTTGTTTCTAATAAGTTATTGGATATTTGTGCATTATATGTGTTTTAAAACCAAGAAAAAAAATTGCATTTTTTTTATGTTGAATTGAGATCTACTCGTTTATTAATAATGTATTTTTTTTTTAACATTTTTTTGTTATTATCTTATTTCAAATGTTGACGTGAAAGTTACTTAATATCCGTTTATCTAAAAGTGCACCATTCAAACACCACCCGACAACAATGAAACAGCCAACAATGATTTAGTAGATCCCATAGCTTCTCTAATAAAAAAAAAGAAAAAAAAATGTATTTATTTCAATAACTATTTTTAAAATCATTGTATATTTTATATACCAGCTGTTGCCATTTTGCGAACCCATGAAAAACTTTGGGAATTACTGAACGGAAATGCTGACGTAGATCCACGTAGCTATATAGAAGAATAACTAATATAGATTCCTATATAAGAACATTGAGATCTACACGTTTATTGATAATGTTATTTTTTTAATATTTTTTTTTATATATAATTTCGAATGTTGACATGCAAGTTACTTAACACCCACCAGGCTTTGAGTTTTTGCCTGTTCGATATATCAACTTTATTCAAAAAAAGGTAGAGATGAAATGTACTATAATTCTTAAAACTGAAGGTATTATAAAAGTTTTTTTTTTTCATTTTGTAGTAGTTTGTTCGGTGTTTACCAAAAAAAAAAATTTGAAGTATTTGTTTTAAGCAAGATATTCATATAAGTTGCCTTCTATAACGTATTAATCATTTCGACTTTTGCTAGATACCACGAATACTGGAGTTTCATATCACAATTGTCAGAATTTCTTGGAAAATCAAGAACATCTGTTATAATACATTCCAAATGTAAGCCTAAGTTGGAAATTTCATAAAATAGGACATTAAATGATCTATCATTACATTTTACAAAAGGCAATATCCTGCTACGAAGATAGAATTTTTTTTAGACGGTATTTTAAAATAAATATTTGAAAAGAATTGGAAAGTTTTCTATGTCAGAACTTCCCACAATAATATAAACAGTGACAAGATATTCGTGTCACAAAAAAAAAATATATAGGCCTACACATTTATTCATTAGATTAGTTACTGAAAATTTATTATTACAAATTTAAGTTAACATTAATTATTACTTACTTATTTGAGTAACTGATTTAATAACGAT
>JAFIDM010000003.1:40900351-40916144 GCA_023159025.1 Thereuonema tuberculata | reverse complement strand
AAAAAAAAAAGCAAGAAGAAAAAGAAAATTATTTCAATTCGGTTAATAAATTAAGAACCAATAACTTTCAATTTAATTAACGAGGATAATTGATTGATGTTAATTTCTTTTCTTAGGAGGAAGTTATCAAAAGCTCATTTCTTAATTAGGACATTTTGAAGAGGAAAAAAAATAATAAAAAAGCCATAACAATTGAATCGTAAATTCGTTTAGTTGTGCTCCACTTTTCATAATTATTTCTTTTTTAATTTTTTTTTAATTATTGTTTTGATTTGAAAAAAAGCGAATAAAAATCCTACGTAATACCTTAAAATCATAATATCATAATAATAAATAAATAATAAATCATAATAATAATAATATCAATATCTAACATAGAGCATAAAACATGTGGATTTTTTTTTCTTTTTAACAAACATTTTTTTTTTTTTTTTTAAAAAAAAATATTTTTAAAAAGAAAAAACATTAAAAAAGAGATTACACTTTTAAATTAACTTTAAACATGAATTAAAAATTACGAAAAGATAAAAGTTTTGACCTGTAATTGTTTCGAGCTGAGGGTGATCAGGGGTAGTTAAGCACTGGTCAAAACTGTTCTTTTAAATCATATTTTATTTTTTCTTAATTTTTAATTCATATTTAAAATTAATTTTAAGTGTGTGAATTTTTTTTAAAATTAATCATTTACTTAATAATTTCTCTTAATGTATTTATATGAAACAATTATATATCAAAATTATATTTATATCTTTGTACGTTTTTATTATAAGAATTGTAAATCTAAGTAATGTATTGAAGTAATGTATAAAGCTAATAATGAAACTTCATTTTCAATTTCAGTAATTATTTCTAGAATATCAAAAAATAAAAAAAGGTTGAAATATTAAAAATATTAAAATTTCAACATGAATAGACTTCATCACTCGAATTGTAAAAACCCTAACTTCTATAAAAACTTTATACAAAAACTTGAGATATTCTTACGTGGTACGATAGAATTCGAAGATTCGGATTTGGGACGAATTAAACATATAAAATGTATTTTGTTATAAAATGAAGTAATAACATAAAATTAGTGTAAAGTTTTAGAAAAAAAACCCACAAATACGGTACTAAACATATTAATTACCTTTACTTCAGAGAAGAACAACATAAAACTTATGCAAAATTTAAAGACATAGAGGGATGGGAATTAACAGATGTAAGCTTAATTGTATAAATAATTATATAATGGAAATAACTGTACATAAACTTGATTTAGATATTATATCCTTAGACGCTAGCGGTATCTCAAGACGATTAAGCAAAAGCATTTTACTCCTTTATTATTAATTATTAATAAAAATATGTAGATCAAATTCAGAATTTAATGACAGAAATTGTTTAAAAGTAATCTACACTTATGTTATTGAGATTTGAGTGTAAGTTTTACAATCGAGATGATATGTCAATAATGGAAATTATGAATTTAAATTAAATATCTTATGTCTCTTGCACGGGTTAAATCTAACTATTAGAGAAAAACAGGAATTCTCCAAAATAAAACTAACCCCCCCCCCCCCAAAAAAAAAAAAAAAAAAATCATGTTCCCAAATAACAGCCTGGCCATTCGATCATCGCAGGTCAACTCTTGTAATAAGGTAGCAGAATATCCCAAATCCTCAGCATAATCTCCAATGGGTATCAACTTAAAACCGCCAAATCATCTACAATGATTATGATTTCTATATTAATTATCCACTTTCACTTGCATTTTTCATTTTTTTGCTATAAAATTGTCATCCATTAAGAAAACAGTCAATTTTTTGCTGGAGATTTAAAATTCCCTAAGAATACAGAAATAAATTATTATTCCTGTCGAATTCCCTATCAGAGGGTCAAGGTATGAAACCTGTAATTAGGAGGAACTTAAGAATGAATTACTCGTAGCCTACAGGATAATACCACTTCATAGCTTCAATTAAAATGCTGAATTTAAAATTAAAATCTATTAAAATTAAGCTATTCATATGGGTATCATTAAAAAAGAAAAAAAATAGCTAAGAATGACATGGAAAGAAAAAAATATGTCTGTAATTTTTTGTTTTTGCAATGCGACAATTAAGATTCGAGTCTGATTGACCACACATGGAACCAACTTCGAACTGTTCAGTGAAGCACACTTTTTCCTAAACTGCTACTCAAATGTTTCTCTCCTACTATCACTTCACTGAACTTTTTGATTTTTGTTGTTGTAGCTATTTATTGCAGAATACCGAGCATTTTAGTTAACAAACTCTTTCTAATTGGGTCGATTGGTAATTTGGTTTCTGTTTATTTGAGTAATATCTACAAAAAACTCAAAATGAATTCATTTTCAGTTCAATTTTTTCTTGCTTTGCAAAAATTACGACTTTTCTTTTCTTGTTCTTTTCTCACAGGAAAATTGATTTTTTTTTTGCCATTTTGCATCTTTGATATCAATGTTAATAGAAGGACGTCTTTCTTAGTTGCATTTTAGTTTAGATTAAAATTTTTCTTACTATTTTCTATTTTTCTTACTGTTTTCTGTCCCTAATTAAAGGGTATCGAAAGCCAATTCGTTTAAGTTTATAAGTTTAAGTTTATTACACATTAAAAAAGTAAAGCAAGCAGAGAAAAATTAACTTTGATGAGAAAAAAAAATGCCAAAAGTTAAAACAAATTTTCAAGCACTTAATTGCTCGACTACAAATAAATATTTATTAGGAAATAATCTAAAAAAAAAAAATAAAAAAAAATGGAGATATCTATATTTGAACCTTATGAAGCTATTTTTTTTAAACCTACAGAAACCTGTTTGGACCATATTTTCGGATAAACGAGTTTTTAGTGAAGTATAGGCTACACTAAAAACTCGTTTATCCGAATCGCTTTTATCCGAAACTTTTTTTAGCATATTTTAAAAACACAAAAAATCATTTTTAATAGCATACATAAGTGATTATGTAACTGTAGCTAGGACTATGTAAATCAGACTGGGTAACTGTAACTTATAATAACATTATAACGTGGGGGTTGTTTGGAAAACCGTTATTCGTTCAGCGAAAAATAAGTTTCAAGACGCGTTTTCGAGGAACCTGACTCTTTTGTTAAGCGAGATATGATTGTAACGAAATAGGAATAATTGGGTGACTTTATTTCAATCGATTTTGTAAATAGTTGCTCAAGAAGTTTTTTAATTTTCATCTCTGACTACAGAATTTCCATATAACTTCTGCGTTAGCGCTACTGGAATTTCACATTTATTTATAATGTAATCCTTTACTGCTCTTTTTGGTAAGCTTTCTATTAAAACTACACACGAATTTGAAATTGCATTTGAAAGGCCTCACTGAGTATCACAAAAGGCTACAAGTTCATCGCCAGGGCCCATGAAAAGTTAACAAGAAAGAATCTCTACAAATCATTAAACCTTTAAATGAAAATTAAAGATAAAAGCTTTATTTTAATATTATTGTAATATTAATTTCCTTTTCGTCAGAGGTTAATCAGGAAATTATTTTCGTAGGACTTCATGTCATGTTGAAACATTCTTTTAATTAAGATACGTATCAGGTAAGATTCTAAATTTTCTGTTTCCTCTATGGGAGGTAAAATAAGAACCTGGCGAAAACTAAGGATTTATGTAAAGCATTATATTAATGAAGGGAAGTAAGTTAAAGCTATCTTCAGAAAACAAGGAAGTTAAATCTTAAATTACATTGGAATTAGTCGGGGATAGAAGGAAGTCAATTATTGCTTAATTATTTGAGGTCATTTGTCAGCTACTCGTGACAAGGTGACAGTCCTTTCGAAATCAACGTTTGTTTTGAACCTAGAAAACAAGATAAAGTTTTGATTAAAATGCAAGGGACAAAATTCCTTTCAGTAAAAATAACCTGGCTCAATACTTTAGTCCAGTGGTTCGTAATCTTTCTGACTGCGAATCCTTTCAATTTTACATTCTTCTCTCGAATACCACAGTAATCACTGCGGAGAACGTCTGAAAACGAGCTGCATTCAACTACAACAGCAATAAAAGTAAAGGAAGTTGCCCCATCCAACCAAAATAAAAATAGCCAGGCAAGGACAAATCGTTCCTTTGCTTCAACAATATCATAACAAAAAAAAATCGTCATTTTCGAGTTGTTTGCAAAAAAAGAATGGGTCTTGAAATTCTTTTCACTGGTAGAACGACATGTAACTGGCCACAAAAGAGCGCGTTGTATCAGTATTGCATCAGTACATTTCATTAGCTTTCAAAACTTTCAAACTTATTTTCTAGAATTATTCATAGTGTATGTAATAATATAATTAATTATATAAGACCATCCACACAATAAGAAAGATATCATTTATAAATCAAGATATAATAACAGGGACATGTTTCAAAAATTCATCGTCAGACTGTAAAAAAATAAATATTACTTATACAAGAATTACAAAATATACGTAATATTTACGCTTATAATAATTATCCTGTGACTTTCATAAATAAGGTGATTAACAAAACATTAAAGGACAATAGACATAAAAGGCACATCAATAAAGAAGATAAAACTGAAATAAAATACATATCACTACCATATGATGAGGATATTAATGCTGGATTAGCACCATTACTGGGGAAATTCAACATAAAATTAGCTTATAAAGCTAAAAACACCATTGAAAAGTTAATGTATAGTAACAAGAAGAAAATCAATAATTTGGACAAATTCTATACAATTTAAGGAATACAATGTGAAAATGGGGGCCCTAACTGTCAATACGTAGGAGAAACAGGAAGACGGACCAGTGTTCGAATGAATGAGCACGGTACTGCTATTGAAAATAGAGATTTCAAATATCTAACGGCAAGGCATCAGAGAGATACCGGACACAGGATCATGACAAACAAGCCAATTGTTTATGGCCAACAAAAGGACGATTATTTGCGTAAATTCTTCGAGTCAGTCATTATTAAAACCACCAATTGTTATAATAATGAACTATCTATCAAAGGGGTATTAGATTATAACTTGCGTTAATATTATTAAGTAAATGATTGTTAATTACTTAGGATGTTTTGAATTATGTCGTTCCAGCAAATGAGCGAAATGATGTTTGTAATTTAATAGAGATGCTATTACTTGTTAAAAACTTTCTAATCTTCAAAGTCGCTACACACTTCCACGAACTATCAAATGTGAAACCAACATATCCGCTCTGTTAGCTAACGACTAAACGATCTCTTACGCTTTCAAGATGAGATCATGATCGAGAAAAGAAACGGTTGAAGTCCAATAACAACGATATAGGACTTTTATCTAATTTGACATATAATTTCAATTACGTTTAGTATTCTAATGAAATTTTTCCATGTAGATTAATGATGTTCAATTGAAACGTAATTTAAAATTCGAAACGAACTGATTTGATGAAATTTGATATCGAAAATCGTTAGGAAAAGATGTCGATCCATTAAGTATTCTAAAGGTAGACGTTCACAATACTATTGTAAAAAATGTATTTCAAAATTTCCCTTCCAACTTCATATGCTTTAAGAAAATTTTCACATAAGTGATAAGCTAAATATATCTGTATGTTAACTTATATCTTTTTTTAACATTTTTCTTTAAAAGGTTAAGCTTTTAACGAAAATTAAAAAAAATATTCATTTATTTATTATAATAAATGCAGTAGCACTAAAAGCATCGTAGTACGTAATAATACTGTTTTTAGATTAGGTCTACAGACTGTAGTAATTGGAAGTTGTTAAGTATTGTACAACAAATATTATACATCAGTCATTGTAGACATTGAGGAATTTCTTCTAAAGTCTCTCTCAATTATTATTACATTTTTTTAATTGCTATTTGTCTGATATTTCACGAATATGGAATACTGTACTGTGGTACCTCGGATTACGAACTTAATTCGTTCCAGAATTCGGTTCGTAACCTGAAACGTTCGTAACCCGAAACACTGAAATCAATGAAATAGAGACGATCCGTTTCAAGATGAAAGAATCGTTCTTTTTATTAACATCCGGTCGTTTACCTGACAAAACGCAAAGAATACGTGTACTTCACATGTTAAATAAAGACAAAGAAACAACCAAATAAATTAAAGGTAAAATAAGTACCTTTAATAAATACATTATACAAATAAATACATTACGATGAGGTAAGACGCCTTTGGTGTGATTTGGCCCCGTAACTGTTCCTGTATTACCAGGTAAGATTTGCCCGAACTGTAGGCTAGCGCTAAGTGATGTCGATACTGCGTGGCCTTCGTTTGTACTGTAGGCGATCGTTTGTCTCCAACGTTAATCCTTGCTTTCTCTCTCACCTTCATTCGTAACCCGAGGCAAAAAGTTTCGAAGTTGTTGTTCATAACCCGAAATGTTCGTGATCTGAGTCGTTCGTAACCCGAGGTTTCACTGTATATGAATTTACTATCCAACGGAAATAAAAGGAAAGTTGTTGGGGTTTGTGTGTGTGTGTTTTCTTCTTCAGCAATGTTGAGACTGGCTTTTACAGTCTGCATGAAAGTTGTCTAAACAGGAGTTTGTCGACAAAAGCTTATCGCAAAACTTTTCAATGTAGAATTGTCTTAATAGTCACTTTTCGAAGACAGTTCATTTTGTGAATTCATTGGGCTGTTGAAATCCTGACAATACTGAGAACAGAAGACCATGAAAGATTTGCAGCAGTTCTGTTTATTAAGAATTTCTGACGGACATGAAGTCATCCATAAGAATTGGTAACGTAAGGAATTGGTAGACACTTATGTTCTAGTTTTCCTGATCACTCATTTGGTAGATTGATCAAAGTTAGCTGTTTGAAAGAACGTTGAAAATTGTTTTCAAACATTGTGTTGGAAATCTTTGGGCTCAAAAACTGTCTGCAAATAACTGTGTATCTTACGTTGGGCCTTAGAGATTTGTCAAATTAATTTCTGCCTATCATGTAAAACACTCGTTTACAATCTTTACTATTTCATTATAATGATGCAGTTTTGTTTAAACTTGATTTTTTTTTTCTGTGTTACTATTTTAAGCATAATCCTGAAATCTCATTTTACAAGAAATTGTTCTCTGGGACAAGAGAGAGTGATTTGAAGTAGGTTTTGATTGAGGGTGAAAGACATGCCTCGACATAACTGAACTATTTGGATCTTATTTCTTTTTATTAAAAGAAATGGACAGTGATTCATTTTCATTTAACCATTTCCCTGTATCATTAAGACATATGCTTAGAAAATAAAATACACGTTTTAAATAGATGTGCTCATTTCTCTACAGAACGCAAAGAATCATTGTAGGAAACTTAGAATAAAATAAAAAACATAAATACACACAAATCATCAAAATAAATGTCGAAGTAAACCTTACCAAATGTTAGAATACATTTAGAAATGGATAGATGCATAAATCATAAAAATATTAAAATTATCAACTTTTATTATTATTATTACTACTTGCTTAAAGAATTAAAAAAAAATAAGAAATTCGTTCATTAATTTTTTTGTATCTATAACAATCTCAGTAAGTTTTATCTTCTGAACAGGGGATATATTTTGTCAGCCAATTTCATAAACTTGTATCTGTACCTTTCTATCACCAATGGGAAACAATAAATCGGTGTTGTTAGCTGTCCATATTGTTCTACGTTGAACCACGTACAAATGCCATTCTTCATCAGCGCCAAATGTGGGTCATCGGCGATTCCTCCCACCTAGTCACGACTTCGGCCGGGAACAGAGAAGCATCTAGAAAAGCTATTCACCACAAGGAACTTATTCCATCCTTCAGTCATCATTGCGGGTGTTTCTCAACCATCGCCCTCTGCGGATTATTGAAAAATTTGATGGGATATTGATGGAAACAGAAAGGAATTCATGACCCTTTGTTTAATACCACAATTTTGAATTCCGTTATCTTCTGATTTGTAATAACTTTCTTTAAACTTTCTAACTTTCTCTAAAGATGATCATCTATGTAAGATGTGGCGATAACATACAGAATCTAAGTTGCTGTGTAAATTACAAAATCTCATACTGCATTTCGAATTAAAAAAAAATACTATACACCAGCACACAATAGTATCATATATGAACAATAATGTCTGTTAATCTATTAATAAATTAATTAATCTATTGTTAGCTAAATTAGCTCTATTTGTATGTGGATGTTACTTATTTTAGATTTGAAAAAAAAAAAAATTGTTGTAAGAAATATTGTAAAAGATTGAAAAAAAATTATGTGAAGACTATGGTTATCATTTACCTTTGAAGCAAAATTAATGTTTTTGACCACATGCGAGAACCAATCGTTTCGAAGTAAAGCCTGAAAACTCACTTTTATGTTTGTAAGGAGAGATACAACAACGTCAAGTACCGGAACGTATATAGGATTTAATTTTGGGAAAAGCCAAATTAGGGAATCGATCAGCAACAAAAAAAAAAAACAAATAAAAAATCTTCAATATTTAGGAGGCAGGTGAGATAGAGAAGTTCCTCTCAGTCTACCATCTAACCAAAAAACAAAAAAACAAGAAATTAGGACTAACTTTGGAGCAAGACTCCATCGTCCCTCTCCCTCTATATGCAAGTACAGTAATAAAAAAGGTATATGTTATCAAAGGGTCCAGTATTGTGCAAAACTTTCTCCTAAAGTCCTGGACTTTGAATTCGGACCTTTGATAGAATATTTCTTATAATAGGCCTATTAGTAGTAGTAGTAGTGCCGGTACGCACCTAAGTGCGCGCTTCGTATCCGAAGCCTCCGTGTTCCAGGGAGCGCTAGTGTTCCAAAGATGGCGAACCCCTAGCAGACTCCCCAGAATTTCAAGGGAAAGATACTGGAGTGGTTTCCCGTGGCCTACCCCAGGACGCCATTAAGGAATGACGTCAGACCGAAGAGAAAGTGAAGAAGAGGCTGGACAACACAGGAAAGGAAATTGAAACAACCATGCCACTGCTGGGATTCGAACCCGGGTACTGGCCGCCAAGGCAGACCGCTGCCGAGACCGCACGGCCACGCCAGCAGGGCCTTATAAATTACATTGATTCTAACAATACTACAATCAATTACAGATTTTTTTAAGCGAACCATCAATAAATCCGAGAAATTCACTAATGTCTCAGGAATGGTGGAGTAATGATGGTTAACCTGTACTCTAAAGTTGCCATTCTAACTGCATTCTGTAAATTATCACGTGCTAAATTAAAAATTGGCGCCATCTTCTCGAATCACCGTCGAGAATTTCAAAGGTTATTTGTCAACTTAATTATACGTTGATGCAATTAATAGTAATTTTGAAAAATAATTGAATAATTGAACTGACAGCGAATATTTATTATTCTTCAAAATACAGCATTGGCATTCAAAAGTCTAGTCTTCCAAATATTTCCTACAGTTACATTGTAGGTGTTCATTTGCAAATTCATATTTGCTGTAAGTAAAGTTTAAAATTGCAGTTTGCAGTTGTAAAAGTAATTACACTTTAATTCACATGGAGGAAATTATAATACCTTTGTAATTATAATCTCATTATTATGCTTAATTTTTTTTTTTAGACAACATACAGTTAATATGCTAATACCACTTATTTGCCAATTAACCGGTGCTGGTTTTTTTCTTTCCTTTTTTACTTCAGGAGCGAGTTACAAACAGGTTCGCTCAGTTATGAACTTATAATCAAACATTTAAGAAATTACCACAAGTTTTTCTGGATGGAAGTTAATACTATGATAAATGTGGGAACTTCGTTTATACGGAAGTTTGTTTATAGTTGACGAATTAATGAATGATTAATTTTGACATTATTAATAATTCTAAGTAATTACTCTAAACTGTTTAAAATTGCCAATTCTGTGAGGAGATAAAATTTGTTTAGAGTTTCGTAGCTTCTTAGGATTGAAAGTAAACAAACAACAACAAACAATAAAAGTTTTAAAGTAATGTAATATTGTTGTTGTAGTGGAGTCGAATTGGAACGTGTGAAATACAACCTTTAAATTAATTGTCATTTTTTAATATACGTATCCCATTACCTATTGTCTCTGTATTCCGTTCTTTTATCTTTCTCTTAACCCTTCCAGTTTCTTTAGATGCAAGTTCGCCTTTGAAGTAGTGGAACTGGAATAGACTAAGTTGTGAATGGACACTGAGTTCACTACTGTTATTATTACTGTTACACTATTATTTTACGTTTAATTCACATCTGAATTAAACAGAGCAGCGGGAATTCCGTTGTCAATTCATGAAGGCAGGGCTTCATAAAAGTGTTGGCTTTTAGAGGTATTAGGTTTCCTATTCAGAAAAGCAAATATCTTCTTTCGTTTCAGATTACGAGTGAAATTACATTAATCTTCTTTTTTTTTATTTAATCTCAGATAATAATAATTCTTCGCAAGTTATTAAAAACTCAGAAGACTAACAACATCCTTCTCAATTCTCAAAAGTGTAATCGTTATCTTAGTTTTAGCTACAAAGATAGCAATTTAAACTATATGTCTTGAAAATTAAATAAAGAATAAATTAAATGGGTAAAATTTTAATTCTAAGTACTTATTTTTCTTTAGACTGCTGGATTTGTAATTCCTTCATTACTTTTTGATACTTTTACGTGTTGCTTAGTACTGACAATTACTTTTTAATGTTCTCCAAAGAAGCATCTTCTTCCCATCTGACGAAACTATCCACATCACTTATGATAATTCACGAGAAATGAATGAAAGAGCAGAATATTGGAAAAAAAGATAGTACCACGGTTCAATGCAATTGTGAGTGTTAGCATTGTAGCCAATTTTTTTCTAAAACCAAAGGATATTCAAGCTTTGCCTATAGATAGTATTTCATTAAACTTCATTATAAAGGCTACTAACCTACTCAACTCTAAATAATGGTGATATTTCAAACCTAATATTTTTCTCTCATAGACTCATTGCAAAGAACACCATTCACTTGGAGAAGACAATTTTTAATGAGTTATTTAACAATTGCAGGAATCTGATGCTGTGAAGAAAAATAAGTTCTTCAAATAAAGACTATTATATACACAAATTACTATTAATTTTCAAAATAGGTAGTTGAAGTTGCTCTACGTTTAGTAATGATTTCTTTAATTTTATTATTCAAGATATTTTTTGTATTTTTTTTATGAATTTAACATCTATGTTTATAGGTTAATATTCTAGTGTAAATAAAGCTAAATTACCTTACGAAGTCAATTCTTTATGTCATCAATTCCTTATGTCAGCCAATAATGTTCAGCTCGTCTACACGAAAGACAAAGTTTCGAAATCCCCTGAGACTGGTCAATTGATGTCATCCTCTTCTAGAACTGCAAGACCTGTTTTTAGCTTCTCATTACTATAATCGGAATTTGACACAATAATTAAAAAAAAAAAAATGAATTTCCATTGAAAAGAAATCAAAATTTTAGAATCACAACTATATTAATGAGTGAGTATTGAAAAGTGTTTTTCAAGATTTACTTATTTTTTTTCTTTATGTTCCTTTTTCTTTAAAAAAATACCAGGGGAGGTAGAGTGAAACCAAGGATATTTATTTTGTAGCAGAAATCAATTATCCTTAAAAAATAAATAATTTTTCAGATATATTTGTGTTTAAAGCTGCTTGATTCTCCCAACAAATAAATGAGTACTGTTCGTTTAAAAAAGGCAGAACCATTACTGGCGGACGATTTTACTCCGCAGAGGGGTGATACTCTAAGATGGGCACTTCCCTAAGAAATTCTTTTGGACATCTTCGCTTTTAAGGAAAAAATAACGAAGGGGCATTTTTGCAATAGTATTTATTCTTTCCGTAAATCTTTCCCGAAAAGCGCAAATAGAACGCAACTACTAGTAAACTAACACTAAAAGTAAATATCCCCTCTTTATTTCTCCTCGTCACTATTTTAATGAAATCGAAGGAGACCTGACGCATGCGCAAAGTGCTGAAGGTTCTCGTAAACGAAAACGAACAGTAATTTTAGCAACAAAATGTAAGCTTAGCAGAGCAATTAGAAGAACAGTCTCCAAATTCATTTCATTTCAAGGGCCCCGATGAAGTGTTTCGGTTTTACCGTGGGTAATAATACAGTGTCACAAGTAGACAAAATAATTTGGTGAAACACACAAGAGCTTGTGTAGAGGAGCCGGCGGAGTTAGGGGATTTTCACAATGTATTTCTCCTGAAGTCCTAAGGTTCACCCAGCCCTATATAAAAATGTAAACGCCTTTCTTTTCCCGAGGTTAAAGGCAGGAGAGCATCGGACTGACCTAACATACACTGACTCAACGCTCCAAAGGGGCTTCCTTCGCCAAATCGGATCTGTAAGAGCTTTTACCTTTATTTTAAGTCATGACAAACTCAATAAGTATAAGTATAAAAATAAGATTATTTTCTTAAATTCAGTACGTAGCTTTTTTTAAGTTTTATAATAACAATTTATAGGTTGAATATTGAAACAAAATGAAATTCATTGTAGTGTATGAAGAACTGCAGAGATTAAAAAAAAGGTCAGACACACAAATACTTTTTTCAAAAACATGAAACACATTAAAAGTTAATAGCACGACCGGGTTTCGTATCGAACATGCCGGACATTTACAAGTAAAATTTCGACAGCACAAGCAATGTCTTGCCATTGATTACTTTCATTATATAACGGCTTGTGGTGTTGAAATTTTACTTGTAAATGTCCGGTACGAAACCCGGAGGTGCTATTAAATTTTAATGTGTTTCATGTTTTTTTAAAAAGTATTTGTGTGTCTGGCTTTTTTTTAATCTCTGAAGTTAAATCACACACGTTAAAAAAGTGAACATGTATGGTGAATTGCTTAAAGTCTTTACTGGCCATGAAAAGAAATTTAACATGTCCAATGATTCAAAGACACTTCAAGATCACTGAATTACAGCTTCAAGTAACGACCAATCCCATGTGATTGTGATCTGAATTATGTAACTCCCAGAAAGACAATTTAGTTTTAAATTTCATCGATCTTTAATTGTTTTTTTTTTTTTTTTTTATGGACGAATGACCTCTGTTGATAACTTTCATTAAAATTAGCTTAAAAAAAATAAAAGCCCAAATAATTCCTCTTAAAAAAAAAAGTCTGTTAATCCAACATGGAATAGCTTTTATCATTTCACTGTTTTAATTGCAAGAACCAATGACAGAGAATATCAACGAAGTTCACTTCCCCGGTTGCTCTTCAATTGAAGTTTTTCTAATAGTCATTGATTTGATGGTGCCAATTAGCCACCTGTTTGTGACCAGTGCACACCTGGGCTGTGGTGGGAGGGTTGACCCGGTTCCACGGAACTTCCAATGTGGGAGCAAGTGGTGTAACCTATATGCATATCAAGTGATGTCTATTGACTCTGTTTCTTACGTTGTTGATCAATGAGTAATGGCAGAAGAGGAATGTAGAGTAGCATTTAAAACACGTTCCCAAAGAAGAAATGATTAAAAGTGCGAGGAAAAGCTAAGATTGGTTTATTTGATTGGAAA
Source organism: Thereuonema tuberculata (assembly GCA_023159025.1). NCBI lineage: Eukaryota > Metazoa > Arthropoda > Chilopoda > Scutigeromorpha > Scutigeridae > Thereuonema > Thereuonema tuberculata. The sequence goes on along the minus strand of JAFIDM010000003.1, from coordinate 40,902,633 downwards.
AGGTCAATAACTTCATCACGATATTGAACTAATAACCCTAGCAACAGGAAACAAAAATGAAAAGAAAGAAATGTTATAATTAAGTACACTATTATTTACAGAAAACGAATTTTTTTCCAGTAATTACTGGATATGCGAAGTGTCCACTATTCCACTTGAGTATTTTTATCCTCTATATTCTAAGCGCATCACGTTACAAAACGGTTGGGATGATTCCAAATTTGTTATCTTGTTTCATGTTACAAATTAAAAGGCCTATTGGTTTTGGTATATACCCTTTCCGTCCCTCAAAACTAACCCCAGAAATGCTTCGCTAAAACGGCTAGCCGGTTTTCTTTAAAATTTGATAAAATACTTGTTTATGGTCCATTAAGTGTGAGCATGATTATTTTGATATCCACCCCCTCTCTGTCCTCGAAATAGACCCTTCCAACACTGCTTGCTCTGTTATGCGATAGAAAGCTTGAACTTATACCCAGTGTACTTTTGTCATTCGATAGATATAAAGAAGATGAAGAGAAAAATCAAATGGGAGTTGGGGTAGTATAGTTCGGCGTGGGGATATATAAGGTATAATTGGCGAACCAACTTTTGAATTTCACATGGTAAGATCCAAAAATACTTGTTCACCAAATTGTAAGTGTATAACCAAAATTAGATATACAAAGTAAAGGATATGTTTAAGGAAGATCACTTTTGTTACAATTTATCTATCATTGAAAGTTCAACTTTCCAAGACAAATAGTACTAGTGTATTTTCCAAGGAAAAATACATTATTGCATTCTCACCTCCTAAACAGATGAGCTCGGGACCTTGTGATAATCAGGCATCGTAGTTCACGAATACAAATGCCATTCAAATTCTTCTTCCAGGAGTATATGTAAAAATGGAAATACATCAAAAAGTGGAAATATGTATACATATTTTCAATTCTTGATGATTTTTTTTTATATCTTCAAAACCTTATTCTCATGTTGCTTTTAGAGCTTTTGCCACAATGGTTTTTAGAGCTTTTAGGGCATTGGTTTTAAATACAAATAAGTAATAAAAAGTCGAAATCTATTCACGGGTTTTTAGGGGGTCTGGACTTTTAAGTCGGGTGTGACCTCAAAGTTGGAACGTGGATAACTGCCGTAAATTTTCAAGTTTTTCAGCTCAAAACTTTTAAGGGTATTAGATAACCTTAAGGACTCGGATGGTATTATCAATCACTATTAACAAATCTGAAGGTGATTCATCTTTGGGAAATACACTTATCGTGGCGGATGCGCGGCAAAGATATTTGAGTTTAATATATTTTAACATGAAATGACAGATGTTTGCCCTTGGTTCCTTACTTATTGGTCCTATTTTACCAAAATCAATTGGATCTTCTTTACCAGAATCTAAAGCTATCAATAAAACTTCTGCATCACAAAACAAATAATTTTAACTTATCCCAGAATACGCGGACATACTTTTTTCCTACAACTTAAAAACTTTTTTGTCTAATCATTGTCTATCATATGGGTTGAAAATTGTAATTAAGCAGTAAATAAATTTTAAGAATTTAACTTTGAGATTCTTGTAAATGCTTCAAGAAAACTAGACTTGGTATTTATTTATAATTGATTGTTACAGCTTCCGTAGGCTTACTATCTAATAGGGTCATGTTCATGGAACAATACGAAACTGCCGTAAAACTCGGACAGATTTCATCTCTAGCTTTTATTGTTAACTGTGTAATGTTAAGACCTATTTAGAGACACTTTGTTTCGGCAGAAGAAGGTGTTCTACTAATTGCAAAAAAAACTGTATTGGTAACAAGAAAATCAAGGATAATTTATTGCTTCTTTTTTCAAAGATCTTTTTTCTTGAAATAGTGTTTTAAAAACTCAGAAGAAGTCAGATTATTAGGCAACCAGTTTCAGTCATTTAATGATTTTCTTTAAAAAAAATTTTTCTCATATTCATTTAAAATAAGGTTGGAATTTCATTTCCTTTCCTATGAATGAAAAAATTATCAATTTTCAAAATGTTATTATAATAATAATATTTTTTTAATATTTTTTCATTACTCAATTCTCCGGATAAAATCTTAATTGATTTCAATACAGATTTGCTAATTTCAAAAAGATGAAAAAAAAAATTTATAGTTCAAATTTTTGTAGATAAAAAAGATTAATGTTATATTTTTTTAATGTGTATTTCTTGTTTTCTGTTTGGATTTGTGGAGATGCCGTATTTCTTCTTATTGCTACTTCTCTTCACCTCCGTAATTAGACCTGGTTTACTAGTGACA
>JAFIDM010000003.1:40862557-40872959 GCA_023159025.1 Thereuonema tuberculata | reverse complement strand
GAATATAATATTTTTTCTTTTGGCATCAAAATTTTATATTTTATTCTTATCTGTATTTTTTCATTCTTTGTTAATATACAATAATCTTGTATTATGTAATTCATTATTTTATTTAATATTCTATTTATGTTATTAGTGTCTGTATTACCTAAATGTACCCAACAACATAATCCATAATTTATTAATGAATCTATAAATGATTTATATATTAACATCTTGTATCTTATAGAAAAGACACCCTTTATATGTTGAAACATATATATTAATGAATTAAGTTTATTTAATATATATAAATAATGTGTTTTCCAAGAGAATTGATCATTAACATATAAACCTAGATATCTAATTGTTTTAATAATTTCAATATTTTCACAATTACAACTTTGGAAGTTTATGTCATCATCGAATAAACAATTATAATCATGATATTTTATTACTGGATTTGTATGTAAAAATTTATTTTTTGTTTTCAATATCATTAGTTTTGTTTTTTCACTATTTATTTTCATTTTATTATTGTGTGTCCAAATAATTAATTTATTAAAGTCTTTTTGTATATTGTATTCTGCAGTTTCATAATTTTCATTTATATTTATCAATATGATGTCATCAGCATAAGCAAAAATTTTTGATGTTGATATTGTACTATATAATGTATTTAAGTATAAAATAAATAAAAGTGGTCCTAAGTTTGAACCTTGAGGAATTCCTGTTTTTAATTTATATGTTTTACCTAATTTTGAATTTAAATTAATTCTTATTTTTCTATTTTTTAAATAGTTTTTTAATATTTCTATCATATTGCCTCTTATTCCAATATGAAATAATTTTTCTATCAATATCTTATGATTAATACTATCAAATGCTTTCTCAAAATCTATAAAAATAATATATATATAATAACCGTTATTTAATGCACAATTTATGATTTTTTGGAAATCTTGAAAGAGTTTATCAGTACTTAAATTTTTTTGATATGCAAATTGTTCTTTTTTTAGTAATTTATATTTATACAAAAAGTTATATATTGAATTAGCTAAGCATGTTTCTATAATTTTTGACATATTGGAAAGAACAGAAATTGGCCTATAATTTTTTATATCATCAATTTTTCCTTTTTTATATACTGGAGTTATTTTCGCAGTTTTCCAAATACTTGGGTAAGTTCCATATTCAAACATGGCTTTTATAAGTTCATGCAATATTGCTGCAAATATATCCATATACTTTTTTATATCTTTTACAGCAATATTATCAATACCAACAGTATTTTTATCTTTCATTAATGTAATTATATTCATTATATCTTCAATACTAGGTATATTAAACACTATTGAATTTATTGAAGTTTCAATATCCGTATTATTACTTCTAGTGTTACAATTACATGTACTAACAACTTTACTAAATGTTTTACCAAATAATTCATCAGTTTGCTTATAATTATATTTTTCTATTAATTTACAAATTTTGTTTTTATCAATAGTTTTATGTTCATTATTTTTTATAATATTATTTATTATATTCCAAGTCTTTTTATTATTATTGTAAGTGTTTAGAAATTTATTTTGATAGAATCTTTGCTTTGTTTTTTGTATTAGGTTTTTTAACCAATTACTCTTTTTTCTATAAATTTCTCTATATTCTTTATTTGTTTTATTGTTTTTATGTTTTTTATATAACTTATCTTTTTCCTTAATATGACTATATATTTCATCTGTTATCCATTCATGTTTATAATTTTGTTTTTTATTATTTTTAGTTTGATAATGATATTCATGGTTTTCTCTATATTTTTCTTTATTACTTATTTGTTTTTTAGATTTATTTATAATTTTTACAAATTTATTTATTATTTTATTTGGGTCAATTATTTGCTTATTTCTTATATTATTAAGTAAGTTTTCTGATTTTTCAATAAATAATTCCTCATTTATTATATTATTGTGTCTTCTGAATTTTTTAAGATTTTGATTACTTTTACTTAATTTTTGATTAAATATTTCTAACATTATTATATAATGATCTGATATTTCTGTTTGTATAATATTACTTTTAGTATCTTTATTTTTTAAATTAATAAAACAGTGATCTAAGCATGTTGAAGTATAAGATTTTATTGTCTGTACTTCTCTAGTTGCAGTATCAATTAAATTCTCAAAGCCATAAGTATTAAAAATCTCTAAATATTTCAGTACCAAAGAATTGTTTTTTTTTTCTAGAATATTAATATTCATATCACCAATAATTATAAAATTATTAGTTTTTTCTAATTTTTTATGAGCATATTCTATAGTGTTTTCTAATTCTTTAAGAAAATAGTTTTTATTCGTTAGAGGAGGTTTATAAATTATTAATAATTTTTTTAAATTTGTACTATTATCAATTTTACTTATATTAATATCTTTATATTTAAGTACACATGTAATATTTTCAAATGTTATTGTGTCAATCTGAAAATTCATCAATGTATATTCATTTTTATAATACATTATTATCCCACCACCTCTTCTATTTTTCCTAAGATTATATATCATACTATAGCCTTCCAGGGTAAAATATTTAATTTCATTTTCATTTATGTTTATTTCTACTAAAATTATTATGTTTATTTCATTTAGAAATTTTTTTATATGACAAATGAGATAATCAAAATTCTTTTTTATACTTCGTATATTTAAGTATAATATTTTTTCAGAAGACTGATTTATTATTCTATTTATATACCATTCTTCAAAATCACAGTAAATATTTAATTTTTTCTGATCTGATGTTTCAAACATTAGTCAAACATTTTTAGATTATTTTTTTAAGATCATCTTCATTCATTATTTTTATTATAGATGAATTTTCATCTTTTCTTACTAAGATCTTATGGAACTTTGTCCAAGTGAATTTATAATTCTTCTCTTTTGCAATTATTCTTGTTTTCCAAAATAGGGTTTTTTTCCTTTTCGTTAAGTTCTCATTAAAATAGATTCTACTGGTGTCATTGCTATCAGAAATTTCATTATTTCTTAAGATTTTCTTTTCTTTCATTTTTTCCATCCAGATTAATCTACTTTTTAAGGTTGAAAACTTGATTATTATAGGCTTTATTTTGTTCTTATTAAAAGTTTGAACCCTATGCATAACCTCTACATTTTGAAGTTGATCTTTCACACCTATCTTGTTTGCAATTTTTTCTACAATGTCTTGCAATTTTTCATTTGGAAGTTGGATAACTCCATTTATTTCTAGGTTATTTTGTCTTAATTTTTCTTCATGATTGTCTATTTCTAGTTCAAAGTTTTTGATTTTCTCTTGTGTTTTATCCTTTTCTTCTTCTAATTTTAAAAGTCTTTCTTCAGTTTTCTCCTGTTTTCCTTCTATGGTTGATAATTTATCTAAAATTTCTTCATAATGTTCATGAATGTAGTTGATACTACTTCTTATTTCTTGTATTTCCGACTTGATTTCTCTTACCTCCTGTAATAATTGACGTATTTCTAGAGCTGATTCCATTTCATTTGTTTGGTAATGCGTATCTTGATTTTCTCCTTTCTTAGCTTCTTTGGTTGATTTTGTTCGTATAGTGATATTCTTAAAGTTCATATTATCTTCTTTTTTTACAGTATCTGTAATATAAGTTATTCACTTATATTTCTCGTTAATTAGGCTTATTTTGATTGAGCAGAGAATCATGTGTGCGGCCATATTGCTACACTAATCCCGCAGTTAATCGCAGTAAATATCAGGCTAATCTGACACCGCTATCTATATGTCTTGCCTGGGGTCCATAAGCACCGGGGAAATGTTGCTACTCGCTCCGGGGGTTGGTCGTTGTGAGATCTCGGCGTCCTACACCATAGGGTCCTTAAGGCGCCGGGGAAACTTCGCTGCCCGCTCCGGGGATGGGTCGTCGTGAGATTTCTGGCGTCCCACACCAAGAACTTCTTGAAAACCTCCGCTGATTCTCACTCGTTGCCGAAATTACAATATAGAGGTCCGTAGAGCTGGAACCGCTGCTACCGCAAGGATTTTTCGGCGATGTATTATCAGCTCTCCACAAGGGTCGAAATTCGTCACCGTCTCTCTCTGGCTAGGCGTCAGCAACCTCGGGAATTAATACTGCTGTCGTACGGGTTGTTTGGGTTATTTTCTCCCTTTAGCTATACGTCTCTCTCTGGCTACATGTCCGTAAACTCTGGAATTACTGCCGCTGTTATCAACTCCCTTTTGGCATGTTCCACACCAAAACCATCCGAAAAGCACCTTGCTTTTCACCCGGGAGACCCTTCTGAAAAAAACTGTCCCACTATATATACCCCGGTCTAGGTAAATGACCCCATCAATTTTCAGATTTACAAAATCTGATAATTAGTCAAACTAATATTCCACATAATTTTAAGATTTGCAAAAATCTGATAAATTGCCAAACCAAAATTTCCCAACACAAATTCTCAGAACTGCTAAAATCTGATAATCTCAGATTTGCAAAATCAGCTAATTAGCCTAACCAATATCCCATAATTAGAAAAACTTATTTGCAAATTTTTTTTCTTGCAAAACTTAATTCTTCCACACTCTCAGATAAGCCGAACCTGATAATTAGCCAAACCAAAACCCATAATCAGAGAAACTTGCAAAATGTACATTTTCCCACAAAACAAAGAAATATTAAATCGTTATACAAAAGAAAGAAAAAAAAGGTTTCCTAAAATAAAATATAAAATATTATTGTTAGGACTAATTAATAAAATATAAATATAGTCCGTAACACTGTAATTAAAGAGACATATATCCTATCCATCTATTTTCATCCACCGAAATAATTTTGAGCTTCAGCAAAATTATTTAAGTTACATCTTTCTAGAAGACTCGTTTTAATATCTTCTAAACCTCACGTGTCTGCCATTATTAATTGGATAGGCGAAACAGATAATGTGACGATAGAGAAGACACGGTGTTTTTAATCAGACAAAAAAAAAAACCAACCTTACATTTTTCCCTTAAGCATTCAAACAAATTTACGACGTCTACGAATTAATTCATATCCCATTCTTGTCTCCGAATTCCGGTACCTGTTTTGAATCTTTTTTTTTTTTTTTGTACGGTTCGGTTCATATTTACATTTGGTGTTGTCGTCCGTTGATAAGGCACAATGCAGTGCAGAAAGGCGAACGATGAATCTTGCCTTGTTTTCTTGTCAAATGCAGGCAGTGATTGACATTATTAACTGACCTCAGCTGTCAGGTATTTTGTATTTTGCCACGGTCTCCGTCTTTGAATGAACAGTTTGAAGTAATGAGTTCATGAAGTGAATTGAGGATGTTCTCCTATTATGAACGGCTCGCTACTTCTAAACTACGACCTCGAACCATGAAAGTAATTAAACTTTTGTATCTGCTGTAGCTTGAAAGAAAGTAGAATTTTGTACCAGAATTTTTGTTTATTTCGTTTTAATATTTTAGAGGATGTATTTTTAAATTTGCAAAAATTAAATCTTCATTTTACTTTATTATTTTTTCAGAATGAAATTGACCTTTTTTAATGAAAATAAATATTTAAGAACTAACCTAAATGTACAACTTTGCAGCCTAATATATGAACTAACAATGTTGCTTAGTAAGAATATTCATATTTCTCGATATCGTGAGGTTTTATCCAACTGAAGGATATATTTAGTGGTAAACTAACTTTACAATACCGTCATAAGGGATTTATAACTTATAGGAAAACTTGGTATTCTTAAAACATGCAGAGTCCTTTAAACGTCTTGTTATTCCCGAGTATCATCGAAGACATTTGTTTCACACTATTTGAGTTTCATCAGGTAGGCTCAAATTCCCTCTAAATAATTAAAAAAACCTAAGAATCATAATAAATGATCATACTGTTAAAGGGCTAATCATTCTCTACCTATCTCAACTATCGCTATGTAAAGTATTATACTGTACGTAATAAATATGCAAACGATATTTACATCAAAAATTATCTTCAACTACAGATTTATATTTATATATCAAAAGTGGAATAATCCGTGAATTGCAGTGATTTTATATTAGAAAAATGAAACTACGGACATTTATGAAATAACGTCTAATTTTACAAATATGTAAATTACTATATATAAATTAATTTTCAATGAGTGATGATTTTCCGTTAGATACAATGAAAAATAACTTCGCCCATTGCTCTTCGTAAAAAGAGTAAACGAACTTAGTAGACACTGTTAATAAGAAACATTTGTTCTGTTATTTTACTAAAAAAAGAGGAACAATTTTGAAAGTAACTGTTTATTATCAAAAAAGTTTTTCTCTTAAGTCAGTGGTTCATCACAAACATCAGCCAAATGATAATACTAGCGAATAATACAGAAGTAAATACACATTTTTATTTAATTCCAATTAATCACCGGTTGATTCTGAATTCAATTACTTAAAAATCAAAATCGAAATAAAAATTTTCAGAAAATATTTTCAAATTAAGAACTTAAAAAGAAGAAAAGCGTACGTTTGCGAAACTTAGTTTGTTTTAATTCTTAGTTATTTTTCTGTTCTTTCTTATTTTCTTGCCTAACTTGGAACTGGTTGAGAATTGAAAATGAACTCTTTTATAATTCATTTTCTCTAATGATGATTCGTATAATTCGGAGGTCACTGAATTTATTTCCATTAATAATTAGCTCGAACGTGTTGATGAGGTCCGGGAGAACCTTAATAATCCTCTGATTTATTAGGATTTCTACTTTTTTGTAAATCTGCTTTTTTTTTCTTTCAGAGGGGTCTGTAATCCGATGCAGCTCTGTAGGCTGGAGAAGCCGGGTTCAACTCCCAACCGAGGTCGAGGACTTTTCTCTGGGTGTTTCTCCAGACGGTCCTAAGGCTCTCCCGTCTCTCTGTAAAATGGGGACCGGATTGCTTTACTGTGGTTAAAGGCGGGAGAGCGTTGGGATGACCACCCGACCTTAGCTTTACACCGATGGTTGCTGACAGTTGTGGTCTATATCTCCAACGCCACTTAAGGGCCATAAGTCCTGTAAAATGGGATCTCTTAATTTCTAATTCTGCTTGGTTACTAAATTTTTAACTAGCATTTAATTTGTTAATATATTTATTTCTTTGTAATATTCATTCAGACTAATAAAAAAAAAATCTATCTCCTTAAAAGAAATAAAAAGAAAAATGAAGTTAAACTATAAAGTAAGTGACCAACCAATTGTCTTTCTGAAGTGAAGCTATTCAAATGATATAACGAAATCCTATTATAACTAACTTCTCGAAGAGTACAGCATTTCGATGTTGTGCAATGGCAACATTTATTATCTAACAATGACTGTAAATATTATTTTTTATAATTTTGCAGTACAACTGTATTTTTCGCTTTAACTAGTTCACCCCTTTTAGAATTCCTTCCTGTTTGGAGTCTTCCTTGATTAACTATATGAACGCGACCCAAAATTATACTGACAGACTAGTTTGAGAATAGTTCATCCATGAAGTAGTTAGTTAATTTAGTATTAATTTACACGTAAGGATGGACCAACGATAGCAGGGTATCTTACTTGGCGTGAAAAGAACAAAAAAGAAAATAACATATAATCGAGTGTTAGTAGTGTAGTATTAATCTTGGACCTTCGGAAGTGGAATCTGTAACATTCGGTAATTCCGTATATTCTACGGGTTGGGTTGAATTGACTGCGAAAGTAACAAAGTAACACAAGCACCTATAAGACTAGGGAATATATAGTTAAGAAAAAGAAGTAAAGTATCTCCTGTATTTGATGATCCAAGATTATTTAATTAATGCTTAAATCTAGTTAATTTTTTTATTGATATCAAAATTATTAAAAGGGAAGAATTGTTAAAAATATTTTAAAATAAGTTTATGAAAATATGTTGATATATTGACGGTATTAAATCCTGTGATGTAGTGAAGGGATTCAATATAATTTATAGTTATTATAATTATAAATAGTTTACTTACTGTTTTGTTATTTTATTATGTTTATAGTAAAAATATAAATGTATTGTTATCAATTTTTTTTGTTTTTTATATAGTAAACGTTCTTCTTGAATTCTAATTAGATCTGACTTATTAAATCTTGGAATTTTGTTTGTCACAATAAGATAAACTTTGTGCATAATAAAAAAAAACCCACAATTTTTTTAATGATAGTCTTTTCTTTATTAAAACAAAAAAGAAAGCAAAAAAAAAGACGAAGGAATGTCATTGCTTTTTTTTGCAACATTCAGTGAAATATTACCATAATCCAAAGACAATTTGTAGCCTTGGAGTTTTAATAATTTATAATTTTAATTTACAACGAATTAAAAAAATAAGAAACTCTTACATCTCAATTAACAGCAATTTGGATGTAATGGTTAGTCTATCATTGTGTCTTATTAATATTCATTGCAAAATTTGAAAAAAAAAAAAGCTTTTGAAAAATATTTGGGGTCAAAAAATGTCAATCCGTTAATTTTAATTTACGACGAATTAAATAAAAAAAAACTCTTACAGCTCTTTTGGATTATATTTTTCTCCATATTTTAGCTTTCAATCAAAATTAGAATAAAATATTTTATGGAGAAAGATTTTCTTTTTCTCCTTAAATATTTTTTTATGTATTAAATGTTAATTTAAATATTAATTTTATGTATAAATTATTTTTATGTGTTTAAAGTATTAAGTGACAACTAAAAATTTAGTCATTTTTTGAATAAATCCGATGAAAACAATAAGAAAATAAAATGGTATACATTGCGAATGAGTTAAAAGACAGGGATAAGTATTATTAAACATCATCCACCAGAAAATAAATGTCATAAACTACATTTATTAACTTAAAAACGAATTTTCAAGGAGATAAAAATTCACCGTCTCCTCTTTTTCAAGCCTTTTACATTATAACAATAAATAGATGAGATTCTTTTACTACAATGACCTTAAAATATTGATATTAACAATTAAAAAACGTTAATACAATAATAATAAAGGATCATAATCTACAATATAATAATGACATATTATTAATAATCACAAATTTAACACTTTAATTTTTCAATTATTACCTTTTTGTTAGAGGATACAAATTTTTTGTTAATCATTTCTCTAGCCAATTTTACCAAATTTCACTAACTTTAACTCCATCACATCTATTGAGATTTTTTTCTTTTGAATTTCGGATACGTAGGCTTTCTATTGTTCTTCTAATTTTTGTATTTGTTTCATTATATAAAATGTTTACTTCACAATTGATACAATGTTGCTTGTCTTTACAGTGTTCAGCAATTTCTGATTCCTTTGCTAATCTTTGTCTAATATAATATTCGTGTTCCAAAGACGAGACAAGCAACATTGTATATTGTTATTATTGATGTTTAATAATATATATAGAGAAGATTTAAGGAAGAAGTATGGTTTGTTTGTACAGGGATAAGTAATTTGATGAATTTTCATTTTCTTTCGAATACAAAGTGTAAAGATGGAAGGGGAGGGGCTCTTAATTCGTTCTGCCGTCTGTCCGTTCATCCATTAGCACCTGTAAAGCCTAAACTACAAATTGGACAGACATGAGTGATACAATACTACGAAGGTGATGGCTTGTAGAGACGGGGAAAAAAAATTCGAGTTGCGCTATGCGATCACTTCCTGTCTCACAGTTGAAATAGCTGAAAATGAAACATTTCACTATCTCTACAGCCCAAACTACAAGTCGAACAGACATGAGTGATGTCTTACTGGAACCCCCCTTACGATTTGTACAGAAGGAGAAAAACAAAATACTACTTCCGGTCTACAATCGCTTTCTTCCTCACAGGAAGTGTCTGAAAACGAAACAAGTACAAGATGGCTGAGGTTTTTTGTACAATATGATGAAACCATTTTTCTTTTTTTTGTTTGCCTTGTTCTTTTAATGAACAATGCGCAAAACAAACGGATCCACTCGTGATGAAATTACTGCTTAGCTGGACGAAAGAGACTGGTCACGTGATTTACTGGTCGCTGCCACCTCTTTCTCGGCGTGAAAATACGGGAGATGAGTATGTGCCGACAAGAACAGAAACACACGAAGAAACAGAAACAGAAAGGAGAGATGCATAAAGTGAAAAATTACTGCACAAAATTCAGTTTAAAATTAACGCGAGAATAAAATACACACACACACAGAATAAGAAATAATGTATAATAAACTTTTAGAATGTAATTCTCCCCTTTGGCTTGTTCCATTACTTTGGCAGTGTGCCAAACCCAGTCTTTATCGCTTGGGCAAGCAGTATGTTGTATATCATTCTTTGACATCTATGTTAATGCATTATATAAAATCATTTTCTTTTGTTCATTAAGTGCAAAATTTTTATGGTTTCTTTTGTGTGTGTGTGTGTGTGTGTGTGTGTGTGTGTGTGTGTGTGTGTGT
>JAFIDM010000003.1:40811224-40842269 GCA_023159025.1 Thereuonema tuberculata | reverse complement strand
ACAATTATATAGATACTTTTATTATATTTTATTTTTCTTGTTTTTTTTTCCTGAGCTTAAAAAAAAAAAAAAAAAGGCCGAACATTTTCTATCTACGATTTACAAATATTTTATTAGGTCTCTACACTTTTTGATTTACTTAAACATTTGATCAGAAACAGATTTAATCAATTTCCAATTCTATTATTTTCCTCTCATATGAATCACCGAACTGTTTATTATATTTTTTTTTGTAGAATTACTAATTTTCAGAAAGGTCTTGAACCTTCTTAAAGGAAATTGCAGATAATGCCTGTATTTTTACCTGTAATCTGTATATGTAAAGGAAAAGTTATGCTGAAGTTACGTATTCACTGACGCGGTCCGGACGTGTGTCTCAACGCCGCGGCAGGATGCCCCGTCCGGGCGACAACTTTTGGAGCAAGGCTGGACGCCATGGTTTGGGTGATTGAGTGCAAGGTCTCGACTGACAGACGTCTTTTATGGTTCATTTGTGCTTATTAGGACAAAAGTCAGATGTACTGAACTCAAATGACAAGATAAATATCAATATAATTAAATAGGAACAATCTGTGTCTTTATCTAATTAATAAAAAATACATGTAATAAGTTTTTATTAATTTGCAAGTACAAATAACAAGAAATAATTGACTGTCACCCTCATGCAAAGAGCAAATTAAAATAAACTGATAGCAAATTTTAAGCAATCCGTGTATTTTTTTTTCCTCGAGACACACGAATTTTTTTTTTTTAAAAAGTCTTAAATTAGCCAACACACTGAGTTTAAAATTAAAAGGTTAAAAAAAAATTAAAAAAGGTAACAAATTTATTTCTCAATGAATTTTCATAACAGCAAGGATATTACTTAGTAAAAACTTGGTCTCAACCAATTGATGTTTATTAATGATAAATTAGTTTTACTTTCAGTTTTTAAACCCTAATACAGCGTAAGTACTATAACACATTGTAATAATATTTGTTTTGTTTTGTTTTTTTATAAATATTTTTTATTTTATTTTTATTGCAATTAATACAAATATTGACTTGCATTTATTTAAAATAGCCTAAATTAAAATTGATGTTCTGATTCGGTTTCAAAGACTAACGTTTAAAATCTCATTTCGAAAACCTGCTTCTGCTTTCGCTTGTGTTTGGAAATTCAAGGCATCAAGAATATTAAATGCTTAGTTGCAAAGTTTTTCTAATTTATTAACAAGAAGTTCTTAAAGCTTACTTTCTTAAAATGTTGTCTTTCTCCACTCAGAGACACACATTCCTTTTTCTTTTCTTTTTAAATCCTGAAGATGACCCAATCGAAAAATTTACGTTTATTTTTACATTGTAGTATCTGCCGAACAAAAACAGTAGAAATTTTTAATTACTTAAATCCGTATTATTTATTTAACATATTTAACTTCGATTAATTTTAACAATATCGAAGCGCGAGCTAATTAGTGGCTTACTTTGCATTATTAGACATCATTGTTTTGGTTTAATAGTTTTCCCTAGGAATCTTTGTTACCGTCATGTACTGATTACTTATTCCAGTTAATATTGATATTTATTTATTATTTAGCTCAACGAATTCCACACACCCACAAAATTCAAATACACTAATTAGATTGACTCTTGTCCTTAAATAAGCATGATAAGTTTCGAGAAGATCCATACAACGGTTCAAAAGTTTTTAGTGAGGGATAAACACACACAGACAGACTAGGTGGTTTAGTGAGCCTCACTTTCTCCTTAGAAATTAGACTAAAAATCCGATAATGCCGCTTTGCAACACGTTGAGAGCTCAGATCTAAAAATTCCAAATCCATGAAATAGTTATTAGATAAAACTAATTATAAATTCAAAATAACCTAAATAGAAGTCAGTGAACTATTGAAAAACACATATTGTATTTAATTTGGATTTAAATGGAAGATTTAGAAACGTAAAGATAATCTTGGAAAATAAGGTGTAGTAAAGTATTAACATTTTTCTTCAAAATTACTTATACTAAGGGCCCTTTTTACACGCCATTAGCCCCTCTTTTAACACTAGGAAAGCGGTGCCCGATTTTTATAGAGGGCTGGGTGAATCCAAGGACCAGTCTGGAGGCGAATCATCTAACAAGGAACACCTTTGCGTTCGAACAAACAAATACGCACCAAAATTCATTTTTCTGACCTCTGAATTCACTGGTGATAGTCGTTTTTCTGTAAACCTTTGCAGTTATTTCACTAGAGGTCTCTGTTCCCTCACAACTCGTCGCTCGCCTACTGCTACGCCAGTCGAGACTGTGCAGGTGCATGTATTGCATTATTTAAAGTTGTTCTTTTAAGTAGTGAACCGAAAAATAGTTCGACGGTTGGTGATCAACCCTGATAATATATTGAGTGAATACGAACTTTCTCCGATAAATAAGTCTAAAGTCCTAAGTGTCCTCACAATGTTTGATGACAAGACAATATCTTCGATGATTATCATTTTAACATGATTCCGGGCTTAACAGGTTCTAAAGAAAACTGACCATCGGTAATGAAGTCAGAGAGGTCACACTGACCTTTCACATAGATTTGCATCATGCAGATTCTTCAAACTTCAGCGTGCCTCTTATACTCAGATATCTCTAGTGAAGAAGTAAAGAGGTTTAAAGAAAAACGACTATCAACAATGAATTCAGAGGTCAGAAAATGATCATCCTCTGAATTTTGAGGAGTATTTGTTTGTTTGAGCTCAAAGATGTTCCTTGTAAGTAAAACTCGCGACCTTCAACGGGAATTGAACGTGGCTCCTTCGCAGCAGCCGAGCGACAATGCCATTTGACCACCGGGACCACACTTGTACGAATCTTATAACAGTAATGTATTTCTATACTTCTAAATTCAAATAGCAATTTTTTCTTTCTTTCTTTATTTATTTATTCTATTAATTTTTTTTATTATTATAAGTATGTTTGTATTTCCTTTTTTTTTTTTTTTTATCTTTTAAAATTTATTCTCTTAAATTGGAAAACGTTTCTCGTTTTTAGTGAATATACTCGAAAAATGCCCAGGCACCATAGCTTTTGCCGAAGAAAGAAAGTGCGATGACGTCATTTCCGAATGGCCTTGTGCGTAGCTTCAAAGGCAGCCCGGCACCTGAGAGCAGCAAGGAGAGAATCACCAGGCGGGCGCCACACAAGCGCGTGCCACCATCAAGCCTCCGACACATCGTCGCCGTCCTCTCCGCTGGCCGTTCATTTTTAAGCAGAAATCTTCGAATCATAAATGAACGAATCATCCGATTTCTTAGTAGTCGATCAAACTTAAGACTACAGTAATTGATTGTTTGCTTCAAGAGCTAAACATAGATAGAATTTTCCCCATTTTTTTTTTCTTCTTCAAATCGCTGCTATAATTTTTAGTGAAAAATTCTAGGAATTGCTCTAAATACTAAGACAAAATTATTATTGATTCTTATTATTCTCTAAATAGAATAAAGAAATCATTTTTTTTTCTTGGGAAACATTTCGTTCAACCTCTTCAATTATGGTTCACATGATTTCATACACGTCTGATTATATAAATACGAATTTTCCGAAATAAATATAAAAAAAAAAATTTTTTTAACTTATTTATTACTTTCTGACCTTTTATTTCTCCAAAACAACGTGAAAATCTAAGTCTCACTGAATAAATAAAGTGGGTTTATTACATAAATAGATAAGCTTATAGTGGGTTTATTACACTTCAGAAATAATTAAATATTACATATGGGCTGGGTAGCCGAGTGGATAAGGATGCTTGGCTGCGGACTGGAGATGGCGGATTTGACCCCTGGCCTCGGCGGAGGGAGGGAATTTTTCCACGCTCCATTCCCCTCCGAATGAGTCCTAGGGTCTACCCAGCCCTTTGTTGAATGGGTATCTAGTTTCTTTCCCGGGGGTTAAAGGCTGGCGGGCTCAACTTGGACCCGTTGTCACGGATCGCCCGGAGCCTTACCTTCCTGTAGTAGGGCATTAACTGAATTTTTATTTTAGTAAAAAAAAAAAAAAACTATAACATTAATTTAGAACATTTCTATTTAAGTTTAATAAACTACTGTTGTAAGATAAATAAATAAATAAACAAATAAATAAATAAATAAATGAATAAATCGATAAATAATATTTTTCAGGTTGATATTTTAAGAAACCTTTTTTAACCTTTTTTATTCATCATTTTATTTACGTACTTAGTTATGCAAGTGTATTTAAATACTATTTTTGGTTAATTTGGTTAATTCAGTCAGTACTTCATTTACTGTCTGTATGAAAACTGAGTATTGAATGAAAAACCCTCTTTAAAACATCATTCGTAGACCCTTTAACTTGTATAGTCCCTAGGCCCAACCTAAGCGATTAAGTATCGTCGTCAGTGGATTTGTCTTTGATACCTCGTTTTCTTTCAGTCAATTGAATTGGTTGTCTAAAATCATCCAGACATTTCAGTGCTCATCATGTTCTGTTTTAGACTAAGTATTTAATAGTACTTCGATATATTTGATCTAGTTAAATCTGATGGTACTATAAGTAAAAAAGACTAGGAAAAAAAAAAAGGTTCAAGGCATTTGCAGACAGCATCCATGTATTTCTCTGACTGTCTTTGGTTGAAATGAGGCTATTCCTTGAGGCATTTCTGTGAGCGATGAATGAAGAAGAGAAACTCGTTCATGTTACGAATGAAGAGGAAGGGTTTCGTCTCATATTAAATTTCAGATCTTTACTTACAAAAAAATAACGAGATGTTAAGCTCAGTCAACTGTTTCCAAACAACTGTCGGCAAATTATACAAGGTCGGGATTAAGTCTGGAATGATGCCACCAGTCGGCGTCTGAAGATAACAGCGCTCCCTAAGGCCGTTCCAAAAAAGCTTATACCGATTATCATGTGATTTCTTCTTCTCTAATGAGGGTAAGCAGTAATTAGACGAATAACACTGACTATTAAAAGAAAACAAATTTCCATTAAATTCAGAAATTTAAAGTGAGTTTCATTAGATGATAGAAGGCGGGGTCTGTGTTCAGTTAAAATGGCGGAATTCAAAACACTGGGATTTTAAGTTATTTAATACAGGGTGTATTATTTGATTTTGGGAGGGGGAAGGGGGTAAGTTAGGGAACAACAGTAACAACAACAACAACAAAAGTCTTTTATTTTTTTTATTTTTTGGGGGGAAGGTATTAAGATTTCTTCAATTTGCAGTTGAACCAAAAAAAAATAAAAAAAAATAGAACTAATCTATAGGTATGTATTTTGAAATTTCGGAAGATTAGGGGCTCCTCAGATATACCCCCCCCCCCTTTATGGGTCCATGATTTAACATAAATTTACCAATATTTTGAAGCACTTATGAGAAGAATTGTAAGTTATTACACTTAAAAAAAAACTGTAAAGTACTCTCACTGTATAAAATAGTCCTTGAAATATATGTCGTATAGAAAACAAGACAGGTGTTTTCTTCACAAAAAAAAATTGCATTTTATAAGATTTTTTTTTTTTTTTTTTTTTTTTTTTTGTGGATAGGAGATCCATCATTTTGTATGTAATCCTCCCAATTCGAAAAACATTCTATTTTGTATTGCTTTGGTCGAATGGCGAGGACGATCATAACCTCCACCCTGATTTCAAATTCTTTGTCGTGTTTCTAAATTTTGCATAGTATATTATTGTTTGATAAATAGCTTCACTGATTCGTACACAAACTGAATGTGTGTACACTGATACGTAAACATATTCTACTAATTAAAAAAATAATAGCCAGGATATATTTGATGGATCTTAAAATGTGTCCTTCCGAATCTGTAATTCTTAAAAGATATATAAGTCCAAAATCTGAAGTCTAAAATAAAAATAAAATAGCAGAGATCTTATTTTAGATGAATCACAATTAATTTTTATTAATTTGTTAATAATTGTCGTTGTAAGCGACAAAGGTAATGTTTCATTTTAGCACAGAATTTAATCAATGTAGCATTTGAATAAAAGACATTTTTTAAAATGCATACTAAATATAAAAATAAGTAAAATAAAAGTAAAATTTAAAAGTAAAATATTATTAATTCAAAATTTATGACCATAAAGATATGTAGCTTAGCAGAAACATGGGTAACGATGGCCTCAAACTTATTTCAGGTTCAAATTGATTAGAGCATTACGAAACTCAGATTTTTTGTTCCGGATGAATTTTAGAGCATCTGTGAATTGTATTATAAAACGGAATACAGGCTTTTTAGATTAGAACAATGGAAGGGCTACAAAAAACACAAGTAAAAATGTCAAAATATGTAAATACAAAGGTTCCTGTCTGATCATTTGCAATCACGCTGCAGGTTTGAGATGACAGGCACTTTGTAACTATCACTTTTGCTTATAGTAATTAAGGAACGCACAAGGAACAGTTCGAAGAAACCTGCTTTCTACGGCACAAGAAAGTGAGAAGCGAATATAGGATTCAGAATTGGACCAATGTAAAGAATCTCATTCCTCAATGTAAATATAGTGTCAGGGACTTGGGACATGTTTGTCCGATTTCCATTTCATCGGCTCCTTAAACCTAAGGCGACCCCATATTCAAAGTTTGTCCTGGTCTCAAAAAAACCTTGATCTCAAGAGTTAAGATGCTCTGTTTACAACTTGTTAAGCGCTACAAAGAAATATAGTATAGACCAAAATAA
Organism: Thereuonema tuberculata; assembly: GCA_023159025.1. NCBI lineage: Eukaryota > Metazoa > Arthropoda > Chilopoda > Scutigeromorpha > Scutigeridae > Thereuonema > Thereuonema tuberculata. Next base: position 40,835,585 of record JAFIDM010000003.1, on the reverse strand, counting down.
AGAGCTCTACAATTAAAGGTGAAAAGCAACCTATTTGAATATGTTTCTTAACTACTAATATTGTAAGTATCGCCAACAATAATTTTGCAATTAGGAATTGCATTTTTGCCGCTTGCTAACGTTCTTACAGAACCGAGCGAACTTCCATTTATTTCAATGGAAAGTGAAAAATGCGGTCTACACAAGCGTTCTCAACGCCGAATAGGTCGAAAAAATGTACTAAAGACGCCAAAATGAGCAACACATTGAAGGATCTTTCAATATCCTCTTTGAAATTATTATTATTATTGGATTGTGATTTTTTTTCGCTGGTTGGATTTTTAATCCACATCAGACTCTGCAATTGCTGTGACTGATCATGTAACTACATTTCTGATCATTCTCATAGACGCCAAAACTTCTTTCACTTTGTCAGTTTCAATATTCTTGAATGTATTATTTTAAATATTGTTAAACTATACTTTGAATAGCAGTTATTTCTTTGGGGGGGGGGGGATATATAAAAGAAGTCGCAATAATATAAGTTAAATGCAATGTAGATGTAATATTTTAATCTATTAATTTCTGCTACTTAATAGTAAATATAATATGTGTATTAAAAGTGTATTAAAAGTGTATTTTTTAAATTTCTTTAATAATACTTTAATACTGTTAAATGAATATTATTGAAACAATAAAAATCGAAGTAGAGGATTTTAAGAATTCAAGTATCCCAATTTAAATTTTCCTATTTCTATGTGAAAAAAAAATACTGATTAAATTTAATGATTTATTTTATTTACTGAAAATAATAACGAAGTAAAGTCTGCTAAACAAACCAATTAAAAAGGTCAGAATTACGCAAACATATTTTTATGTTTATATTAAAAATAATTTGCTAAAAATTTATATAATGATAAAACGTAATTACTGAAATCATAAATCATTTTTTTTAAATGATAAATCTTTGATTTTTCATTTAAATATTTTAATAACTCAGACATGCCACATTGTAGAGCTAATAAAAATTGTATTTTCAATTTTAGATTTAATATTAAATTTTAATTTCATTACGAAATTCAAAAACATCCTCAAGAAATGATTTAATGTTGTTCTTTTTTTATTATAAAATTATTGTTTCCTACTTAAAGTAGAACAATGAATTAATTTTTACTTTATAATTTTTGCTTTACTTTTTTATTTTAATTCACAAATATTGTAAAAAGGAACAATAAATTCACTTGCTGTTTATTAACCTCCACTTGAAGTTGGTTATATTAATTGAACTTATACAACAAACGTAATTATAATAATAATAATGAATGAATGTGCTACAAATGTCATAAAGGTAAATAAAATAGTGTCTGTTTTCGTTTCTAATCATTACTTAGATAAATACGAATAAAAGAGTTTCTTGTTTGAAATTACTCCCCAGAAGATGAGTGTCTATCCCTCGGTGGCACCTAGTGCTACAGGCAGAGACACACGGGTGGGGCACGAGAGAGTGAGAGGAAAACCAGGTTGTCCACTGGGTGGAGCAGCAGTCACGGCTCACTGCTTCCCTTTGCATTCAACAGACAAACATGAAAACAGGTTATATGAACAGTGGGATAAACGGTATATCAAACCATTGCGAATAGTCATTGTAGGGGAACAGTGCAACAGACAAACAGTCTATTAAATAAATATTAGGACATCGAATTTAAATTCATTTGGGGCTGTAAGCATTTATTTGATTTATTAAGAAAATCCGAAGGCAATGTTTGTTGACGAAATTCACATTCAGACGTAATTTAACGAGATGTCATTCTGTTATTGTTGGAGCGTTATTAGCAGACCGTAACAAAACTTTGTAACTTCGAGAATAATCTATCAAAACAACAATCTATCTAGTTCAACAAAGGGAGCTGATGGTACGGTCACTATGGAAAGAAAATACAGAAGTTATTTAAAAATGTAACTTACGAATAGCAATATCCTTTTGTTTTTAACAACAAAATGAAGTGCTTCAATATCATAATGAGAAGAAATTTTATGGTATAGATTGTTTAAATTTAATGATTTTTGAAGTAGATACAAAACTTAAATATGGACTTCACATGAATATTCATGCACTCCCACTTTGGAAAAGGATATATATATTTACTAGAATATATAAAAAAAAATTAAACTAAAAAAATGCACTGTAAAATTATAGAAAAATAATGAAAATTTAAAATTTGAATTACCGATTGTTAACGTCAGAAAGAATATGGGAATAATCATGAATAATCATATGGGAATAAGAATATGGGAATAATCATGAATCTTTAAAAAGTGATAAAACTTTACAACAAAAAAATCATAACCTGGGACTACTTTATACTTTTCTGAAGTAATAAGCAAATATAGAAACTACAGATACTCTTCTCTTTACCTACAATGCCCTCTTATCGAATCTTGCATTTCCGTAGTTCACTTTAACGCAGTGCTTCACAAAGTGCGGCAGTCGATCATGAGAGTTCAACAATGAGAAGTTGATCACGAAAGATCTCAAGGAATTCAATGCAGAAATAACCCACGAAAACCCAGCTCTTGCTACCACTAAAGATCCTGTGCAAGTGTCAACAATAAGGTATATAATTTTAATTCTATTTATATTCTCAGAGAAAAAAAAAATATTTTTGAAAAGTTTCTTTGGGATGGGTAAAACAATATAAAAAGAGAAAATAAGTCACTGAAAACCAAGACGAATTAAAGAATTCGTAAAATAAAATAACTTACCTGAATACAGTAAATAACTTCGTCCTACGGCTGCGAATCGTGGGAGCCTTTAACTCCTTTCTCATCTCTTCACTTAAAATTTAAAATTTTTAATACTGCTAATTTCTTTTCTTTTTTTTTTTTTTTCATTTTTTATTATTTTTAATCTTAATTTTTTAATTTTTATTTTATTAAATAGATATACACTTTTTCGGCCTTTTTCATATAAATGTGAAATTATTAACGATAACAATGGTAAATTAAGGAGGAGTACTATTTAAGTTATTGAAAAGTCAAATGCAAAGAATAAAAAGTATTGTAGCAAAACAAAATTAATTCTGGATTCTTCAGCTTACCAGAATTACGCGTTCCAAAAGCAGTTTATATTAACAAGAAGAGTTTAAGTGTACAAGGACTGAAGAAGGAATACAGACCCTAGAATAATAAATAAAGACTCCTGGTAATCTACATAAAAAGGAAATCTAATCCTTAAAAAAAAAAAAAAAAAAAATCTAGTCGGCCAATTAAATATAAAAATAAAAAAACCAGGGAATTTTCAAGCCTTTCGAATTAAAATCTTTATCCACAAATTTTACATACAGAGCTAATAAATGCACTTTATGTTATCTTTAAATAGCATACCTCATCTCATCAATTTACAAAGCGACATTGAACCTGGATGAGATTAATGCAGTGTCGTAGCAACGGGGGAAGGGTCGGCCCCGGGCCCCCGCCTGGGAGGGGCCCCATCAACCAGTCTATGGGGCCCCAACAGCAGCTTATTCCTTTTTTATTTTGGTTGTTAAATAGGAAATTCCCTTTTTTTTTTGGTTGTTAAATAGGAAATCCCCACCCCCTTTTTTTTTCGGTTGTTTTTTGCAGCCAGCTTAGGGGCCCCACCTACGGAAAATTTCCTTTTTTTTTTTTTGGTTGTTGCTTAATAATGGAACTCCCACCCCGGGCCCCCCAAGGCGTTGCTACGCCACTGGATTATTGTTGCCATTTTCGCTAAGTGGCGACACTCGCGGCCAATAGACGAGACAAATGTTTTACATTAATATTGTAGAAGAATTTACATACATTTAAAAAAAAAAATGTATTGCCCTATTTTATAATCTTTCATTAAGTGTCTAAAAAAGAACTAATTAAAACTTGTGTTAAGCATCCCATTAAATACTAAAGATTAAAAATAAATAAATAACAAAAAAACGTAAATTTCTTAAGAAAAAGCATTACTGTTTGTGTGATCAATTAGCAATCTTTAAAAGAAATTCAACGTTTATAAATCAGTATTTCCATAGAATATTCTAACATAATGCCGTAAAATAATAACAATAAGAATATGGTAATAATTTTAACACAATTCATTATAATAACAATAAATTGAATATAAAAATATTTGAAAAAATTACAAGTTATATTAATGGATTTAAGCGGTTAAGTTTTCAAGAAACTATAAAAAAAAAAGAGAAAATTCCTTAGTAGTAGTCTAATATCTAGAAATCAATATTATCTTTAAATTATTTTTTTTAAAATTAATACGTAAGCCTATTTTCTTATTTGAATTATTTTGTAACAAAAGAGCAAACCTGGTATTCTTAGAACTTTTTTTTTTAGGATATAAGATTAAGAAATTTTTCATTATTTCATCCGCTTTCTTAACATTATGTGATGTAAATTTTATTATTTTACAGAAAGCAAATGTTTACGAAACATATTTTACTTCGAGTTGCAACCTAAAGACTTGTTTATTTAGATACAATAGAGCATTTTTTCCCCGGCTATTTTTAAAGATTAATTTTCCTGTTTTTATGTTTAGTGACATCCGAAAAACAGGAAAAGTGAAAGATGTTCTCGCAGTCAAAACAGAAACATCATACAAAGGCTTTCAAACAAATGAACAACACCTTACCATTTTTTCTAAATCAAAAATAACATTTAGTTTTGCCCTGAAAAATAAAAACGAAAAACAACCTAATTACTTCTAAAAATGGCACGTGCATTTAAAAAAAAAAAAAAAAAAAATCATTTAAAGATTAAGATTCTCAAATATCTTTTACGAGTATTTTTAATAATAATGTAATATAATGTTTTTCAATATGTATAGCCGATTCTTCAAATTTAAAAAAAAATTTGAATAATTAAAAAGTGTACAGGATATCGACTTTTTTAGACTAATATCAAACAAATTTATTCGAAATATTTTTAATTATTTGAGAGTTTAGTAAAATACAATTCAGAAAAAAGAATAATGCAAACATATGTGTTTGCATATGGTATTTAATGTTTGCATAATGTTTACATTTAAAACATTTTTTTAAAAAGAGAGTTATTTTAAGCCTGAATAGGTGGATTTCATTTTATTTCTATATTTCGTAATTTCGAAATTATAAATAAGATGCTCATAAAAAAAAAGATAGTCTAGTCTAATAATAACGATCATTGAAAACTACTTAGCTAAAAAATTATATAATTAAACCGAAAATTCAAGAAAAATCTGCATAAGTTTTCAGTAACAGTTTCCGCTAGAACAATGAAAATCCTAATGAAAATAATTATGTTAAAATTATACGAATTGTGTGTTGTTTTTTTAAATATTCTGTATCCCAATTATACACTTTCTGCGTCTTTGAAGTAGGCTTAAAAACCAAGTAAGTAGGCTCTTAAAGACATGGTTTACGTTTCTGATCTAATTGGCCAGATGAATAAATTGTGTTAAAGATATCTTAATAAAGAGATATTTTTGTTTAAAATGAGTGATTTTTGAAGTTTCACTTTCATTATTTTTCTTTTGTTTCTTTTTTCTTTTTCTAAATCCTTAATAATAAGTATTATCTCTTAATTGGTCTGCCTGGTCTACATTCGGAATAACCTACTTGTACAGAATAAAAAAAAAAAAAAAGGTAATTTTCTCTTTCTGTAATTAATGGGAAGCATTTTCCAATGAAATTGTATAGTTTAGTAAAACGCGAGGAAGAATTAAATGACATTTGAATGCTATTGTTTTGGTAAAGAATTCTCTCCCGAAGCGAAATCTTGTTTATGTCTTTAGATTAAAAGGTTAAGTGGAAAGCAATACAGAAAAAAAACAACATATAAAGAAGAACACCTTAAAGAACTGACAAAAAGAATAGTATAGTAAAAAGCTGAAACGAAATAACGAATTCGGAAATTAAAATTAAAAAAAAAAAAAAAAAATATATATATAAAAATGAAATTTTAAATTTACAAAATAAATTGCTGGAAATGTTATTTTTTTTATTAATATTATTAACTTATTATAAACCAAATAAAATTACTTGATGTTAAAATTTTTTTAACATGTGTGAGATAAAATGTTTAAATTAATAAAATGCCAACACGCAATGTCGAGATAAAATTCTAGTTTATAAAAAAAAAAAATAAAAAAAAAATACTTAGTGTGGAACTTTCGGGCTCCTATGCGGCTGCCCCTCATCAACAGATAAAAATAGACTTCGATTTCTTGGATCAGTAAAATTTCAAAACATATTTTTGAAAACCGTTGAAGTGCTGCCACTGTTAGGATACAAATTGAATTGTAACAGCAGTATAAAATTTACCCAACCAAAAAAAATAAAATAATAAATAACGACATTTTAATGAGTAATTGTATTTATTAATTAGTTTTGTCTCGTCATGGACTGGCGCATAAGAAGCACTGAAGTATAAAATCTTCAAATATTTTTTTTTTTTATTGTATCAAATTACTTTTAATTTCTAAACTGTATACGATTAGGGTTGATAAGTGTCCTATCTGACCACCTTACCGAAATTGAGGTGTGGATTTGTTTTTACGTAGTTTTATGAGGTAATTTCAAATTTATAGTTATAATATAAGACAGCTACATAGGTTATATAGAATTACTGTACATTGTAAAATTAAACCTTGTTTTTGTTTTCCTTAAAAAATTAAGAAATTGTGGATAGCCCACTTGTAATTCTGTTGTTGTTGTTGTGACTTATCCCCATTTTTCGGATCATTCGTCACAGAATTACCCTCTATGAAGGGGTAATTAATGCTGGTGTCGTTTGGATAGTTATTCAGGACGCACCTGTAAGGTAACAGTCAGACTTTGCCTCCTTGAAACAGACTGAGAAGAAGAAAGAAACATCCAAGCCAGGATTCGAACCAGCTTCTGACATATCAGTCGCATGGCATGCAGTCGTCTTGACCATGAGGCTGTGCCAGAAAGGCACTTGTAATTCCTAACCCTTTAATTAATAAAATATGTCCCGATTTTAATACAGAGTCACTTTTTTCGATATGTATAACATCTTTAGTCTATTTACCGATTGATAGATGTGAATGAGTATGCCTATGAATATCGATATTCAGAATCCTTTGGACACGTCAAAAGAATATTCAACTGATCAAACATTAATTTTCATGTTTAAGGTTTTAGTCTTATTGTTTAAATTAGAGTAGATTTTGGTATTGGTAGACTTATTTTAAAGATCGGTTTACAGAAGAGGTGTGTCCCAGTATAGGCTTATTTGGTTCTAGGGTCGCGGGAGGTATGGCTCGTCCTGGTGTTTCGTGACCAACGGGACTACGTTGAGGTTGGATGGTCAACCCGACGCCCGCCCGCCTTTAAACCCCGGGAAAGAAAGCCGGTACCTATTCTCAGAGGGTTGGGCAGACCCTAGGACCCGCTTGAAGGCGAATGGAGCGTTAAAAATCTCCCCTCTCCGCCCCGGATCGAAACCCCACCAACCCACAGCCAAGCGCCCTTTACCACTCGGCTACCGGGCCCATAAGAGCTTGAATGGCTGAAACATAATTTAAGATGAATGCACTCTCCGGCCTCAAATGTCTTACATAAACTTTTGGTCTTATTGTCTAAACTAAGACAATAAGCAATAAACATTTCATTACTGAAATCTAAGCATTTCAAAGTTTAATGCACTTGATTTTATTTCAAATTTCATTTGTTATTTAAATAATATAATCTTTTACGAAGGGTTTTTCCCATCGCGGGTGAAGTTGAGTCAATATTTCGGCTAGGTTCCTTGAGCCTTTGTCAGGAGATGTTTGAGAGTTACAGGAACTTCTGCGGCTGTTGCTTTGTCAATATAGTGGCCTTCTCAAAACATTGACAAAGGAACAGCGCAGTAGTTCACTTAACTCTCAAAGACCTCCTGAAGCATCCAGGAACCGAACCGAAATATTGAATCAACTTTATTAGGAGTGTAGGAAAAAATCCCTCATAAACTATTATGGACCACTCTTCCTTCACATCCATTTTATTCAAAATTCATATTTAAAAGATATTAAGGTTATTATCTAGATCTGGTAATATCGCTTGTAGATCCATTAATCAGACTATGCTCCAAAGCAATTCGGATCCATATTTATTGATCAATTTGAAACTATTTAGGAGTTAACTCAAATAAGCGCCACTTTCCTGACAGCCTCGATATGTTAGTGTTCACAAGAGAAATGCACCCTTTCTTAAATGAAAGTTACCGATAGTAAATCACCATATTAACAGTTTGAGATCGTATTGGTACATCTCATATACATCAAGATGTCTTTGATTTTTCCTAGCCTTTTCTACGTTCCACAGCCATGTCTAAGGCCAGTACTTTGACTAAAAAAGATCCCTAAACAAGTCCATTCTGGACACTGATACTTTTTTTTTTTATGTGCTATCCGATTTGCTGACACTGGGTAATTGTTCATTTCTGTCAAGTATTCTTACAGAAGGTTTTTTTTTTTAGCAAATAAGTCTTTGCGTTATGTTGTTATTTTATTCAGAAATGCTGCTTCCATTCGTAAAACATTGTAATTTTAGAGATTACGATGATTTTAGAGAGTTTCCTTTGAAATCATATTTAATAAACAACTCGGAAGGTATTTGTTGAACTGCCTTGGCTTTCAATCTGTTCGTAAGTTTAAGAGGGCATCCAATTATCAATCATCACGCTGCAATTGGCTTGAACGCAGACGGCTATCCCCGTGAAGCCATTTTTTTAAATCAATTAATTAATTATTAATTTACAATTAAATGTAATAATTGTAAAAGTAATATTATTTTGATGATTATGGATCCACTGAATCAACTAAAATCTTCTAAAGATTCTAATGTTTCTACGTATTGCTAAAATTAGTCATCTTTGATTCTCAGGCTTTTCAATACATCATTATCAGAGATACAGGAGCACAAATAGAATAATACAGACAGAATTCAAAGTCAAAAAGCTATTCTGAATTCTGGAAATGATTTCACACCAATCGTTGAAGCTAAGCCTGAGAATTCTGGCTTAGAACAATTCTCTTCTTTCACATTCGAATGATAAACATTTCTCTCAGATAATAAAAAAAAAATCACACAAACTTGGATTTAGTAAGAAATATATTTAAAATATAACACAACGTTTCGGCAATGCTTCCAATTGCCATTTTCAAATTTTAAGTAACAGACCAAATATATTTCTTACGAAACCAAAGTTTGTGGGATTTTTTTATGCTTCTGAGAGTCTTATATCCCTGGTTTGTCTGTCTGTGGACACATATCCCACAATGCTTCGCAACGGCTTCTGTTAGCTCAGTTGTAGATGGCCTGAATGTTGAATGTTGTAGATGGCCTGTTAGCTCAATTGGTTAGAGCGTCGTGCTAATAATGCGAAGGTCATGGGTTCGATCCCCTCATCAACTGTTGTTTTTTTTATAAATCATTATTAGGAATTCAGTGTATTAACAAGGTTTGAGTTAAGAATGACGATTATTCCATATAAAAAGGGGTGGGTAAGATAGCATGGGGTCGCAAACAGACTCGCGCGAGCATTTTCTAGACCATCCCAGCGCAATCTATTCTAAAGTAAAAGTGACTCAGAAGCCGTTACGAAGCACTGTGATTGGTTTACTAATCACTATCCCTACCTTATTTTATTATCTGAATTAATTTTTACCTCTCACACGTTAAATTTATTAGACTAATAATATTTCTAAATTCAGAAATTCAGAAATATTTCTAAATATTCTTGGATATCTGCAAAAAAAAAAAAAAGTAAATAAGTAAGTAAAAAATAAATAAAAAATAAAATAAAAGTAAAATAAAAATTAAAATTAAAATAAAAAATGCTAATAGTTTTTGTTTGTTTGTTTTTTTTTTCATAAAAAAAGGGGGAAAAAAGAAATAAATATTGAGATTACATTTTTATCTAAGCGCAATTAATTTTGAGGGAATTCACATCATTTCTTTATACCGTAGTAATCTTTTTACCGTAGATTTCACCTCGTGTTCCAGTTCTAAATGTTGAAAAAAGAATTTTAAAAAAACAATAATAATTGGCTGATTTTATTAATAACTGCTCACAGCAATTTTTTTCGCCCTTTACCCAATCAAGTCTGATTTTCGTAATTCCCGACAGCATACAAAACTTCAGATCTAACCATTCGCTCCTCAGGTCACGTTTTCAGTATCAAAACTGTAAAGAGCAGTTTAGATAAAAGATTTCACAAAATTGAAAATTATATATATAGAAATTTGATCGGCATATTACCGTGAAACAGCTGTTCGGGGATTGGAGCTTTGCACAAATAAACACTAGGTCCTCTTTTAATGTGTTTACCCTTTTTTAGGCGATTAATTTGATGCCTACAGAAAATCCATTTGTGGCCAGCGGAGCCTGGCACATGGTTTTCTATTCTTTTAATGTGTTTTCTTATTTCTTGTTTTTAAGCTTGGAGGTTCCACTCTTGCTCTCTCTTTAACTAATATCCACCTCCGTAATAGGACCTAGGGGTTTTATGCTCTGCTTCCCGCTGATGATCGGCATATTACCGTGAAACAGCTGTTCGGGAATGGAGCTTTGCACAAATAAACACTTAATGTAGAAATTTAAAGTAAGTGAAATTAATGGTGTGGTTTTTTAAAAAAGGCCAGACACGCATAATTAAAAAACATAAAAACACATTAAAATCTCGGCCAGGTTTCGATCGGACCTGACGATCATTTTCAAGTCTAACTTCACATCACTTTTAAAAAACTACACCATGAACATTATATACAAAACAGTATTTACTGATCAGTAAATAAAAAATTACAGAATATAATCGAGCATACAATATCTAGCTAACTAGTGCTATTCCTCCCAAAATAAATAAGTTACATATATAAATATATAAATAACTAAACAAAGAACGACATTCTTGAATAGAAATGATTATTTTTTCCCCCTAGCTGAATATTATTCACAAGTTACTGTAAAACTTTTAAACAAAAATCGCGAAGTTTAAAATGTTATGTATTTTAAGTGAGGTAAATTTTATTTTTTTATTTTTTTTGTTTTTAATGCGTAATCATCAGCTAGTAGTTTAATCTACTTCATTACAGGACTAACAATTCTTACGATCTTTTTCTACAATTAGCTGATCCGTCCTTTCGTTTCTCCTGTTTGATAACTCGCGATTTCTTACGATTTTTAAATTATGACATCGTTTGCACCGCAAAAGAACGCTTTCAATTTGGATTTTCCGTCTCTATATTACTAGAGCAAATGAGTCACAACTACAGCATAATAATACTTTGCTCGAGTTTCCGCGTCTGTTCCATTAAGGTTTTCCTCTTCTTCGCTGGTAATTTTATAACTAGTACCATTTACGTATTCACGTTATATTAGCCCTTGACATTAATACAAAATGGTTTGTATATTTTGCTTAACTTTCTTCACAGCTTCAAAAAAAAATCTTAAAAATCCCAAAATTCAAAGATGCTTGATTTTTTTTTTTAGTCTTTTTATTAAAAAGCAAAATTGAATCGTTGAAATTGAATTTATTGGAAATCTAATCGACATATATTTAGGTAACGTGAATTTTAAACACGTGATAATGATGATGAGGACACTTTTTCAAATAATTAAATACTTATTTTTATTACTTAATATTTTAATAAATTAAAAAGCCTTACTTAAGAATTGTAGTTTATTCTAAACATCTCACCAAATTTAAATGTAAAATAACTACATTTAATACAAAAAGCAAATTTTCGAAAAGATTGCGTCTTTTCTTTCTCAAGCCTAAAAAATAAAAATAAAGAAAAGACGCAATCTTTTCGAAAATTTGCTTTTTGTATTAAATGTAGTTATTTTACATTTAAATTTGGTGAGATGTTTAGAATATTTAATAGTAGAGGCTTTAGAAGGAAAGATCTACTAAAAAAGTATGGAAACTTTACATATTGTAATTTATTTCTGTAAGCATCTATTTCAACGAAATCTGAGTTTAATTAAAGACCGAAATGATTACTACAAAACATAGGACTTTTAAAGGAAATTAAAATATTAATATAAATATTTTGGTTAACTTTTATGTTATTTTATTTCTTCTTTGTAATAGTTTTCTTTCAATTTTTGTTTTCTTTTTAAACGAAAAAGTTAATTATCTTTAATGATTATTCCATATAAACATTGAATTGAAATTTTATAAAAAAATATAAACATTTCAATTGAAAACATATAAATAAGAATTTAGTTTGTGTTCAGTTCCAAAAGAGAAATGAAGTCTGAAAGAAAACAAAAAAGCTCCTTAACAAACTTGACTTTTCTTAATTTTGAATTTTACTTTTCTGTTTCTTAAGATACCGGTACGTGAATATTACAGAAAGAAAAAGAAGAGTTTGTTATTAGTTTTCATTAGAAAACTATTCGTTGTATTTTTCTACATTATAATTAGTAGATCGTGACACGAGAAGCACACACGTAGATGTATTTATCTAATAATCATATCTATTATTTATATCTAATAATATGATAATTATTAACAATTGTAAAGTTTTAAGTAACATTTGGTTACAAGGCGAATGTACAAAAACACCAACAGGTGAAAACAAGTGTTTACTAAGTGACATCCTATAACGGCTGTTTCACACTCGTCAGCCAGGAGTAGCTACCAGTAAACAGCGAGGTCTCGGTACAGAGGATAATAGTAACAATCATGGGGATCAATATGAAGCCTTCGATACTAAAACAAACAACAATAAACACACACACACACAAAAGATAGAATGTATTTAAAATCCAAAATTTAAGAATGCTTAGTATAATCATTGATATGTAATTTTAAATATTATGTTAAAAAAATCAATTTTCTAAAAATATTTAAAAATTCAACAACAGAAAAATAAAATCAAATACATAGCAAATAAGGAGAAAAATCTACCAAGGCTGAATAAGAAAAATAAAACGTCTAAAATATAATGTTTTGGAATGAATGGATTGAGAAGGAACTGGGTTAAAGTTAAAACTCATCCTGATAACCTCAAAAGTGTTTCTAATGTTTTGGGTTCGAGTCTTATTCCAATTACAATACGTAAATCAAAGTAAACAGTATTATTGTAGCAATAACAAGCGGCGAAATCACTCTATTGTTCGTTCGGAATCCTTCTGTGTTATCTATCTCTGGAGGGAAGGAACCACGTCTCGCAAATCACTATCTAGAATTATGTGGAGCGCATATTTCGATGCTTATCTCCGGCCACAATTCACGTGAGAGGCTTCAAAATTCTCACGTAGAACATAGCCTACGCTCTGATCGTCTCTTCTGCAGAAATGAGGTCTTAAGGCTTTAAGGGTTTTGTCAAATTGCCGTTTGGGCGACAATTCCTCTCCAGATAGGGACAAAGATAATGCTGGAAAAACACAGAAAATGCTGGTTTGAATCCAATCCTGCTCCACTTAAGAAATTAGAAAGTTAGTTCCAATGAAATGAAGAGAATGTGAATCGAAATGATTGTAGAAACCTTATCTGTTCACGAATCTACAAGATAATTACTTTCTCTTCAAGAACCAATTAAAAAATAAAACTTATTACGTTGGTGTTCCAGTAGTATTTTTGCTATTATTTTTTCGCTTTGGCCTATTAAATAAAGTGTTATTTAATGGTAAATTAAGAAGACTTATTAATCCAGGACGTTACACTTTTAAAACGTGGTAGATTATTTAAATGCCAATTTTCCAAAAAAAATGGTAGTCATATGTTCCGTCATATGTGGCGTTATTATGCACAAAAATATTTTAGTTTCAATTGTTGCACATTAAAATTTTTATAGTCCCAATTGTCGTCCCCCCCCCCTCATTCTTTTTTTTTTTTATTTTGTTATTTAGTAGAATTTTATTCATTTAGCGAATTCTAAATTCCTCTATTCTAATGTTTCTGAATAGATATATCGTAAAAGACCACAAACACACACATATATGTATTTATATATGTATTTAGTATACATATGTATGCTAAAAATCTGTATTTAAAGCAGGGGTTCCAATAGTGACTACAAAAAAAAAATAATTTAAAAACTACATATGAATGTGAAAGAATTCTATAGTTACCTTCAAAATATCAGAATTTATTTCAAAATAAAAATAAAAAAAGTATTTCAAATATTCAAAGGTAAAAAAAAGAAAAAAGAAGAAATTTTAACACATTCATTTATTGCCTATTTTCAAATTTAAATAAAGATATTTTTCAATTTTACCTGAGTGTTTATATTCCTAAATTAACTCGTTTTCTTTAAAGCTTTATGTTAACTTTAAATAAGCTATTATGTTAATTGAAACAAATGACTTCTCTTTATATTTAAGCTAAATTAAGTGAATTATTGGACAGAGTGCATCGTTGTGGGAAATTGAGGGCCTCTCTGGTCGAAATGCAAAGAGATTGAGAGATTTGGAGCTAATGGACTGAGGAGTCTCTCGATACGACTGCTGGCTCAAGAGGATGTAACATACAACAGATCGGTAAAATACACAACTGCGACGAGTGGCCAAACTGATCGTTAGCTCAACATGAACTTTTCCCTAAAAGTGGTGGACGATAAGAGTACCTATTTTGCCCTCCAGACTGCAAATCACTGCTTCAGCTCCCAATAACATATTAAAGACAAATGGTGAGCAGAGAGACTTACTTATTTGACTAAAAAAAGAATAGTGCTATTAATTTGCAAAGGAATTCTGCTTTTGTCTTTATCACCATAACGTCTTGCTACTACGTATGCAGAGACTTAGAGATATACAGCTTCAGCTCACAGCATCAAAGCATGAAAAAGTTACAACTTTGGAACGATATACAAATCTGATTTTTAATAAGTACCTGAGACCTGAATACTTCCTTTTCTTCTTCACTATAAGAATTACGTAATATCAGCTTTAGCAACATTACGCCTAACCACATGTTACTGTGAAAATAGTGTCTGTGACTCCCAAAAGTCATGAGCTGCTTTGATTTATTTCTTATTCTCATTGCATACATCGAATGTTCGGGTTTGTAGACAAAATTTCCCGGGGTTTTGAACCTTTACTCACTGAATTGAGATATTGAACACAAACTGCGAGTAGCAACTTATCAACAGTTGGGAGATGCGCAACAAACATTTGCAACACTTAAATCCTGATAATAATATATCATATATTAATATATATAATTTTCCTTACAATTTCTTCTCGATGATCAAAATTTTATTTATAATTTCAAAGATGCAAAAATTAAATTTTATTTCTATTAAAAACGTTAATTCTAATTCTGTTTTTCTTTTCATTTTCACCCACTTTCCTTCTTATCCTCACATAGTTATAGATGTCATTTCAGTTCCACAATGAAGAATCTATCTATCCATCTTTATTGCTAAACCTTTGTGTTAAAATTATATTAATTCATATTTTCAGTAATTAACTTCCTACTTTTTTTTCGCTTTTTGGTCAGTCTTTAAAAACTGAAATTTATAGAACAATAGATTAAGTATCAAGGTTTTGGTTTCAAAGGGACAAATGATGACTTCAACGAAATATAGGTCACTACGTCCGCTACGACCTCAAAGCCTAAAGACTTTACGTTTGTGTGATTTTTCTAATTCTGAAACCTCATCAAAACACAATTCATCTTATGCTCTGACTTTTTCCGTATTTCTGCTCCTATTTTGCTTCCTGTTATGATGAAATAAACTTTAACAGGTATTAAATATCGAAATATTTTTGTGAGACTGTGTGTGAGGCGTCTTTCTTCTCTAACTTTATTAGATTCTTTTTCAACGTAATATTCACCTGTAAATCGAAAGTGCATCACCTACATTACCTCCATATCAAAGGTCACGAGTTGAAAGACAATTGATTCCATATGGGACAGGAAAATGCACCAGGTACAACGAAGCGGATGTAACAGCTATACAAGTGCAGCGAGCTCTTTGACATGTGCTCTGACAATTTTCCATTGTCACTTTATTAGGAATAGCCAACAGATGTGATATAAACTAACACAAAAAAAGAGATTATTTCGAATCTAATTTTTTTCCTTTCTTTTTCTTTTATTTATGTAATAGTAATTGAATTTTTGTGACTCACGAGCGTTTTTTAAAATAAAAAAAAAACCCAGTAATCTATAATACTTTATTTTTTAATAAAATTCTAATTCTTGTTAATATGAAACACATTTACAATTATATTTAAATAAATATATTTAGACTAACTAAATTTATTTAACTAAATTAAATTATATAGAAATTATAAATACGTTTATAAGCACATACAAATGCATGTTTTTTTACAAAAAAGAAAATGTAAAAGCCGACGAATATTTCATTAACCAGTTCTACTAATGTACGATGCAATAAAGTACAAATAGGCAGAAGTTTGTACAGAAAAGATTACTAAAAGTTAGAAACCGTCCATAAAGGATATCCATCATTTTTTTTTTTTGGCCAATTTCTGACTACCTCTGGCCTGTATCACCTCAAGTCAAATTTTTCCTCCCCTCCAAAAGGATTCACATTTAATTAACTCTGTTTCACTGAAATGAGATTTTTGGTTAGCTGTACTAGTATTTACAATACATGAATAATTAATTATTAGTAATAAACAAGGTAGTGATAGCGATTAGTAAACCAATCACAATGCTTCGCAACGTCTTCTGATACGTAGAAGAAAATATAATTGATATTGCTTTAATTTCCTTATTATTATAAATTTGAATGTTGCGAATGCAAAAGGCGTAATTGTTGCGATTATTGTGATTGTTGTGATCGTTGCGCTAATGATACCTGTCCACAGACGGACAGACAAAGCGGGAATAGTAGTCTTCTGATATTTGTATCAGAAGACTAAAAATTATCATTATTTAAAAATTGTATTATCGTGTAAAAATTTAAAAATTGTAATTTAAAATAAAAAAGAAAGAAAAAAAATAACATTATTTACTTATTGAAATTAATTTAATATTATCCTATATTTGGTCACTTTAATAAATATATATTTGGTCACTTTTCAAAAACGAATTTAAGTAAATAAGTAGAAACATTTCAAATTGCGGCCTAACAAAATTCGAAAGTGATCAAATTGTCTGAAAATTGAATATTCGTAATCTTGGCAATAAAAGTTACTGAAGACGCTATTGCGAGATTATTAATACAATTGAAATAATATTATATTATTAAGAATATTATATTATGATGCTTATTGTGCTTGCTTCGAATCTGATTAGAATTAATTTTATGAGAAGCTTCTGCTATTATTTGTGTTTTCTTTCGATTTCAATACAATTAATTGGACTTAATCGAATATATTTTAATGTTGTAGATCTTTTCTAATATCTAATAGCCAAATGGCGGTTTACACGCTCTCGAAAACATGCTAATGTCTAACAGATGGATGTTGACAATCCCGTATTTTCGTGATTTCACGTAATTTACGCGAGAGTAGTCTCTATCCATGTCTTCTCACAAAATATTGAAATATTTAAATGAATTATAATACGGGGAAATGCATGAGACTTTTACTATATTTTAATATTGTTTTCAATTTATTAAAACTGTCAATAAACAAACAATAAATTTATTATGTAGCATTTTTCTAGTGACAGACATTAAAAATACTAAATTCCTTGAGACCTGCTGAAGAGGCTAATGGCGAGATCTCGTGTTTTTCGTAATTCTCGCGCAAACGTGATTGTCAACATCCATCTGTTAGACATTATTTGCCATTTGCGCTTGGTGAAAACGAAGTCGCTTTTACACACATCAGTGGCAAATCTCATTTTGCTCTCGTTGAGATCGCGATTAAAAATGCTATTAAAGTGACAAACAAGTTGATTTTGCAGCTTTAGTTTTGCTATTAATTCTCAACTCACTCTACAGCAGAGATAAAGAAACTTTAAAAAAAAAAAAAAAGATCCTGAGAGAAGAGAAGATGGTGGGTGAAGCCATGGATGGAAATCAAGAACAAAGCATATTCAGATTTCAGCGTGAAGTTAACACAGTCGTAGTTTATTAAATACATTTTTCTCGCCGTTAACGGCGCTGATATCGACTTGTTTCTAATGCTTTCCTGAATTTAGAGCCTGCTCTATTTAGAGCAAGCGGCAGGTTTTTCGAGCAACTTGCCGGATTTGAGACAAGTTTTCGAGAGCGCGTAAAGCAGCCATAAGTAAACAGAGTTGCATAGACTAATAAGTTTTTTTGAAAGGAAAATACAACAAAAAGATTCAGAGAAGATTCTGGAGTTTTTTAGAATGTAAGACGCATTTTATTTCCATTTCTTTTCCCTAATCTCAAAGAAAATGAATTGTTAACACTTTCAAAAGAAAAATAAACATTTACCACACACACACACACACACACACATAAAAAAAAAAACGTTTTGCTTCATATTGTAGTTTAAAGATACAAAGACAAAGTTTAATGATACAAGTTTAAGATGGTAACGAAACGATGACAGTCAGGTTATCATGTATTGTTTGTAGATGATTGAGTAAAAACTAAGCAGCCGAATACGTGACAAAGTATACGACAAACCATCAAAGATGTTTACAACAGCTGACTGTCGCGGAGAAGCCGACTGTCGGTATCGCGATTGATTTTGGCTTCGATTAGATTAATTAAAAATCGTCAGAGAAACGACGTTCCAAACTTGGAAAGAGCTCTCAATTTCTTAGTAAAAGATTGATCGCAGTTTCAACGATTATATTCCATCGATTCCAAAAATCTTTCAAGTTATTGGAGTCCTGTCATTTATCAATGACATTCGAAAAAGAGGTTTAACAAACGAAATTTGCGCTTTTTCATTGACTCATTCTGGGGGGTTTATGAACCTCTTATATCACGTGACACGAAGGTTTCAAAAGATGTGAAATATGTATCTGCGACGCATATCTCATCGTACAATTTCTTCAAGACATAAAAGAATTGTGTTATATTTTCTGTCGGAATGGAAACTTAACAACCCAGTATAACTTAATATATTGTTTCTCCCCTTTGAAATTTAGGAAGAAAATCGGCATGAAGTAAGCAACATTTTTTTGCGCAAATTTATAATACGAAACCTATTAGGCGGTTTTAGACAATAAATTAGTTGGCTAACAATAAATAAAAACTTATCCTTTTGCAGCCTGTTAAATTCTATTATACGATTTTAACTGTAATGTTGAAACAATGCCGACTAAACTTATTTGAAGCCTGAACTTCAGTTTCGTCCAGGGTGTTGGGTTGGATCAGTATATTCGGGCCAGATAATTTTAATAAGTTAATAGTTAAAAAAAAAAAAAGAATTTTCTGTTCTTCAAACATAAATAGGCAGTGCCAAAGTACAGATTGATTCGGTTCACCTCAAGGCTTACGTCAAGTACATTGGCTTCTTGTAACTCTCGTATCAACAACACGCGGGTCAATGAAGATCTGAAAAAAAATTCATACTTGAGTGTCCAAGATATCTAAAACTCCCCCTCGAATGCATGAAACGAAATCAGGGCAATGAAAACGCTTTCAGTCTGACTTTAAAATGTTCTTTTACTTTAACGAAGTTGTCTGATCAGATTTGGTGACGATTTGCACATTTTCGTGCAAAATTCTGAATGTTGCATGAAATATTCAGAATATTTCGAACAGGACCGCGCCAAGCGTGGGTGCAAGGGGTGCATGGCGCCCGAGCTGCACATCTTGGGGAACGGCGGGCGGCAAATATTAGTGTAGAAATAGTAATGGAAAGGAAATATATGCCAAATTTGTAATTATCAGGGGTGCCCACACGGGGGAGTCACAGCGCAGACTGCGCCATTGGAATTTTTTTTTGGGGGGGGGTCAAAAAAATCAAAAAGAGTGTTAAAAAGTCGTTTTTCTTTTGGTTGTGAATTTGGAGAACCCTTTTTTTTTTTTTTGGTTGTCGATTTGAAGAATCTATGTTTTTCGGGGGGTGGAGGTGGGGCGCCAGAAAGGTATTGTGCCCTGGGCACCAGTTATGCTGGCTACGCCACTGAATGAAATGGAACTAAGCGATTTCAGCGCTCTCAGCCAGTGGCACAGCTAGAAATTTTGGGCCCTAATGCAAATGTGGGCCAAGCCCCCCGCCCGCCCCTCCATTAGATCTTGAGGGGGGGTGGATAAGCCGTAAGGTCTACGGGGGGGGGGCACCTCTGAATTATATATATTTATATATATTTGTTTTATTATGAAAAATATTAAATTTAGGCTAAAATAAATTTAGCTTATTAGAGGGGGCAACTTTTGCCTGGTACCCCGGCGCCAACATACCTTGGCGCGGCCCTGATTCGAATATTCACATTATCCTAAGAAAATAAGGAAACAGGCCTTAAAGTCTGGGTACACCGATGGACTTTTTCTTGTCAGAACATCGTTATTCGCCAAACACTACTTATAATAATTTGAACGTAACATCAAGGATACTTTACTGCCTTTCAAAACATAAGACATAATTTTAAGTTACGACTGATTATTCAATCGGTTAAATCAATATGGAGCTCCCAAAAAAAATATACCTAATAATAAATGTTGATAACTGATTGTTCCGCAAACCATTAGCCGGACATCTCGGACATTTATTGTCCCTTCTTTAATCTGCGCCTTTCTTCCCTGTAGATCCTGACGTTGATCTATCAATCTCACAAAGAGGAATCGCTGTCATCGCCAAATACTAATAAAATAGCACTAAAATGCCATTTCAACCCCAGCCATCGGTACATTGAACCATTATATTATGTTTACGATACAGGAGGTGAGGAATAAGGAGTACCAGTGGGACTCATACTAGCAGCCTAGGTTTAAGTAATTAATACAAAGATCCTTTTGTATCTCTAATTCAAAAAAGTTGTTTTTTTGGCTAAACATAGTCGACCAATCTTCCATTCACTCTGTTACTCCAAACAATCATTGAATATACTAAATAGTTTGTCTTTTTCAGCGTAAAGGGCGTTTCACATGGGTCCGAAAATCAGACGGTCGGATCCACGAATCGGACTTATTCTCTTTCACATGGCCACGAAACTCTCTCCGGCGTCGTTTATACGACATATAACATTCAAATCGTTCTTTAAACGACGTTTCGTGGCCATGTGAAAGAGAATACGTCCGATTCGTGGATCCGACTATCCGATTTTCGGATCCATGTGAAACGCCCTTTAGTCTTACGGAATAAAAATAGTTCATCTATTAATTACATAAGTTGCTTAATTTCTCGCTCTAATTGTAGCTTGTCCATTACTAGATTTCGGTTCAAAAATATAACTCTTTTAAATAGTGATCGAATTTCCCAAATCTCTTCCTATCATCAATTTTGGTAAAAGAAAAAAAAAAATCATTATTTCTTGGATTTTATTGCTATCAGTTTATTTGTAAACTTATTTGTTTTTATTTTAGGAAAACCTTAGATGGCTGTAATTACTGACGAAACTGCGAAGGCGAGAAGAATAGCATCCTTTTTTTTTTTTTCAAAGAATTCAACGGTTTTCTTTTTTCAATACTTTTTTTTGTGCGGATAATCTCCTTAAACCGGAATTTTTTTTATTTTCAACTCGTTTACTCGGTTTTTGTCACAAGAAATTTATTTTACGTGAAATTCATATCATAACAGAGTGAGAAGGAAGCAGTCACTTAAAATGGTAAGAAAATGCACGAAGAGAAAAAGACGGTCTTGAATTTTGATGAAAGAAGTAACGGGTTCGATTAATTTCACATCAACAGCAAACATCAGTTGAAGTCTGTACTTTGAAAATCAGTGTTTTGAAACACTTTACAGGAAGTTAAAATCATCCATAATATTGAAAATATAGATTAAAAATTAGAAACTGTGAGGGTAAATATTTAACGTGTGTGAATACAGTTACGGATGAATTTAAAAAAGCTAACTTGCTTGCTTAAAAAACAAAACAAAAGACAAACTTGCTTTTTAAGCAAGAGTGTTACCTTTTTTAAATTCATCCATAATTAGAAGCTTGAATAATGAATTTCCCAACTACCAATTAGATGGTGTGGTTTTTTTTTTTCTTTGAATAAAAATATTCTTTTTATTTCTGGATAATACACCGGAATCTATATTACTAAAATCTTTTATTTCTCTATCTGTTGTCCGGCGCAATTGTTAATTTCCTATGATAAAATCAACTTATATAATTGGCCAAGTTCGTCTGTCTGTCTGTCCGTAACTCGATATAATTAAGCTATTAAGATAGATCCAACGGTTCTCAATGGTACCATTGAATCAAGGGTACTCAAATTGGATGAAAATATTAGTTCATTGTGTCATTCCATGTTGTTTCCATTTAAATTTTATTCTTAGGAACTGACCTCGACAACTGAAATTCTAACAAAACATACGTTTAAAACCAAATAATTTTGTTACCACTGCATCCATTTTAATGAAATTTGGCATACTTACTCATTTGTTTACGCTGATTTCGAAACTCAAAACCATTTTTGCCGTGGAAGCTTCGTTCACAAGTTAGCCCAGTATTTAGATTACATTTACTTTATATTTGATAGTTGATAATAAGATGATTTTTCAGATGTTTATATACCTGTCGTCCGACAGGCTTTGCTGCTAGTTATTACAATGAAACGTTCGCGACGAGAATCGAACCTGCAACCTTTTGATCCGAAGTCAGACGTCCTATCCATTAGGCCACGGGGACAACATTCAAATTAATGTTTCTTATCACTCCCTTTGTGTGAGTGTGGCACCAATGAGAGAAGAGCCAGAGAAAAAAAAAGAAAATAACTCATTAATTTTAGCCTACTAGAATAAAATTTAAATTCCAATGTTCGTTTTTTTCCAGCGACCACCTGAAGAGTCGTTAGAGACATATCTCGACATGAATGAAGAAATTACAAATGACGAGCATAAATATTGAGTAAGCAAACGAAGGCACAACACTACAAGAAAGGATTCGCACCCTGAGTTGCCACCGGGAAGAGACTGGGATGGACCGTTTCGTCCTTATTAGGACTCATCAGCCAGCCAAACTCCACCGATGACAGACTCAGACGGTGCGAGGGGTTAGCTTTCCCGGGACTCGCTCCCGAGAGCGGGAACTCCCCGCTTTATCTCAACTAAAAGCCATAACAGTGTTATCCCGTCATTGTTGACGGGACATATATATGTTATCACTAATATGTTTCCAAAAACGTTATTATTTCTTTACCGCGATATTTTAAATATTAGCTTATAATAAAGTGGCTACTGCAAAACATTTTAATATCTACAGAAGATAGTTTACGCTGTTGAAGATTGATTTAAGAAGTAAAACGAGAGATTTCTGCACTAATAAAAATAATGCTTCTTTTAGATTGTTTTCTGAGCTTTAATCTGCAATACTCAGTCTTTCATTCTGGTCAATCTCCACGTCCCTCACCCTTTTTTATCTGTTACACTGAGATTTCCTTATATAGTGATACGCCCTCGCTTATAGGGAGCTACGTCCATTCCGCATTCAGGTGGACGCTTTCTTGAACCAACAAAAAATCATTACAGGGAATTATTGATGTTTATCAAGAAGGCCGATCTCCCCTGCGGCTGCATTTATTAGATCAGGTATTTGTTGGGACGCAAGTCCTCAGTCACACCTGTTTGCTCTGCCACTCACGTAACGCGGGAAGGCAACGACAGGTTTCTCTTCCAACTCTCTACTGTTCATTTCAACTGCACAAGAAAGAAACTTTTTTTGTTTCGTTTTTTTAATGTCAATCTTTAATTCATGTCTCTGTGGACAATTTCGTATTCTGCAATTAAAAAAAAAAAAAAAAACAACACACCAAATATTGTAGTTAATTCGTCTTGGAAAATTAGCAAATTCGAAATAGTGCTTCATCGATAGATTTTGACATTGTGTGTTAATCGAATTAATAAAACAATTGTAATTTATAGGTCAGATATATAAAACGCAATGGGGCAGAAAGAAGCAAAGTCCATTAAAAGGATTTACTGACTCCTTTTAGCTACAGGCGCGTGGCAGCTAATTCCACTACTTCCATATATGACAAAGTCGAAAATAATATTTAACAAAATGAAAATAAGTTAATGGGCTATAAGGAAAAAAAAAATAGATTAATAAAAATCTGCAACAACATCTTTTGATTAAGTTTACATCCTCTAATTATCTTGAAAAGGTTATCCGCTAATTATCTTTTTGCTTTCAAACAAAAAAAAAGTTAAAAACAGTGTTTTCAATCATTATCTGCGCGTAACCTTTTAACTGATTCAGGAAATGTCATTCGGCAAACACAACAATGTAGAAATCAATTACTGTATTTACTTAAAACTTAAAATAACTTTTAATCCAATCTTAATAATGTTAATAAATAAATATTCCATTATTTCAAGTAGTTCAAGTAATTCATTGATGTGCTTGAAG
>JAFIDM010000003.1:40757560-40809642 GCA_023159025.1 Thereuonema tuberculata | reverse complement strand
TGTATATCTTACATCTATCTATAAGATGTCATTTATTTATTTAGCTTATATATGTTACATCTATCTATAAGATGTCATTTATTTATTTAGCATGTATATCTTACATCTATCTATAAGATGCCACCATAAATTGCAAAATTTGATTTTTTTTTCCTCTTTTAGTAAGGAATGACAACTTTAATCATTGTCAAAATTTACTAAAATTTCTATTATAAGTCAAGTTTTATTACTATTTGCATTCTATTTAGCCTTAATTGTATAACATAAAATTACAAGTTCTGTAAAGTTTTTACTTTTACAGAAATGTTAGGTTTCGGTCTCTGTTGTTTTATACTTATGTCACGTTACGTTATGTTGCGTTATGTTATGTTATGTTAACATAACATTATATTACATAACATGTGTTATGTTATGTTATGTAATGTTATGTTATGTGTTATGCAGTGAATGTTGGTGGAAGGGAAGCCAAACACTGCGACCGGAGTTCTATTTTGTTTTATATCTAGTTTTAATTTAAAAAAAAAAAACCTTTCATTTACTCCCCCCCCCCCCCAAAAAAAAAAGCAACATTAAAAATATCATTCAGTTTGAAAATGTACGGAAATTATTATAGGCATAAAAAGACAATTTTTTTTTATTTTTTTTTCAACAACTTTAAATAAATAAAGCTAGTATTTTTATAATTTTAAACGTTTCTCCATATTTTTTCTTTTCTTCCGAATTCG
The DNA here is from genome assembly GCA_023159025.1 of Thereuonema tuberculata. Lineage (NCBI taxonomy): Eukaryota > Metazoa > Arthropoda > Chilopoda > Scutigeromorpha > Scutigeridae > Thereuonema > Thereuonema tuberculata. Next base: position 40,808,917 of record JAFIDM010000003.1, on the reverse strand, counting down.
TATCAGTCACCTGTAAATCGGTGACATTACAGTTCCATTCGCTGGTCACCTTCGGGCGTAAAATAGTTTCACTTCCGGAATAATAAATAAGAAAAAAATCAACTGATTGGAGAAGTTGTAATTTAATCCAGGGGATTTTTTTTTTTCGGACAAGCCCAAGGACTAAAGAGAGAGAGGGAGGTGGGGGTTAAATAGCAGAGAAAATAACGATCTATTAAAATGCTGTCTGAAGGAAATGGACTATTTACTAGCGAATCAAAATGGGAACACGATTAATCAAAAACCGATAAATTTTACAGCAATTATCTTAATTTTTTTCTTCCTTCGAAATAATAAGATTACTGTAAACAATTATTAAAATGTATTTCACAGATTGAAAACAAATAAAACATTCGATTTTGATTAACAAAAATATTACCGAAATATTAAAATTTGATTCTTAAAATTATTGAAATTATTTGATTTCCATAATACAAAAAAAAAAATACTTTAAAAAGTTCAAAAGAATGATTAAAAAATTTTACTAAGGTTATTTCTTATCCCAATTAAAAAAATATATATTTTTAAACCAATTATTTAAATTGCTTAATTAAATTCATAGTAATGACATGAAGCAGTTCTACAAGATTGGTTAGTATTAATTGGCACGCATTAAAATTAACAATATTATAACATTAAAACAATAATTAATTTCTTAATTAAAGCATTAAAAGTTGAGATAATTAAGTAATTAACAATGAAGTCATCATTCTTCTTGAAAACATTCGCAAATTAGAGACATTTTTATGGAGAAATTATTAAAGAATTAAGTATCTGTGCTTTGTATATCATGCGAATACGAATTCGTTCGTCTGCTCCGAACAGAAACATATACATCCGAATAACAGTAAATAAATACATTTCTTTCAATTCATCCTATGACTCTTATGTTCTATATGTACTTAAGTACTTATGTACTTTTAAAAATGCTTAAAATAAAAAAAGTAAATAAATAAATAAAAATATATAGTCTAAGTAATTCTTACAATTATAATTAATTATTAGGCCTAGATTTTTTTTTTTTTTTATATATATAAAATTATTATACAGGCTATAAGACATGTTTTCTACTTGTTTTCTTTTATGTAATTAACTTACCCTGAAAACAAATTACATAAAAAAATTAAAATATGTGTTTATAATTCCGTTGAATAATGCTTTCAAGTTAAATAACAAATAGCTTAGGCAAGAGATTTACAATATTGAATTCTACAAGATCTCAATGTTTCATAGATAGAAAAGATCTACCTATGTTTGTTTGAAGGGATTCCAAGAGATTCTTTTTGAATTCAATTCATAGCAGCGAAGAAAACAAATTAAAAATAATTAATTTAAGATATGAAATAAGTTGATTTTTTTTCTAGAATCTTTTTTAATATTCTTTTGATTACAGGTAATGGCTCATTATGCACAACAATAGTCTATTGTAGTTAGAGTTATTATAGCTTTATATTTTATGTCCTTTTATTTTTATGTATTTTTTTGTATCCGTTATTCTGTTACGTCCTTGGTTTGGTTTTTATTTTCCAAGGAAAGATATATATTTACCAAGAAAGTCAAAAGACCAAAATCCAAGAAGACCAAGGAAAGGATTATTATTTGGATAGTAAATTTATTAAACTTAGAATTTTAAGTGATCTATCTTAATTAATAAATAAATAAATAAATAAATAAATAAATAAACTGTATAGATTATATTGTTTAATTATTACATGTTTAATTGGATTGCAGTTGTTGTAATATCTAAATACATATTTTTTTCCATTAGTTTAAAAATTACTTTCGTAAATTAGTTTTTTAGAAGCTAATTTAACGTTTTCTCGTGCTTTTTATTTTCTTATTAAATTAAAAATAAAATTGTTCAGTCTGACATTCAATCGCCATTTCTAAAACGTGATTGCAGTCTCTTGATAGCAATACGGCTTTTTGTAATTTAAAAAAAAGAAAAGAAAATTTAAATAATAATAAGCTAAAAACGAATAAAATAACATATTCTAAAAACCATTACGAAAGTGTACTTTAAAGTATATACACTGAATTACGTAATTTGAATTATGTAAATTATATAAGAACATTTATTTCATATTATTCGAGAATTTACTTCTATGGAGTTTTACTCGTTCTTAATAGGATTTTTAATTTAACTAAATTCCGACAAAAAATAAAGTAAAAAAGATTATTATTCTTAAAAATTGTTCGCTTAAAATACAATTAAAGGTTTGATCATAAAATAAGAGGAAATTATGTATTACTTTAATTTTATTTTGCAATTTAATTATACTCTTTAATGAAAGCTGTTAATACACAATTTGCTTATGTATTATTCTATCAAATTAACCTTCCACCTCGCAAAATAAATTAATTAATAAATAAAATAACAATAACAAATCAAACAAACAAACAAAAAATCATGAGTAAAAAGTCATAAACTCTGAACAGGATTTTCAGGTTAAACTTAAAAGTTCTATAAAAAAACCTAATTATTTAATACTAATTAGATGACGTTGCCAATTTTACAAAATTTAAAAATAAAAAAATAGAGATTAAGAACAGGTGACTGGATTTGTTAGTTTTTGCCAAGAGGGCGCTACTATTCTTATTGTTGTCTGGCATTAAAGAGATTCAACAGACACTGATTCTTCGGACAATATTCCACCGGCCCATCGGGCTTCACCCGTTGATCCTAAGGCTAGTCTACAGCTTTATAAGAAGTAAATATTAAACATAAAGACAAACTTGACTCTAAAAATCTGAAAAAAGTTTTCATCTTTATTCAATCTCAATATAAATAATTAAAAAGAAAAAAAAAATCTTAATTACTAATTAACTAATCCTTAAATTTCTTTTTTCTTTTTTTTTTCCTCTTCTTAATCTCAAAATCTTTTATGCTGAACCCAGGTAACTGGGCCTGGGATAAAAATGCGCCACTTCCTGCTCTAGATGCATATCAAGGCGCTTTGATCTAACTTTTACCGCAAGAAGCTAGGGTTAAATTTCCAAAGGCATTCTTGCTTTAGTTCCGCTTTGGTTGCACTGATCCAGAATTGCGCGATATTTGACAGAACAAAAGTGCCGTCGTGTTCAGAATTAAATGGCAGGAGACAAGACGGAAGGAAATCTGAACAGAAAGGGGTACAAATGCTGACCTATGAAACAGTAAGCAACAATGCGCCCCTCAGCTAATTCGGCGCTTTATAATTGTTTGGAAGATGTCACTGCTGAGTAGCAAAGGAAATGTCAACTTCAGTTAACAAAAGACCAACAAAGAAATCCTTGAAATGAAAGAGAATATTATCCACAGTTCTTCAAATAATCTACTGTATTTTGTAAACTGGATTTCTTATTTCAAAAGGAAATCGTTAATTTGACGTATTTGAAACAACTAATAAGAGCTGCTTATCAGTTCCGGATTAAGGGGGGAGGGGCAAAAGGGGGCAACTGCCTCGGGCGGCACGTCCGGGGGGTGCGGCAAAATGGGATTGAAAATTGATCCTTTTTTATAATTTAATAGTGAAAATCAGCTAGAGGGGCGGCATGGGGCTGACTTGCCCCCTTGATAAAATTCCTAGATCTGTCACTACTGCTTATACAAGTATACATGTAGTATATAAACAAATGAAGGTATTATTTTGCTCAAATAGCATATGTAAATTTCTATTCTTGTTTGTAACAGATGAACTTTGTATATAAATTTATTGTTTATATAAATTTATTTTATAAATTTCTCAATTATTTATAGTTAATGTGTAAATGAGATTATTTCTCCTCTGGATGGGCCTTATAGTTCACTGAGAGCTCTATAAAAACAAAAACAAAAAACCAAAAAAAAAAAAATTAAACAGATGTCCGCTCTTTCGGGTAAAGCGGGCGAGCATTGGACTGACGACCCAATCTCAACTAGTTCCCTAGTGACTGAAACGTCGGAGCCTGTACCTTTGGCACTCCATGAGCACGCTCTTCAGAGTAGACCTACATATTTGGAATTGTCTTGAAATTCCAATACACTATAAACTATAAATTTTACGTAGTACGTAATACTAATTACGTAGTAATTTTTGCTTTGTTAAAGTAACTTGTTAAAAAAAAAAAAAAACAAATGCCCTCATGTATTAAGTTTCTGCAGAAAATAGATAATGATTATGAAAATAAATAAATAAATAAATAAATAAATAAATAATTGAACTTCGGTAATTATTCCAATAAATTAAGCGGTAATTTTGGTTTTCCCTGTACTGATTTAAAAAAAAAATCCCCCCCAAAAAAACAAATACGTAACATTGCCTGAGAGAATGTAATGAAGTTTACAAACAACTAAAAATGCAGAAATGTCAAAAACATTGCAAATTTAGCAAACTAATGTCACTTTTTTTGTTTTTAATGAAATTAATTACTGGTTCATGGCTAGACTAAATTCCGTTGTATCGTTAATGTTTTAAGTTATCTTGAGAGAGAAAAGAAAAAAATTCCTTCTATTTTTTTTTCTTCTTCTTAATCTTAGCTCCATCTTTATCAAGATCTAGGACAATTAGCAGCAATCACGAAACCTACTTTCATCATTAAAAATGGAAGAAAATTCCTGGAAAAATGAAACTCTATCAGCCCCAAATTAAATGCATTTAAGACGATAATATTATGCCAAACAAAAACAAGGAAATATGCCGTAATGAAATACTTTTCGTATATTGCACTTGTTAATATTTAAGGCTTTTTTTTTTTTTTTTTTTTTTTTTTGTAAATAACAGGAAAAAAGTTGCCAGACAAAAAAAAAAATAATTAAGGAAATGTTTTATTAGATATCCAAATTAGTTTAAATGTTATTGCTGAATTTAATTCTATGGTGAAGCGAAACAGAGTAACATCTTCTCCCGGTGCTATCTAGGAAAGTTCGTAACAGTCTCTTAAATAGCAAAATCTTGACTTCTTTAAAACGTCAGCGAATTTCAAGACAATGGACTGAGCTGAAACATGACCTGTATTGATCATTCTAACACAATGTTTATAGTTCCTTGGTTGTAGAATTCGGAGTTGTGAAATAGGCCTACATACCGCAAAGTCCAGCAGACAAACTATCTAAAATATTTATACACGTCGACCATCACTACTGATGAACTTTCTTGTGTAAGTCAACAGAATTACCTGTGCCATTTATTTTCAATGTGCTTCATTAAAATTTCACTTGATTTTCATTTAACGTTTCTTTTTTCTTAATTAACCAACTTGTGCTGATCTACGTAAAGTGCTGTGCTTCGTTATATCCTTCGTTAACTCAGCGAACATCGTGAAATCCGTAGAAGAGGAGGTACAGTACGTGAATGTTGAGTTTCTCCCTATCAAACACTATGACTCTCCACGCCAAGAAGATTTGCTTTCATTTTGTTGATCTAGGAGGGAATCATCACTACGAATCAGAAGTCTATTCACAGCAAATATGACGTCTGAGCGATGCAGTTCGTCAAAAACGACCTAGACTGCAATACCCAATATGCCAACGGCCTCAAATTGCAGATCTCACCAAGACGACGATTCAATATCTTGGATGAGGATTCTGCCATATTATGCAACTCTGACCTTGCGCGGTCAGATTATCACCTTTTGTTCCATCTAGAATCACCTCAATATAGTTTTCTTCCATAAAGACACTGAGCTCAAACATTGCGTCTCTGATTTCTCCGATGTTAAACGAATCGCTTTCTTCAACCACGGCATAAAGAATTGGTGAACCGTTGGGAAAAGGTGGTGAAGGAAATAGAGAATACGTTATTTGACTGAATTTGACTGTTTTTATTTCACACTCCTGGACAAATAACTGGATAAACTGTTGCAGAACTTTTGGTTGCCCAATAATATAATCAATATGTCGTAATACTCTTAAATTGAATTCTGCGACAGACAAACATGATATAAAGTAATTCTAAGTTATACCCATTTGTTGAATCAATGAAAGAAATTTGGAGAAATTGTTTTCTATCTGCTAAGTGAAAGGTCAAGAATATAGCTTACAAGAACTTCTACAAATCTTTCTGGCTTATATTTTTTTTCAACTCTTATAAGGAATGGAGTTTGAGGATAAAAGAATGGAAAAGGACAAAGAAGAAAGAGTGAGACAAGAAACACGTCGTCTGTCACACTCTGAACAACCGGCAATAAGCTAGTTAAGCAATTTTTCCGGGTTTTTGTTACACAATCGTAAGGATTGTATCTGATATGAAGATAGAAACAGGTTTTAAACATTCGTTCTACATAATTTTTATTTCAGAAATAATAAATTAATCAAATCGACTTTGTTTTCGAGTCTATTTAAACAATTTGTCCTAAGAGCAAACAGATTCCTAAAGGGCCGCGTGAATGGTTTTGAATTTGAATCGAGCTCAAAATCTCAAGAAAAAACAAACAAACAAACAAGAAATTATTCTAGAAGAAATTATAAGTAAAATTTAAAACTAATACTGGATTTAAAAAGAAAACAACTGTTTTGTAAGTAAGTTCTTCAACGCACTTGTACTCGAATTTTTACACGAACTATAGTTAAATTTTAAAAAAATAAAAATGCTAAATTAAAATTATACTTGATTCAAAACTGAAGGTCTCTTTGCAATTTTTAAATTACTGTAATATTTATTATAATTTAACTAAATTTTATGTAGAATATTGAACGTTAATATATTTTAATATGATAAAGATTTCCCTTTTCATTTTTATTTATATAATTTTTTTTTTAATTGAAAAGAAAAGAATTTATTCTTTAATTAAAGAAAATACGTTGAATTAAGATGATTCCTAATTGATATCCTTTAGATAATTATTAAATCAGCTGATTAGTTCTAAAATCAAAAAAGACAAAGTACAAATCCTTTGAGATTTCTTGGGTTAAAAGGATTCAAGCGTTATATTACAGTTTTCCAGAAAATGAAAACAAATTAGGAATTGAACTCTTCCTATTAATTATAAATTCTCTGCATTTTCTTCTAATTAACTTGGAAATTAATAGGAAATTTGAACTGTTGTTAAAGGCTAATTGTTGCCTTTTGAGATTCACCTTATTCATTGACCTCCTTACCGAAGAGTAGATAAATTTTAATTAGATTCTTTACATATTTGATTTCCAAACTCATCGAAAACTTTATTTTTAATCTGCATAATCAAATTTCTTAGTCCAACCTTAATATTATTGATTAATCAAAATGTTTTATTAGTAATATTCTAGCCTAAATAAATTAGAAGAAAAATTCGTCTTGAGAACATGACTGTTCCTATTCAGTTTCGGTTTCAATGGCTGAATATTCGGTTTTCGGTTTTATTCAGCTTGAAATAGAGCTAACAGATTTTTATTTATTTATCTATTTATATATTTATTTTTTTAGAATGATTTTTTAATAAGCTAACACAATGTTACGGCTATAAGATAAAATTTTTGGCTTCAACATTTTATTATAAGCTTAAAGCAATGATATTAACAATGATATTAACTTTCCCTTGATAATAAAGCTAAAGTTTCCAAATCTTAAACTTTTAAATATTACTTCATAGCATATATAGATTTAATTTTTATAAATCTTATTGACTAATAGTCTGCTCTTGTTGATTTTTTTTTTTATCAATTACATTCTTGTATCTTGAGAAGTTGTAATTTTGGGATCTAATTTTTTGCAGTGTAGAAAATTAGCATAACAGTTAGCTAATAAAATTAGCGAGTTTAATTTCTATATAATAGAATATAATAGATTACTAGTTTAATAGATTTAAATAGGAAACTACTTCAGTATTGACCGACTTAACATTTATTAGTAAAGAGAAGTATTTTATGATCGACGTAAGGAAAACTTGAATTTAAAGTAAGCCGCAAGGGGTTGTATATTTGTTTTGCATATAATCAATATCCATTAATATTGATTTTTTTTTAAAAAACAAATTGAGTCAGATGTGTTTTTGAGAAATAATGTCCGTTTTTATATTTTTGAGAAGTAATGCCTGCCGCAAGACCAATGTTTGGGAACCGATGTAGTAAACAAACCAAAGTATGTGGTCTTGAGATTTCAGGTTATAGAACATCAGTCTTTCCAATTCTTATAAGTGAACACTTATAAGTTTTCATACAAGAGTTCGAACGATAATGTCATAATAGTGTCTTCCTTCCTTTCATCGACTTTGGCCAACTATGGACCACGGACTAGCCCTACCTGACAACGTCAGTGAGGCTAGGAAATTCCAGAAGGGGTACGAGATTCACATCTCGTCCAGAAATAACCCTGAGATAGTAAGTTCCAGGGGGGAAACGGACGAAACAACAGAAGAAGAAAGAAACAGCCATGCCAAGGCCGGGATTCGAACCCAGGTTCCAACAAAACAGCCACACGGCAGACCGCCGTCTAGGCCGCTCGGCCATGCAGGAACGGCTGTAATATTGTCTATTATATTACTATTTTTTTTTTTCTAACAAAGCAAAAATTATTGCCCGGTAAAATACTAAACTAACTACACTATATTAAACTATCACCCAGTAAATAGCAATCTCATTTGACTGTTAATAGTATTATTGGTATTGTTCTACTTTAAGTAGTTAAAAAAAAAGGGGCCTTTTATTTTACTTAATTTCTTTTTTTTTTTTAATACAAAAAAGTCTTTTGAAAAAAACTTTTCCTTATCGTTAACAGAATGACACTATTTGGTTAATTACACTATCTAAAATAGGAGAATGAAAGAAAAGCACTTTTTAAAGCAATTCACAAACCTTCAATAAGATACAAAGATTTTTTTTTCATTATTTACTAAAACAGGAAAACCTAAGGAATTTAAAGTGTTTACTTTTACAAAAAAATATAAATATGAAAGCTAACAGAGATTTTTTTTTACTAATCTTTTTCATAATATTTACTTCTTTTCTTTTCAAAAGTAAAGAAAAAGTGCATGTCTTATTGTCAGAATATGATGTGATATTTACAAGTCAAACCATTGTAACTCTATGAAGAATTTATAAAGCATCGCCAAACGACATCTTATTATTCTAAATTTCTGTAAATGTAGATAATATGTAACTGTTATTTCCTTACAATCTTTCATTTCTTCAGTACCACATTTGGCTGACCTAAAACTAGTTAGAAGCTAGTCATGGGTGACTTACAACTGCATTACTTTTTAAGTATGCAATGAAGTAAAAATCTCTAAATAACTATACATTAAAGATGAGATATGATAATCCAGGGTCGATTTATGTGATTGTCAGTCGTTATAGACAAAGGTCTTCTAGAGGTAGTTATGGTATTTTTCATTCACGGCCTACACTTAACCTTGTGATCGAGAATTTTATTATTCTCTGGCCAAACTCTATACTACCATTAGTTTATCCTCGCTTTCATAGTTTATATTTCCTATCTTTGAAAATACAAAATGCGAGAGGATAAAAATCCACACAGCGGATGCAAATCGCTGTATTGAAATAAATGCAAAATATAGGCCTCTCAATCTTGTGCCGCCCTCAAAGCACGCAGCGCCCTCTTTAAACTCCGGTTATATAAATGTTTAATTGCAGGTTGGATGAGAGAACAGAGGCGGCTATCAGCTCAATGCATCAAAACATCAGTCGACTGACACAAGGATCCGATCAAGTAAACAACTCAAGTGATGGCCATATCCGCCGCCATTTTTGCGCTTCATAGAGTAATGCTATCAGATTTGCATCTTTAATTGTAATAGAAATTTCAATATTAATATTTATTGTTATAATAATATTAATAAAGAAGAAGAAATAAAGCAAACAAAACCCAACAACAACGAAATGTAACATACTGATTAAAAAAAAAAAACTTTTTTTATTTAAGAAAAAAATAATGAATACAAAAACAATAATTTTAATTCGAAAATTGAATTTATTACGATTATTTATTGATTATGAAATGCTGATTAAAACTAAATACATTTAGCTTAATTTAATGAATTTGATATAACATAAAAATTAAATAAATAATTATTGTTGTCGATTGACTTTAATTCATTGATATGTAAATGTTAATTTTTAAAAGATTACTTATTGCATAATATTTTACTGAATTAAGATAATGAATTTTGAAAAAAAAAAATTGGGCTGACAAATTTTTATAAATGCGAATCTTATTTTGTGCCACACATTTTTCAACTCATTTTAGCAATGAGAGCAATTGTTTCATTTCTGAAATTAATAAAATCTTCCTGACGCGATGCAAAGTAATTACGAAGATTAAGGTAATGTAATGATTGAAAATCGTTTCCTAATTCTATTTCATATAAAATTAATAAAAGTTAATTAATTATTCTGAAAATTGTTCATAATATTATTTCATTAAGAAATGATAATTAAATGAGTTAAATATAAAATAATTTTATAATTATTTTTTATTCTTATTCAATTAATTCGTCTAATTACATTTATATTTATTTGTTTATTTACTTATTTACTATTTTTTATTAATAAATTAAAGCCATTGTGTGAATTCAAAAATTAAAAGGTTTTTATGTAAATCAAGTTTTAATTATTTTGACTTTCATCACATCTAAAAATCTTATACCAAAGATATAATTAATACAATAATATCGTCTTAATGAGTCAAAGGCTGAAGACGCATTAGAAAATTGGTCAATAAAATTTATATTAATTTACTTTCCATTTTAAAACAAATGATGATTTTAGAACACGGAAACATTATCGAAGCGACCAATGGAATTAAAAATTATTTACTGTAACGACTCTATAAATTTACGCAACTCAAATACAGGCATTTACTCTACGACTCAATATAAGTTAATGAATTTTATTAACGATTCCGTTTTATTTCATCATAAACAATCTTTCTGAGCTTTATAAAAGACGAAAAACATATCAAACATAAAAAATATCCGTTGTTTTAAATGTGCTGACGATTTTTATGGACGAAGAATATTCTAATTATAGGGCATAAACTGCCTCCCTCGAAATCTCAAAACGTGTAGTTTAAGCCCTATTTTCTTCCGTTTTTTTTTTTGGTTGGATGCTAGGGGACCTTGTCTCCCCCTCCTTATGAGGATGGTTTGTTTATTGACTGTTGCTTGACCCTCCCTGAAATAAAAATCGCCCCTGCTCCTAATGAGCAGAACCTCAATCGATGAAGAAACTTTGAATACGTTTGTTATACTCCTGTTTTGAATTTATTTTAATTTGTCGACTGCATTCGATTAGTCACCTAATTAATTAACAATGAACTAAGTTTGACGTTTACATTAAAAACAAAACAGTTAACATTTTGAATCACCTAATGCTTAGAAGACTTACGGCGGTGTGCACCAAACTTCAGTTAACTTTGATGACTGCTATTTGGACGGAGCTAAAATTAGTGGTGGGTGCTGCTCCACAAAAATTTTAGCCTTTGTTTTAAAATTGTGTGAAAGGAAACAAACATGTATAAAAAGAAATTTATCAAGTTTCTGAATAAATTTTCTTTTTATACATGTTTCCTTTCACACAATTTTAAAACAAAGGCTAAAATTTTTGTGGAGCAGCTAATTTTAGCTCCGTCCAAATAGCAGTCATCAAAGTTAACTGAAGTTTGGTGCACACCGCCATTAAACAAATAATTTAAAACCACACCATGACAGAAATGATATGAAAAAGAAAAATTGAAGCTTTCATGTTCATGAATAATCCAAACACAAATTGATTTCTGTTAAGACTTTTTAAACAAAATATTAACTTCAATATTCTTTCAGCCTATCTGTATTCAACAACTATTCTCGACAGTTAGTCCCTCTTTTCCTTTGGCTTTTCACTTTTTCTTTTCTTTCCGACTCTACAAATTAAGACATTACGATGCAAATTCTAATTCCGTACATTTCCATTTGTCTATTCTTTATGAAAGTTCTGGAATAAATTTTCTTCGATAAAATAGAAGCAAAAAAAAAGAATATTCACTGAGGAAAAACGGAACCGCCTAATAATTTCCTTAATAAATAAGAGCAAACCATTATTTTTTCATGGGGATGTCATATCGAAGTTGAAGTCTCATTCGCTTAGTTGGCAACTGAATCTTACCCAATGTTATCATTCCCCATTCACCGTAAAATTGCTTTTTATAAGCAGTGGCATTTCTAAAAAAGAAGCAAACAAATATTGGAGATCTGACAAAATTGGCAAGAAAAGACTTGATCTGACAACTTACTTTGGTGGAACGCCTATCATTCGTACTTTTTCCTTTTCTTCTTCTTTTTCTCTCTTCTGAGTTTTGTGTAATCGGAAACTTTTTCATTATTTTTTTTTCTTTCTTTTTATCTTAACGGGATTACTTTATTTTTTATTTAATTGGTAGTTCTGGAATAAAAGCTAAAAAAAAAAAGTACAAATTAACTTATAATATAAATTACATTTAAAAAATTAAATAAAATTACGAATATCAAAAAATTGTATTTCCTGTTTCCTTGGCTCATTGCCTTTCCCTCTGCTTCGTTAGATTTCTATATTAGAATTATATTCTTTTAAAAATTGAAATTTCTTAATATTTATTTGTTGCATCATATTTCTTTTTCTTTTTCATGATATTAAACCTTTTTGGGTGTTAAAGTATTAAAATTTATGTAAACAAGTTCGTCATTTTTCGGGATGTTTCGTTGTTATGGAACAGTATCAAGATCAATATCTTCAGGCTAATTTTTGCAGAGTTGTTAGATGGCTATAATTACTTTGATACTTGTTTTCTTCCTGTTAGTTCACCATATTACATCAGTCTTTATTACAGGAGTGTAATGAAAGCTGAATCAAAAACGGACTAAAATATAACAAATACCTTCAAATAAAAATAAAAAATATGTTATTTCTATGTTTGTCAATGAAGACATATCGTTTTCTATTATTATTTTTTTTCTTACTGTTAAGAGAAACTTTTGCCTTCTTTAAGACAATTACGTAAGCACATTTTTAGTCATTTTAGACCTCCCCCCCACCACTTGAACGCAAAAATAAGCACTTGCCCGAACCCCTTGTGCTTTCGTAAGATTTGCCAAATCATTAATAGTAAATACAAAACAATAAGTTATAAAAGTCAAAATTATAAAAAAGTGCATATTTGTCTTACGTTAGCAGTGCTCTGATCCTCCCCTCCCCCTTGTCAGCAAAAATAATGGAAAGCTTGACCCCCCCCCCCCTTGAATGCTTACGTAATACTAGAACGGCCCCTAATGAATTAAAGTAATAAGTGAAGCTTCATTATGTTTCCATTTTTATTTCGGATTTTTGCTATTTCAACAACGAAATTTAAAAAAAAAAAAAAAAAAAAAAAAGGTGATATTTATATTTTTTTAAGAAAACTACTTATATTTTGAGAAACGTAAATTTTGTTACTCGTGAGTTCCGAATTTTCTATTCAATACTCTTTAAATTCCTTACTGAATTCCCTTGGAGTAAAGGAATTGAAGAGTGAAAATGTCTAGAAAAATAAGTTGATGGTTTTTAATTGAAAAGAAACTATGGAGTTACAAAGAAAATTTATTGTTAATTAACCTTCTTGCCACGTATTAATTGTTCTTTTTAATAAGAATATTTCCGAATAATAATTTTTTTTTAGATAGATTATAATTTTATATACAAAAAAAAATTGATAATTTCTAGCTTAAAATCCAATTCATATCTGAAACTATCTTTATATTTGCTTGTTTATTTTAAAGTTCCTTCCGTATACGAAACGGAACTATTATGAAAACTTACCTTTTAAAAGCAATAGAATTCACTCAATTTTTCTTGAAAAAAACATCATTGTGAATTTTTCTCAAAAATAACACCAATTGTTAGTTGAACCAAAAGAAATTACTAATTTATCATCATAATAATTTTAGATAATAACAACAATAGTAAATAAAATATTCAGGATAATTCGGGTATTTACAATCAGAGAATTTCTTCTTCGGAAAAGAGTTTATTAACTTTAAGTTTAATTTAGTATTTATGCCTAGCATGAAAATTCTGAGGCACTACAAGGCCCCTACAGAACACAAATTTACTTTTTTTTGCAATACTTCCTAGTTTTATTGGCAAAATTACATTTTTTATGACATAAATTATAGAATTTATACATAAAATTATATATATATATATATATATATATATATTTAAATAATGTTCTATTATCTTTTAATAGATCTAAAAGATAATGATCTAAAAGATAATTGAACACTAATCGTATACTGTGTACTTTTTTAAGATATAGCCGATCCCCGAGATGGTGCAAAAGCGATACGCATTCAGTAGAAACCCATACTTGAAATTTGAATTTTGATTTTTTTTCTTCCCAGACTAGCGATATGCCATACGAAACTCTGTCGTGGTGCTGTCTGAGCCGCTAAGATAAGCTATGATGTTCTGTCGGTTAGGTGAATTATCATCTTTTCGATACGATGGGTTTATAAGGGTAATCCTATCTTAAATCGAGGAGTATCTGTAATCGGAACCAAGAATTAGACTCATAAGGAGTTATTTATATCAAGAATAGAATTAATAAGAAAATTAAAGCTAATGCTAACAGCTTGATTTCAAATTATCCTCGCAACTTTTTGGAAATAATCAAACCAATCATCTCGAAAATGATAAGGAATGTCATGAATTAAGAAAAACAATTACAATCATCAGAAAAGCACAATTGGAGGGATAAGAATAAAGATTTTTGGAAATAACAGGATAGTAACAATAAAGAAACAATTTTAGCAGGATTTAAAAACTCAGTTTTTCTATTAACCATAAAATTTATTGAATTTTTTTTTTTTATATAGCGTTAGTTTATAAGATTGACTTCTAAACTTTTTAGCCAAAAGAATATCAGTCCAAAGAAATTAAATAATAAAAACCAAATTAAATAATAGTAATAGAAAAGAAAGTGAAAGACAATAGACAAAGTCTAGGTTTTCTATGTCTAAAAACCTATGTATTTCCTTTCTTATTAATATTACACTTATAGATACTGATTTGTATTTACTTATTTAAAATGGGTTTCTAGAAAGAGTTAAAAAGTATTGCATTAGGTAACATACAATGAATCCCACTGGCAAAATCTTAAAAAAATAAAATCTAGATTTGTTGTGATGGTCTAGTGATCGCCATAAATAACATACAATTACTATCAGTAACTAAACTTCCTTTGTCAGTTAGCCTTAGGAATCATTTGATTCCCAGAAAGTTAAGAAAAATGCTAAGTCGTGACTTTGTAGACCCTATTTTATTTGTAAATAACTAAGGAAAAATGATACTCTGTAAATTATGATCATTAAAGAATTTCTAAAGATTTTACGGAAAAGAGTGTCACTTAATGGTTAGGAACAATAGAGTATGTCTTAGAAGTAGGTGAACACGTGGACAAATATAAAAGTATCTTACAAAAATATAAAAAGTAACGCTCATTCACAAACAAACCAAGTTCCAGTCACTTATTTATTTCTGGGTCACTCCGTACCTAATAGCTGACGTTGATTTAGAAAAAGAAAGAAATGAAGAAATTATGTATAATGCACGAGGAACAATGTCAAAACCACGCCCTGGATTCGTTTTTTCCCTCTTCACAGTCGAAGTTTTCTAATTAGAGAATCGATGTTCATTAGAAGAGATCCAAAGATGACAGTAGAATACAAATGGAGAATTAACTTTCGAGAAGTTTACTATTCACAAGAAGCTACTCCAATGTTGTTAATACAAAAATTCAAGCAAAAGTAATTTTGATTAGTTTTCATTAGAGTTAAATGCTAATATTTAAAGTTTCTAAACATAATACCATCGTTTATTTTACTATAAATAAGTGGGGCTTTTTTTTATACTAATCTCTTAACATTATTAAAGTAAAAATTGTTAAAAAGTCTTAATAATAAAAATGTTTAAAAATACATTACGGAAAACCAAAATAAAAAGCTTTCGGAATCATTGTGCGATTCCCTTGTCAATGCCTTGTCAATTGACAAGGGAATCGCACAAGATTCCGAAAGCTCTCCTTTTGGTTTTCGTAATGTATTTTTAAACATTTTTATTATAAAGACTTTTCAACAATTTTTGGTGTGTTTGGTGATTTTTTATTCTATTAAACTAAAAGTTCAATTTATTTTAATAACATAACTTATATATATATATATATATTTGAAAGTTGAATAACAAATTCAGTATATAATGCTTTAGTGTGCAAAATTAAGTAAAATTTCCAGATATTTAACGATATACTTAATTGATATTATGTTTGAGTCCAATGTTTATCAAACTTTATTGAGTGAAAAATAATTGTAAAATAATTGTAAAATAATTGAACCACCTGAACAAAAATACATTTATAGTATTTGAATTTTATTTCACATAAAATTATTTCTTTAGAAGAAAATTACTGTCCTATAGCTTATTATATACACACATCCACTTGCGTGTTTAGACTGCTTTAACTAATAAACTGACAAGTCAAAATAAATGTTCATGTAGCCTCTCACTAGAAACGTATTATTTATATAGTGGTAAATATCAACATATCAATGATACTGTGAATTTCTAATGGAAGTTTGTATAAAATTAAATTTAAGAATTATGATGGGTCAATTTTTGGATAAAATTACAATAACAGTAGTTTCAAGAAGTTATTATTGTCCTAAGAAAATATATTGTTAATTGTTGTAATGCTGTTGTTTACTTGTTTGGTATAGTTAACAAGTTTGACATTTTATATGTTGTAATAATACAGAATCAAATGCAAGTTGACTTCGGATAACAATTTATAAGAATTTTATCATGGACTATTTAAAAATTAAAAACAAAAAACAAAAAAACTAATAGGCTTAATATTTACATTCTTTTTTTTTGGTCCAAAAAATATTTTTACACACATTTTTCTAATTTAGTATTATATTTGCAAGACAGAGAATTATGTTTGGCGAGTCTTGTTAATAATAATTTATATGCTTATTTTTTTGATAATCAAATCTGATAAAAAATGGAAACGGTAATTTTCTTTAATAATCATCAATAGTAAGAATAGTAAGAATATATTAAGAATATGTAGAGACAGATCATCAAAAATTTCTATGTAAATTCTTCCAGTGTCTAAAAACTATAAAAAGAACATAGCAGGTGTCTAAACAAGCTGAACAACTTGATGTGTTACGATTTAATAAAATGAATCTTGGTTCATTTTCCTAATCCCTAATTTTAATTAAAATAACCAATAATGACTTGCTTCTTATCTGATTTCTTACCATTCGAACAAGCCGTTTTCACTCTCAGTTCTAATCTAAAGCCATTCCATAAAAGAAAGTTTGTAGGTGAAGGAATTTTTTTTGTTTTATCTGGTCGAATAATTATAGATCGAAGTCATTTGGCCAAAAAAGCCTTGAGAGAGTAAGGCCAAGGTAGCGTCTGGGTCGGGAAAACAGAGCAGACACGCACTATCACTCTTAAAATAAATCCGCCACCATAACAACGCCTTTATTCTTGTGTAAAGGAGAACTGGATGGCCATACCCTTTCGAAGAAGGGGCGGGGGCGAGAGGATGCGTACAAATCTAGGGCACCTCAAAATTTCGAGGGCAAGTAGGTCGGCATATGGAATTCCGGCACAATATGCCTCGCTCCAAAGTAGGCTGTGTCCCACTTTCTCTGTTCGCAGAGCCTCGCCATTCACTCGAAGCCGCCCTTTCAAGCAACAGGAAAAGCGAAACGCAAAGCGTGTCAAGGTAGATTGGCGTGCAGTTTCCCTCTCGATGAGACTTGCCCTTTCTACCGAACGATGACGACCACTTTCTACGGGGGTTACATAAGCTAAATCGGGTCGACAACTCCGCACTCGTAATAGACACGCGTGAATGTGACCATGATGCTCGCAAGTTCAATTTTTTTTGCTAACATCGTGTTTACCTTTTCCGAGGTCAAATGTTACAAAAGCAATTGGATGAGGACTTCGTAATTGAACAATATTTTATAACAAACAAAATAATAATAATAATTATAATGATAATAATAATAATAATAATTTATGGACACAACCACACATCTCTAACCATTCTTGTACATTTTTTTTTTTTTTTTACACTTGACAATATGTGCTTTGGTCCTTGACCCGCCATTTGTCTTTGCTGGGGAAACCCAAGGTTTGAATCTTTTACATAATAATAACAATAGTAAATAAAAAGAAAAGGCTTAAGATATCAAATACTTAATTCAAGAAGTTACCGAAGGTAACAGTAACATCGACATTTCTTAAATAAAAATTATATAAAAAAAAAAACCAGTAATTTAGATTACCGCAATTAGTAATTTAGAGCAATTACAATGTTCTTTATAAACTTACTATCTTCTTACCAGGAAAATTTCAAGAACATTCTACACCTTGATTTTAAGGAATTGAAATTTTAATTAAGCCTACTCAGAGAATTAAAGATATAAATAATTTAAGCTTGAATGAGAGGATGTTGATTTACTGTGAATAAAATTCGTTCGCTATTTCGGTTCGGTGCCGTAAGCCTTCATCAGGAGAAGGTTGAGAGTTACATTTAAAAAGTCGGTATCGCTCTTGTGCTTATGTTTTTGGAGGAAGCGATGCTCCTCATCCAAATCTCTCATCCCAGTTCATTTTATTTTGGTAGAAAAATCAACATGGCTTACTCCTCCTTCAAGTTTTACCCTATTTTTTATCCTTTTTTTTTATTGTAATTAACAATTTCGATTTTGCTACTTCACAGCAAAAGAAATAAGAGTTTTAAATTTGATTGTCCTATTGTCCTCAAAATGAAAGATGACCTGCGGAAGTTTGAACTGCGCAGCCCTTCCCGTAGCTGATCAATTATGTTTTCCTGTCACAATGGACGCCCGTCGTCTGTTTTCACTGAGAAAGACATGTTGATAACGCCAAATTAAAACTTCTCTCGACTATTTACCGTTATTTCAATACCAGTTGCTAACAATAAGTATTTATATAAATAAATAAATATATATTATTTATAAATACAATGCTCTTTTGCAAAGTAACAAGCCTTTACCGTAATGGCGACGTCCTGTGATAAACTCATACGGAAATGCCTGACTAGAGTAATCGATGATACATGCGCAGATCTCACAAAAACAGGGCGGCCATCATTCATTGGGAGGATAATAATGTTATAGAGATTGAATACATTTTTTACGTCTTGAAATCATTAAAATTTTAACGAAATATAGCTGACATGTAAATGCAAGTCTTTGTCTGCCCACCCCTAACAACTCCCTAACGGAAGGTCGGATCGACAAACGGACTTCACCATCGTGTTCAGAGGCCCAAACACCGTAGAATACGGTGCCAATGCCCCCCCCCCCATATTCGAGACACTTGGCATTTTTTCCATTGGATTTCCATTATTAGCTTAATTGTTAGAATAGAAATGCAACCATCTCATTTCAATTGTCAGCTACAGCATGATGCTTAAGGTTTCGGATCATATACTGTGAAAGTTGTAGGTTCGAATCCGTAGATCTACTTTTTTTTCTCTCTCTTAATCTTTTTTTCACAATGTACGCGTAGGTTTTTTTTTCTTCTTATTTTCCTAACTTTTTTTAATTTTTCCTTACGTTAATGTACTTTTTTTTATTATTATTATTATAATTTTTTTATTATTATGGGCTGCCCTTCAGTTTATGCTTTAGCACAAAATAATATTCACTTGTTTTTTTATGTAATGTAATTCTAAATTATGTAATTTTAAATTTAAATGTAGATTATTAAAAGGTGAAACAAAATAATATTTAAATTTGTGTTCCGTAAGTAAGTTTTGACTAATATCTCTCATCCAGGACGTTGATTCCTGTATTTTCTATTCATTATCATATTATTAACGAAAATAAAGATATAGGAACATGTAAAGGGGTAAAGTGTCAATTGAAATCCCTCACTTTACTTGAACTATCATTTTTGTTTTAAAAAAAAACTTGTAAAAAAAAAATATTATCTAGAGAAATCTTAGTTTCAAAGTTAAGGGTTAAGGGACTTTTTCTTTATTAATATGATTTTTTAAAATGAAATTATATATAACAGAGATGCTGGCACGTGTCAATTGAATTTCTTTATTAATTACATCTACAATATATTAAATCTACTAAAAATTATTGAAGGACGAATCATACAATGACAATTAAAAACAAATTTCTGAATTAAATACTATGAGTCTCACATAGCTAATGTTTTTTTCATACAATTGCTAAGTTATAATTAGTAACTAAATTCTAAGAAAAGCAGTAATTTCCTTCCTCTTCTAAGAATAGCTAATTGTTTAATAACTGAAGTTTTTGATGCATTATAAGGAAAGAAATTCAGTAAATAATGTATTATTCTTGAATATATCTCATTAGGCCTAATTTTCACTTTCGAAATTTATAAATTGCAACAAACAATTTTTTACACTGATGCAACGAAATTAACAGCAACAAAACAAACAAAAACAAAGAAATCTAACTATGTAAATAATTTATAGAGATTAGTTGGATCCGGATTCAAATCCGGGAGGAAATGAAAAATTGAAAGTAATATTGAATTTATCAAAATAGTAATAAACAGGAAATCCATTAATCAGCTATCAAAAATGAATTTAAAGTATTACAAATGCGCACTTTAAAAACAAATTAAATGATATATAAAAAAAATTAAAGAGTAAATTAAATTATATAGTTTTTTTAAATAAAATAATCACTTGAAGTAAATATAAACTGCTGGAAAAATTATTTTTTAAGTTAATTTTTGATTTTTTTTAATTAATTTAAAAAATATATAATTTTATATTTTAAAAAATTAAAAAATTATTCTTTTTTTTTTCTTTTGTTGACGATCTTGATTTATTGGATTTCAATTTTTTTGACAGTACATGTACTTCTTATCTTTTGCTTTCATTTATTGCTATTTTTACATATGCGTATTATATTGAAATAGACGTTCATCTCCACTAATTGTAATTTCTCTCTAAATCTAACACCTACAAAACTTCAGATTTCTGTAATAGAACCTTTAGAATACGCAGTTAAGATTCAGTATCAACAAGGCGTTAAAATTAATCTCTTTGTCAATGCAATTTATAATGAGAATAATTTAATAATCATATTTCAGCAACCAAGTGGAATTACTTAAAATTTTCCGGGGCCAAGAAATCTAAAAATTTAACGTTGTCTATGCAAAGAGTTATTTCTTTCTATCTTTCATGGAATACAAATCTCAGCTCCGTAATAAATTCACAATTTTTAAACTTTAACATAAAATTGTGGCTCATTAATAAATCTATTTTCAGACTATTAAGAGATTGAGACCTGTTATTTACTAAGTGACATCTCAGGACAGCTGTTTTTCGCTCATTATCGTTTATCAGCTCAGAATAGTCACTAGTAAACACCAAGGTTTTAATACAGAGGTGAATATAAATATATACCTATGTCAAAAGTAATATGGCACCTCCAAAATTTAAAATAGAAGCAAAAAATACACATTAAAAATAAAATAAAGAAAATTCATATGCTGACCTCCGCCAGCCTCGATGGCAATTAAAAAAAAAGCGCCTAAAAAACATATATATATATAAAACTTATATATGTACGGGGTCTCAATCTCTTAACGTGTTTTTTTTATGCGCTTTTATTTAATGACGCATCGAAAATTCATTGAGGCTGGCGGAGGTCAACACCGAATTTTCTTTATTTTATTTTTAATGTGTATTGTTTTTCTGTTTTAACTTTTGCAGGTGCCACATTACTTTTGACATCAATTTTTAGTCTAATTTTCAGTATCTTTTCCAAATGTGAAGAAATGAGCGCGAGAAAGCGATAAAAATTCCTGTCGAAAAGTATTTAAACAATGAATTTCTATCCTATTTTGTTAATATCTCTTTGTATTAAACAATGAATATTGAATCCTTTTACCTAATCCATTGCGCGTGGTTTTGGTTGATAGACTAAAATTATAAATCGAAACCGATTTACAAAATTTAACGCAGAGTTATTAATTTATTTAATTAATTATTCTAGAAATGGAAAATTTATATTGTTTGTATTCGGTAGATATTATACTTGATATACATATATGTGTGTAAGATTTCATTTTTGTCGTAAGATTTATAAAATAAATATTAAATTTTGCGATGTTGTAAATAACAGCAATTTTTAATAATTAGTTAATCGGAGATTCTTCTGTCTTTGGACGAGCTGTAGATTATTACTAATATTTCTCTTGTTTTTCCGATTAGTCGTTTTTAACTAAATTTAATAAACCCATGTAATTCATGAAAACAAAGTCAGAAGTTCCCTTTCGTAATCACCTAATATTTCAAGCGTGAAATGTAGAACAAATAAATTACAAGAAAATTTAGAAAGAAAGAAAGAAAGAAAAAATACCGTAAAAATAGTCACTGAACTAATATGAATAATATATGAAGAATAGCCAGAATAGAACGAATCAAAAGCGTTTCAAAATAATGAAAAAAAAACTGCAAATTTACCATTTTTTTTTTTTTCAATGTTTTTCAAGTACAATTTTTCTTTCATTAATAAATAACCGTTCATTATTATGTGTGCACTTCTCTGCTGACTTTCTGGAATTTACGAGAATATTTTATATTTAGAAAATAGGTAATTATGAAAATAAAACTTATAAGTTCTCAAAACTTTCATTTTCAGGAGAAATTAATATGACGATTTCCATACATTACATAAACTTATAATTATATTTTAAGAGGTATTTTATTGCAAAAAAGCGAAGGGAGGAAAAATGCACGTTTTCCCAGGCAGTCATCATTTCTTGTGACAACGTGAATCGGGGACTTTTTTCGTCATTGCCAGTCAGATTTTGCAGTTGATAAACGCTCAAAAGATGTGGAATTTATTGTGGATTTCACTTTTGCTCCCGCCAGTGACACCTCAGAAAAGAAACGACAATAAAAAAATACTAGTACTGCAATTAGTAAACATTCAGCAATTAATAACCTAGTTTGACTTTGACACTAAAGCATGTTGAATTTGCACCGACTGTAGCAAAATTTTCTTATTATGATTGAAGCAAAATTGAGAACCACAGTTTTCAATTCTCCTCCTGAACACTTTATCAACTGGATACATCTGGCTGATAGGATCTAATAAAGATGAAACAGCTGTCCCAGATTCCCTTGTTTGAGATTGTTATGGAAATGCGTATATTTTTCTATCTTTTACCGTCCCCTCGCCCCTTTCTTTCTGTCCCCCTAGAACTATTTTCATTAAATTCATTTAAAATTTTGAAGGGAAAAAGCATTTAACCTTGTCCAGGAAATGTCCTAGTAGCGCCGTAATAAATGTATGATTGATAAGTCGTGACGTCAGCAAATGATACTGTGATGTCAAAGTAATTAATATTAGGAGATCGAACACATTATTTAAGGCATGCATCGAATAAGTGGAAAAACCCAAAGCAACTCCCTTACACGCATCAATTCCTAACAAGAAACGGTTCCTGTTATTGATTCATTCAGATTTATGCCTATTCATTTCCCAGCTATTATTTTTTCCGTTATACAACTCAATGGGAAATAAATGATTCATAAGTTACAGGAGATTTTCCTTACAAGATGACCAGAAATAAGAATCAGAAATCCAATGTCAGATCAAGAAGTTTAACAGCAAATAGTCACAAATTTAATAGCGAAATTAAGTTTGCAGATTTTTTAAAAGAAACCGCCTTTAAGAAAGTAATAAATTGGATGAGACACGCTTAAAAACATTCAAAAATGCTTAAAATTTACTTAGCATTAAGAAAAAATATTAAAAAAAAGCCATAATAAATAGATATACTCGTATACAACGAAAATCATACAAGAACTTAAAAATTAATAGGTTTCGAAGAAATTTCGGGGGATAATGCAAGTCCTTTGGTCCACGAAAGAAACATGATGATAATAAAAAGAATGTGCATTATAATTTTGATGTCTACAAACAACATATCGTGATATTCTAAAGAGCTAATATCCCGATTGAATTTAGTACACTGACATATATATACATAAAAATATATGAGCTTATATTGATAATACAGGGAAAAAACTATTGTATGAGATTTAATAGTAATTCCACTAAAAAACAGATATTAGCCTGTACAAAATTCGTATGACGTAAACAGAAATAGCAAGTGTATCGACCCAGACAATGAAATATTCAATTAGCACTTGGAAGTAATGTCCTTATTAGTTTATCCGCCAAAAGATATAATAAAATGCACTTGTAGAAACATAATGATGTATCTCTGTCTTCTGATAGCCGCTTCTATCTTCTTTTAACTTTTTAAGAAAAAAAAAATGCTTATTTAATTGTATAAATTGTCATCATTATTTGCAATGTGTTCCTAACTTATTACTTCAATCAAACAAAGCTACATTCTATTATATTTTACTGATGAGCTAGTCAGTATGTTTAAGGTCCTGACTCAAGCAATTAACGCGATTGCAAACTTTTTATTTCTTTTATATATTTCTTTTACCAATGCCCCAAAAATTCTGAAAATTTAAATATAAACTTGTGAAGCATGTGAGATTTATATTTTCACGTTTTTAATTTTCAAAATATTCAACAATTAATTAAATTAAAATTCAAAAACAGTCAAGTTTTTTTGACACGAGATATTACTCGGTATTTTCAACTCAAAAAAAACCTTGACAAAAACCTGAATGATAAAAAATTTGTAAAATAATGTTTCGTATTTAAAATATCTATTATTAGTGCAACAGTTAATTTTAAAAAACATTTTTTTTAAATTGTTTGATATTAAATTACTTTTTTAAAAATTAATTGTCACACTAATAATAAATATTTTAAATACAAAACATTATTTTACAAATTTTTTTTATCATTTCAGGTTTTTGTCAAATTTTTTTGAGTTGAAAATACCTCGTAAACACCCAAAAAATTGACTGTTTTGAATTTTAATTTAATTAATTATAGGATATTTTGAAAATCAAAAACAAGAAAATATAAATCTTCACAAATACTTCACAGGTTCCTATTCAAATTTTCAGAATTTTAGGAGCATTGGAAAAAGATATATATAAAAGAAATAAAAAGTTTGCAGTCGCTTGCTTTTGCTTGAGTCAGAACCTTAAGGCTGATAAGGATCTGTTAATAAATGTATTCATCCAAAATATTCTGAAGAAGACATATCTGGAAGTGTACAATCGTTTACTGAGGAGTAACACTTGAATAACTTTTATATTAATTTAAAATATTCATTTTAAGAATAATAGTGGGATACAACAATTAACAAAATTATGAGAATTTTGAATAGAATACAGCAATTATATTGTTTTATATTATCTTCATCTGGCTGATATCGTCGTTCTGATAAAAAAAAACAAATATGAATTCCTAATGACCTTGGGCCAATACACTGTAAGAATTTCTCCAATAAACGATAACGCACACCATTCACAGACAACAAGATTTATATCTTTAAAATAATAGGACCGGTCTACTTTTTCACTGGTTTGCATTCGATGAAAGATGGAACAACAGGAAATGTTTCATCTTTTCATCCTAAATCCTTCTTGAATTTTATCGTCAGAAACTACATTCTACTTCTTCAAGGGCATTTTAGCAGAACGGTTCTCACACGATTAAGTAATTTGTTCGATGATTTTATTTGATCAAATTGAAGATTTTTCCATACAAATTTAATTTGAATAAATTTAATAAATGGCGCTCAGTCGAGTTACTAACTCAATGCTCAAGATAGTCTAATGATAATAATACATGCAAGCTATTATTATTTGGTAAGGGAGAGATGGTATATTCCCGTCTTATTTTGTCATTGACAAAAAACAAAACAAAAAAATGTTTTATGCATTTCTTCTTGAGGAGAGGATTTAATCAATTTTTTAAGTAGATACTTTTTTAAGTTCAGTAGTTAAATTTTTACTTTTTAAATTTTACTTTTTTAGCTATCCCGTACACGAAAGTGAGCTCTTACATTCATTCTGTCTTTCTAATTGTCCGTCACCAATAATTATACAGCCCAAACTAAAGTCGGATAGACATGAGTTCTAGCTTATTGGAACCCTTAAGAATTGTAGAGGTGGAGAAAAATTATAGATCTAGTCGTCACTTCTTGTCTCAGAGGAACTGCCCGAAAAGGACAAGGAAACATCAGGCTATACTGGGTCGCTAATGGTTTCTTGTACACTATTATAAAAAAATCCGGAAAATTTTTAACAAAGTAAATTAACTCGTCTGTAGTTTGTGGACAATAAAGGCGAAAAGAGGGGAAAAAAATCATTAAGGAAATCCAAACATCTGCTAAAGAATTAGATTTCAATCCTCTTTGATTAAAAGCTCACCTGAGATGAGGAAATAATTTCGATTATTGTTGAGCTTTCGAAGGTGACTTCTAAAGAACGTTTATCTAAGTTACTTTTGTCAGTTTTCCTTCATTTGAAGCGCTTTTTTTCAGCCATTTACATTTAAATTGGTGGCTTTTGGTCCACAGTTTTCCTCATGGCTTTTTCATCTAAGGTAAAGCTGTGACAATAGCAGGTGACAATACAAAGCCAAGAGAGGAAAAAGTCACATTTTTGCCAGAAATGTTTGGAAAGAATGAGACAAAAGAACAACTGTTATCAGAAATGCACATCCTGGTCCAAGAACATTAAGTCAAATAGGAAAAAATTTGATTTTAAGTTTATTTAGAAAATCGTAGACGGGTCTCATTTAATGAAGAATAATTTCATAAATTTTCTAAAAAGAAATAATAGTCCAAATTATTCAAATTTCATTCAGTTATCTATAGGAATTAAAGGCCATAGATTTTATTTTAGATATCGCGTCAGAACAATTTCTTTTTATGTATATCACCTTTATATTATAAAGAGAGGGAAAGAGGAAAAAAGGTTCTTCAATAAAATTGACTTATTCTGTACAAGGTGCTATACATACTTTTCTTAAGTAGATGTAATACTTTTAATGCAAAATTCTCTTTATATACTATATAATCATTTACTTTATTCTTTATATATTGTATAATCATTTATAGAATCTTTAAAAAAAAAAATAACTATAATAATAATAATAATAATAATAATTACTGCTCTTTTAAATGATTCACAAAAGTATTTAAGTAATATAAAAAATTACTTACAACAAATTTTTATTTTATAAAAATTTTTTACGTATGCACATTATAATCAACAGATAAATTTTTTGTACCTGTAAATTTTTATTTTGTAAGTAATTTTTTATAATATTTTTTTTTATAATAGATATTTTACTTCAAATTTTTATTTGAAGTAAATTAAACTATTATGTAAAAAAAATATTTATAATATTAACTTGAATAGAAATACAACATACATTGAATATTTTGTAATAAAACTTTTATTACAAAATTTTATTCTTCAATCGAAAACCGAGCATCTACAGGAAATAAATGTAAAATAAATAATTACAATTTTCGTACTTTCTTTTCTTTTTTGTTTTTGTTTCTATTATAAGAATTCATCTAAAATCTTGAAAAATCTGAAATTTTATCGTAAATACTATTTTTTTTTCTAATGAAGGATAAAAAGTTACTTATTAACAAAGTAAAAAAAAAAAGAATGTTTCTTAATATTTTACGATTTAAAAGAATTATATTTTACTGCATTTCCTTATTAAAATAATAAAGGTTAGCAAAAGCCGCAAATAAAAATCAAAAAGTCTTTATGATACAGATTGTAATTAATCAAAATACCACAGGTTAAATTATGGGAATTCTTTTGCAATTAAGATGAGGAAAAATGAAAATGAAGAAGGAAAATGATTAGCGTTTCTTTTTCACAGACAAATTAAAAAGATATTGTTCTAAAAAGTTTTTATTGTATATTTGGGGCTGTCCAAGTATTATGTAAGCATTGGGGGTGGGATTAAGTTTATTTTTGCTGACAAGGGGGAGGGGGGATCAGAGCGACGTAAGACAGACAAACATGCACTTTGATCTAATTTTGACTATTTTAACATATTATTTACTGTCAAAGATTTGGCAAATCTAACGTAAGCACACGGGGGTCGGGCATCTGCTTATTTTGCTTACAAGGGTGGGGGGGGGGTGTCTAAAATGATTAAAAATGTGCTTACGTAATACTTGAACGGTCCCTTTTTATATTTTTTAGAAAGTACAATATTTTTACTTTTGTCTGATTTTTTTTTTTTTTTTTTGGAAATTTTTATTTTTCAGTACTTATTTCTTTTCATATTCAAAAAACAGTATTAGTCTACACTAATGTCAATCCTATCATTAAAAAAAATAATAGATTCTGTCAATTTACAATTTTTATTGTCGTTTTCTTTTGTCCTTCCAACACTCCGTTTGTATCTATAACCGTTCCTCCCAACCATCCAATTAAAAAAAAAAAATACTTTTTAATTTTCCAATATTCATAGAAATTATGTAATTTTTGCGTAAGACCAGTGGTTTCCAACCTTTTTGACTTTTTGGATGCGCGACCACAGTCGTACCAAGATTTTAGAGTGGGGTGGGGTGGGCTGGGGGCATTATGGGGGCACTTGTAGACGTTCAACCAAAAAAAGACACAAAAACAAATCGAAAATCGTAGATTTTGTTTTCCATTTTCGGAAAAAGCATTTTTCATATCTTCTAATTTGGATCGCGACCAGAGGTTGGGAACCACTGCTCTAGACATCACAAGCTTCTGAGTTCTGCGAACCACTAAATAGAAAATGCTAATGTCTAAATTTTATTAGAACAAAATGATATTTTATGATTTTATTATTTACTTCAATGCATTCTTAAGATGAAAAGCAGGAGATGAATTTAGTTTAAATAAAGATTTTACGCGTAGGAAATGAGAAAATATAGATCTAAAAAATGTGATAACACGTTTAAAAAAAAAGAAAAGAAAGAAAAGAAATATATATCCTATAAAGTGATGATATTTCCAGTTCTAATTTGGGTTCGTCTCCTAACAGGTTGTAAAATGCCATTTTTTTGTTCTTATCCCTGACCGCTAACAGTACTTCCCAAACTATCCTAAATTCATTCAATTTAGAATAGTATGACATTCATTCATTCGATGTCATTTAGAAAGAATAAAACTATAGGTAGACATTGAATCATCCTCCAATAAAAGCTACGAAGAAATAAAACAGCAAAACAATAAAAACACTACATTTATGACATGAAAAAAGAAGATGATGATGGTAAAGTGAAAAAATGCTTTTTGATTCCTATATAAAAATGAAATTATTGAAAGAGTTATTTTTCCTAATTTTATTTTAAGTTTTAATCAAGTTGATGAAATGCTTAAAAATTATTTAATTCTACAATAATAATAATAATAATAATAATAAGCGTATTAGAGTTACCCTCATATAAACTGTACTGGGACCGCCCCATTCACACAGACAAAACCATACATCACGACAGACCTGACATCACACTTGTTGATAAGGTCAACAAACAGACCTATCTCATTGATATTGCAGTGCCTCTCAGCAAGAACATGAAGAAAACTCACGCAGACAAGATAAGTAAATACACAGACCTAGCACACGAGCTCCAGAAGCAGTGGAGGCAGGACCGAATACGTGTTGTATCCATCGTCCTGTCCGCCACTGGTCTGGTACCTCACACATTGCACCACAGCCTCAGCACACTACGACTTCACAAAAAACACTTATGCACAACTGCAGAAGGCTATGGTACTCAACATACGCATAGTTAGGAAATTTATGGACACAACCACACATCCCTAATCATTCTTGCACACATCTTTACACTTGGCAATATGTGCTTTGGTCCTTAACCCGCCATATTGTTTTTGCTGGGGAAACCCAAGTTTTGAAACATGGAAACATAATAATAATAACGTGATAAATAAGCAATCCTCAAAATCCTGGTAAAATGCAAATTTGCAAGTAATATACTATTTACTTCTTCCCTTTAATATCCAAAGCTATATTGTGATGGATTTTTCCATCCATAGCATTATAGATAACCTGTACAAGGAACAAAATCCGAAGCTTAGATAATACAACAGGAAGAAAAAGCCACACCTTCCTCAAGATTTGAACCAAGACCTTGCTCCATGTTGCTAAGCAGGTGACTAATTCAATCAATTACCGCTAACAGATAAAGAATATTACAAAAAAAAAAATGTAAATTTTTAGGAATGACTTCTGAGCTTTCAACTAATTTGTTGTACAACCTTGAGAATTTAATCCGTAAAAAATGCATCGTATATTATTGATGATACTTCAAATATTATATAACTTATTCTTTTCAAAAGCTTTAAAAGATACTTAATTAAAAAAAAAAAAAGAGGAGTATAAAATGGCTATTAGGAGTATTATAACGTAAACCTAATCCTTGAAATTTTATTTAATCACAAATAGGATTTTTATTACCTAAAAATCTTAATATATAAAAATGAATGTTTCTTTGTTTGTTTGTCCCGCATGCGTTCATATACCATTGATCAGATTGCGATGAAACTTTGTTGAGTTGCTGTGAGTTGTTGTGTGTCCGCGAAGGTTTCTGAATTAGTAGAACCATTTTACAATATCTGGTGCGCGAGTCGTTTCAACAAATGAGTGTATTTCCGGTTTCAACGTTTGCAGTTTCCGGTGCGACTCGCATTTGCAATGACCATCAACAAAGCACAGGGATGACACATGGACAGCTGTATGTGGCCTGCTCACGCGTCGGAAAACCTTCTGATTTCTTCGTGTATGCAGCAGACGGAAAAACAAAAAATATTGTGTATCCAAAAGCACTTCAATAAACAGAATTAAAACACAAACACTTTCTTTCTTTGAGTGGCATTCCAACGCATGCCGGATACAGCTAGTTTTGAATAAATCTAAGTGAAAACTGAAATTATTCAATATATGACCTAAAAAATATCAAAAAATTCAAAAGGAGACGTAAAATTTGACCTGATAAAAACCCAACCAAAAAAAAAATTATTATCCGGGTTTCATCTTCCAACAACAACAGCCAAGGAGATTTTACAAACTAGTTCGAAGAGAGAAGAGTATTTCCTAATATTCTACAGATAAAATATTAAATATGATTAAAAATTCAGTTTTTGGAAGAAATGTGACTTCACTGATCCATCGTGGCTCGACTTTCTAAAACCAGAAAGGTTAAAGTAAAGTTTTCATTGCACAATAATCTACTTTAAACAGATTAAAGGTATTTTATTTGACGACAAGCTTACAGGAATTTACTTCTTTGTACAATGCCTCAAAGTAGTCCTATTTCAATGATTAAAGCAGATCTTTATCCCTTCGATATTTAGTGTCCTAAATGCATTTTTACAATCAGTGAATAGCAATGTATTCTATTTTCGCTATTTTAATTACATATTGAAGTTTCCGCCAATCACAGGACAAAATTTTTTAGAAATTTACAGTTAGGAGACGGAAGGATACGTGAGGTCGTTTAAGGTCTAACGAAAGTCAAATAACACTATTTTAAATTGAAAATAAAGATCAGAGAAATAAATATGACATATCCTGAAAATCCTGGACCCAATCCCAAGCCTAAATTTTTACATAACCTTAAATATAAATAAGCTTATATAAATTTATATAATTTATATAAATATAAAATAAATAAGCTATAAATAAGCTTTAACACATTGAAAATACATGGATGGACCTGTTTTGCCTTTGCTACCAGGCTATTTCGACCCCCAAAAAAAAGCCTGAGTCGAAAAAGCCTGGTAGCAAAAGCGAAACCGGTTCATCCACGTATTTTTAATGTATTAAAGCTTATATAACTTTTAATTTTTAAGTATCGGTATCTACTTTATATGTTTAAATGCACACATTACAATTTTAATTAATGTATTTCAATTCATAATTTTGAATCGTTAAAATTATGAAGAAAAATAAAAAGAGAGACAATTTCCTTTTTTGCTCTATTTTAATCAACATGTAAATCTATGTATCCCCCCTCCCGTCCCCTTCAAATAAAGCACAGAATATCAATTTTTATTTCACTGCACGTGCAAATTAGTATTTATCACATGAGAGATGAAAAGTACAATCAATAATAAATCTGCTCCACGAAGGGAACTGTTCCACATGAAGACCTCGTTTTTCACCTAATGACATCGACGAAAACATAAAAATAGTCAAGTCTATCGCTGTTGTTAAGTACAGTTTGGAGAATGGACCACAATAGATCACGGAAATCATAAATGACGTTAATCACATAGGAAAGTTACTTTCCCCTCTCATATGGAACTCATTGGACTGTGACTGGAACAGCTTTGGAAGAACTGTTCAGAAAGAAGGCTTTTTTTTTCAGACAAAAAAAAAAATAATAATCTATTTTAAATATTGTTTTTGCTAATTTTTTCAAACCATATTTTGTGCTTAATGTTTCCTTTCTTTTTTTTTTTTTACTGTATTTTAATCGTTAGGGAACTTATTACTAATAAAAACAATGGGAACAAATATATTAATTTAAATTTTACCAAAACGTTGCTTTTCATTTATCTCTGTATTCCATTCTTATCAAACTAAAAAAATTTATAAAATTAATAAATAAAAAAAAAATCTTTTATATAAAAGTATTGCTTATAGATAAACTAGGCTTTTTTTTCCCCCGTCAGGTCATAACAAACAACCAAATATAGTTTTTAAAACTAAGTTTCCCCGTATATGATAATATCTATAAGTTTTACAGCTTAACTGTTACTGCAGTTCCGACGCCCAATTTCTTTTAAATTTGTTGCGCTGCGATATACAACTAAAAATGTTCGTATGTTATGAGAATAGATTCACCGTTGATATCGTCAATAAGAGATCTCTACTCATCATTACTTATACAGTTTTTATGTATATACAACTATATAGACTACTGTATGAAAAACTTACTTTGTTTAGTAAATACAAAAAAAATTAATTTATATAGACTCTATATATTATGTAGCTCAATGGAAGTTGTTCGAAAATAGGCATTGTTTCTTAAAAAAAAAAAAAAAAAAAAACCCTGGATGATTCATCAAATATAAACCACGTTACTATAACATTGTAATTATTTTAATTATGTAAGGTTATTAATTAGCAGAATTTTTTTTTATTTTTCTTTAAGATCATTATAATACATCGGAAGCGCAGTGGTGGCTCAAAGGAAAAAATATTTAATGAAAAACTCACCAATGAAAAAAACAGTGAGAAAATTCATTGAGACCGCTCTCGCTGGCACATGGATTTTCTCACTGGTTTTTTCATTGGTGAGTTTTTCATTGTGTATTTTTTCCTTTGAGGCACCACTGCGCTTCCGATGTATTGTTCATACTAGCCTCATACGGAGCCTCCTGGCTGATGATCGCCAACGAGCGTGAAACAGCTGTTCCAGGATGTCACTTGTGAATAATTTGGTCTCATCCATTGTTATTATTATAATGTTGAAAGTTTTGAAAAAATCAAATTAGAATGAAAGAAACACAATAATAACACAATTAATAAATCCATTTGTTTTGGGCTAATTTTTAATTTAATTATTTCTTGTTTAGTTAATGATTAACGCAATACTTAGTTATTTAGTACTGAACTAAAAAAAAAAAAAAAAAACTTCCATAACTTATACAGCTAATTTTAAAAAATCTTGTGAATTAAGGGGAATTTTATATAGTAAGGTAATTTAAATTTCGTCGTAAAGCCCATTTTTGGTGAAACTAAAATACTTTAACTTCAGAGTTATATTTGCATATTTATAAAGTATTTGTAACTTATATTTACATTACATTTAGTAATCCGGAACTCCCTTATAGTGTATAATTCAGGAACTGAAGTAAATTCAGTTATCATGTTTTATCAGTATACGCAGATAAAGTATTCATTTAAAGTTTGTACTATAAAAATTATCGATTTTTTTCTCCGATTCTTAAGAGCATTTAGCAAATAAGTGTCAACATTTTGTTTCAGACTTGAATACGCTGGCCCTACCTTACAACGGAATAAGTTGTCAATTTACAATCAAATCACCAAGACCAGATTCAATATACCACATTCTTGCTTGCATTGTGGAATTCGAAAATGACTCCACTTCGAGAGTTGATTTCCGGAATGAGAGAAAAATTCAACAAAATGGGCTGCAATTGCTTTGCGAGGTGATTTGCGTTCACATTGAAATAAAACATTATTTTTTTTTTTTTTTACAATAATTCATAAAATAGGTTAAATAAACAGTGCATAAAAATAAAATTTAATATAAACAATAATAAAAAAATATATTAAAAGGTAGCATTTGATTATTAAAGAGTACTTAAAAACCAGAAGCCTTATATCAGAAGCTTAACCTTATAATCAAAGCCTTATAAACAAGAAGTTTCTGGAAGAACTGTAAGTCTATTTTCAATAAATCTTACTAACTTTTTTGGTTTGTTTTGTTTCTAAAAATCATTAATTTTAATACAAGCGACAAGTCCCTTTTAAATTGGAAATCATAATATCTGCGGATTGTATCATTAGTTATACAAACAGTAAGCATTTCCCATTTTCTAAAAAAAATAATTAAATTCACATTATTTATATAAGTTGCTTAAATCCGATTAATTTTAATACTATTAAAACTCGCGCATTTATTAAGAGGAGTAAAAGACGGGCTAATAACCCATTGTTTAAGAAATTGATGGAAATTAATATTTCGTTCTATTGGATCTTTTATCGCCTTCACGCGCTTATATATCGACAAGGATCCACACGGAGAAAATTTCAAATATACAAGTTAGCTCGCTTCTTGTCTTTAAATAAGCATGCCAATTTTAAAGAAGATTCATTCAGGTGTTCAAAAGTTATTAGGGGAACGCATACAAACATACAGACTGACTAACTCTTCATAAGCCTCTCTTTTCCTGTTGGAAAGTAGACTAAAAAAGTAGCTTGAAATTATTAAAAAGTGAACTCTAACACAATCCATGAATATTTTTCTTAACATTCAATTAATCATTGATCTAGATCTTTTTGTTGATCTATTTAAGTTTAGTGTATGTTGGTCAAATTCAGTTATTCCTCTGTCTTCTGTAATGAAAAAACCAATAAAAAGTAATTTGATTTAAAAATGAGGGGTGAGGGGACAGCGTACAACCTTGTCAATTATTTCCCATTTTTTTTGTCCGAAATATTTGTATGATTCCAACCAAGAAATATGAGACGCCTGGAGATAAGGAAATGACTTGTTACACATTCCATTACAACTTTGAAGTACGAAGCGTTTGGTGCTGTTATATTTGAATTTGAAACAGAGGAAAGGGGGGGGGGGGAGCTATCAGGGAAAAAAATTAGACTAATTTGATGAAATAATTTTGAATTTTATTGTAATACGACAAATAAGAAAAAGCAAATTTACAAAATTTAATTGTAAATTTCATTAAAAATGTTAATCGACTTTATTTTAAATCACTTAAATAAATAAATAAATAAATAAATAAATAAATAAATAAATAAATAAGAATGTCTAAAAAAAGATTAAGAACTTCATTTTTTTTGTGTAAATCTAACGCAATGAAAGTTATTTTACCAGAATTCTATGCCTGCCTAATGAAGCTTAATTAAATTTTGTATTTAAAATTAAAATTCATATTGAAAGCAATTTATAAATAATTGCATCTAAATTGTTACCATATTGACTATATAGAGCCGATACAACAATTAGAGTTTTTCATGTTAAATCAAAATTATTTGATAAATAAAACAAATATATACAATAATAGATAAAAAAAAAAAACAACAAAAAAACGATGGTCTATGGTTTCAAAGACATCGAAATTGTACCTTTAATTACCCATACAAGAAGGCCGCGCGGTTGGCGTTGTCGCTAAGACACTGGCCTCTCACCTCTGAGTACCGGGTTCGGTTCTCATGTGGGTTTCGATGATGGCGGCGATCCGCGCTGGGCAGGTTTTCCCGGGGTTCCCCCGTTTCACCTGCATTTCTCACACCATTCTTGCTCTCCGTCTATCCTTCTTTCCGTGGGATAGCACAATAGATCTTTCAGGTCGCGGTGCTCGGCTGTCAAGCCACCCACGCTCACCACATTACATTACATTACCCTTACAAAAAAAAAAAATCCAACTAATTTCATTTCAAAATTAAATCTTTAACGTAGACATAATTATATAAATTCATAAACAAATTTAAATCATAATCCATCCATCCATCCATAGTATTCTGTCCGGCGACAGGTCCAATTCTATGGACTTCACATGGAAGTCCCAGGAATGCCTGGGGAAAGATACTGGGGTGGTTTCTGTTGCCTGCCCCAGGACGCCATTAAGGAATGACGTCAGACCGAAGAGAAAGCGAAGAAGAAGCGAACAACACAGGAAAGGAAATTGAAACAGCCAAGCCACTGCTGGGAGTCGAACCCAGGCACTGGCCGCAACGGCAGACCGCCGCCGAGACCGCACGGCCACACCAGCACGGCCTTTAAATCATAAGTAAAGTATTATTATACTATATTACATTTGAACAGTGGAAACATTTAGCCTAGTTAAATAATAAATAGGTTCATCAAATGAAACAATAAAATTCAGTAAAAACCTTCATTATAGTTTCCTTCTAATGTCATAATTTGGTATTAATGTTAAATAAGATCTCAGAAGTGTTATTTAACTCAATTTAAAATAAAAAAAAATATTTGAATATTAATCACAAATTTTAATGATAGAGCTCAACATATTACAAAATAAATATGCCATATTATCCTGTGGCGTTTTCTTGTCCCATAATCCTCTTTAATAAAAAGAAAAATCTTAATGAAAGATTAGTTTAATAATTATTGTTGTACTTGGCTTATTCAAGAATGTATTTTAAACTGAAAGTTTGGTTATTAAGATTTTAGCGATATTAGTTTGAGATAATATTGGCTTTTTTTTTCTTCCTTTTTTTTAATAACTATTCGTGAAAATTTTTATTTTTATTTGATCGAAATAATATTATTGTAATAAGTAAAGATATGTAATAAAAATGATAAATGACACTTTTGGTGGTTGAAAAAACATCTTTAAACTAAACCAACAATAGAAATTTCTTGTTTTTTTGCAGAGAGAGATAAGTACATACGAACGAATGAACATATAAACATAATTTTATACTTTCTTTGTACGAGTCTTTGTCCCGTCCTCCGCCGGGAATTGAACCCCGCTCCTTCAATGCCTTTACCACTGGACCACCAGATCCACAGTATCAATAACAAACGTAATGTAAAATTAAACTATAAATTTAAATATAAATATTATTGCGAATTAAAAGAAATAAAAACAGTGTATTCAGTTTTTATTCTTAAAAAAAAAAAAAAAATAAATAAATAAAACAATAGAATGCAACGCAAAAGCTAAAATGAACTTTTATGTTTAAAGTGGTTAGTCTTTATTATTAAAAAAAACAGCATGTGTGCGTATATCCGCAACAATTGAAGTTCGCATGCGCGTTGCCAGGCAACAGGAGTATTGTTGCACGATCAACTCAACTGCGCAAATTTCCGACTGTTACAACTGGATTTCAATATTATATTGCATGTATTCTTTAAAATTTAAACTTTAATTTATTTTTAGTTTTACTTTTTAGTTTACTTCATGTAATTTGTTTTTTGTTTTTTTTCAATAAATAAAATGTTGTTTTTCTTTACATACGCGAGGCTTCCGGAGCCGTCTTGTTACAACTAAATCTTATTACAATCAACATAGAAATAATAAAATGAGTTCTATAACACGGCTGTGACAAATTTACATCCCGCAAAATAATGAAATACCGTACATTCTTAGGCTTGCAGTGAAAGTCTGGCAAAGAAAGTAAATAAACGAAATAACCTTTAAGCCTACAGTCGATCTTGTAATTCATACTAATTTCAACTGTAGTGCACAAAATAAAATAACTTCTTTGTCTGTGAACTTCAAATTATCTCATTATTTATGTATGCGGCAGGTTGCGTTTCAGTTCAATATCTGTAAAGCTTTGTTATAAGTCTTAAAGAAATATTATTTTTCTTCTCCGTTTAAATAAAGCGTAAATTAGTGATTCAGAGGCTGTGATCTTAGCTCTGAATGCATATCTTTGAATGGTTATGAATTATAACATCAGCCTACTTTATCGTAAGTACAAGCCACAGATGCACTAAATGCATACCAGATTAATTTATTCTAAAAATCACACTCTTATTTGGAGGAAAAAAAGAAACAACAGCTATCATTTTGGCGTGGAACTTCTCCACCCAACATTTCGCTTTCACTCCTGGCTTTATTCTTTAAAGTGAACGGTTGTCAGAATAGGAAATTAAGTGTGTCAGATTGTGACCAGATCATAAATGTCAAAAACCTATTGTTCCAAGCAAAGGCAATAGCAAAGATTTTTATCACCGAAGAAAAAAAAAAACTATACACTGGCAATCCCGTTTGATCACAGTATTTGTCTTATATAGTCTATTTAGAATGGAATAGAAAAATTAAAAATAACAAAAACTAGCACAAAATCTGTAGGCCTAACTGTTAATTATAAGTAGTCTATATAGAGAGTATATAAGACTGTTTAATGAGAATATACAATTTCTTATTATTATTACGTATATACGCAGTTATGCATTAAACAAAATAAATAGTAGGATTATGCTTATGAGGAGAATAAAATGAAGTTGCTACATCATTAATAAGTTCTCCAAGTGACTTATTAGTAAATATGAAGAACAAATAGATGACGATAGCTTTTGTATTTTGTAGAACAGCAAAAAGTAAGTGGAATATTATTTTTTCTCCCGATCTTCATATACACATACGGCAGGACTTTTTGGACAAATACAATATTTGAGCTTTGCCTTTAACACTTAGTAACTCTTAATGAGAAAGCCCAAATAAGATTATATTTCACAATTTATAATTTAATATTTTATTTAACCTAAACTCTACTGCAGTTTATCTTAAATATTTTAAGAAAATTTATAAATTTAATGAGATAAGCATTTTATTTATTTATTTATTTATGGATTTTGCTTGAATAAAAATGTCCAATTTCCAGATTACACTTTTTTTTTCCAACTGTTAAGTTATTCAAGGAAAAAAATGTATCCAAAAAATAGATGAAATTCATTTAATAAAAAGCCTCATTATGTATCTTTCTGTTATTATTATTGTTATTATTATTATGTTTGTATGTTTCAAACCTTGGGTTTCCCCAGCAAAAACAATATGGCGGGTCAAGGACCAAAGCACATACTGCCAAGTGTAAAGATGTGTGCAAGAATGATTAGGGATATGTGCTTGTGTCCATAAATTTCCTAACCATGCGTGTAGTGTTGAGTACCACAGCCTTCTGCAGTTGTGCATAAGTGTTTTTGTGAAGTCCTAGTGTGCTGAGACTGTGGTGCAATGTGTGAGGCACCAGACCAGTGGCAGACAGAACGATGGGTACAACACGTACTCGATCTTGCCTCCACTGCTTCTGGAGCTCGTGTGCTAGATCAGTGTATTTACTGATCTTGTCTGCGTGAGTTTTCTGCATGTTCTTGCTGATAGGCACTGCAATATCAATTAGATAGGTCTATTTGTTGACCTTATCAACAAGTGTGATGTCAGGTCTGTTGTGATGTATGGTTTTGTCTGTGTGAATGGGGCGGTCCCAGTATAGTTTATATGAGGGTGATTCTAATACGCTTTGTGGTATGTACTTGTAGTACGGGACCGTGCTCTTAATAAGTGAATGTTTGTGTGCTAGTTGTTGATGAACGATCATTATTATTATTATTATTATTATTATTATTATTATTATCGAAAAAAAAGTTTCAAGCCATGGGTTTCCCCAGCTAAGACAATATGGCGGGTCAGGACCAAAGCACATATTGCCAAGTGTAAAAAAAAAAAAAAAAAAAAAAAATGTATGGAAGAATAGTTAGGGATGTGTGCTTGCGTCCATAAATTTCTTTTTCTTCTTCTTCTTCTTCTTATTATTATTAAATGTATTAATAATAGTACAAGTAAGTGGACTTCCTATTGTTGCATTACTAATATTCATAAATTTATATTTTTAAATCATTGTAACAAACGATTTTGTTGGGTTTTTTTTTTTTTGGTTTTTTTATTAAGTATTAAAATAAAAGTTGATCATGTTAATCAATCCGGACTGAAATATGTTTTTTTTTCTTTAGCTTAAGTGTACGAAAAAAATTATTTTTATTAATATTATTGTGCTGTTTTCAATGTTAAAGGTTGATTTGTCTTTTTATTTATTTTTTTTTTTTTATTCCGAACTGGGGACAATATCCTTAAATACATGGCCCGACTGATATACAGATTATTTTTTTTAAAAATAAGTTTTTTTTTTTAAATTATCTCTTGATCTCTTATGATAATATGGTAAATGATCTGAATAATATCAATGCAGACGCCCTAATAGCATTTAAAATAAATAATTAGTATTAATTTACTCATTATATTACAAGGGTCCTTTAAAACCACCACACATATAAAAGGTTAAAAATAAAGTTATTTACAATAAAATAACTGTGAATTTATTTTTTTTTAACCTTTTATATGTGTAGTGGCTTTAAAGGACCTTTGTAATATGAAGAACACGCGTTAAAGTATTGTACAAGTTACTCATTACATATTGAATGGTTAAAGAAGAATTCACTTAAAGTACATATAACCTTGATGGCTTAAAATTAATATTCAATATTAGACCCCTGTTCACTAAACTATTTTCAGAGCTAATTTCTTTTATTTTTAAACTTACAAGTTCATTAGTATTGTATTATATTTGATCTAAATCTTTACCTTTTGAGTTGATTTTTTTTTTCTCTACTGCATTGTTCAAGCTCACCATATAGGGTTGTGCTAAACTAAATATATTGGATTGCAAGCTCACGCCTTTTCCTCTTTGACTTTGCATGTTCGATTTGACGCACGTTTCTCTCCATTTCCTTTACACTTGCTTTGAAATTCAATATCGAATCTAAGGAAAGAAAAAACATTAACTTAGGAACAAATAATTCTATACTTCTCTATTACTTTTTTTTTTTCCCTCGGTCACTTAATTTACGTTTTCATAATCAATCGATTTCATTTTTTAGCTCTTAGATGAATCTACTGCAGTTTATATTTATTTATTTATTTATTTATTTATTTATTTATTTATTTATTTACAAAGTAAACCAGACGTTTTCCATATGAAAAATAGTCAGAGATATTTAAACCATTAAAAAAAATATATTTCATAGGATTTCAAATTTCTCTTTATTCCCGTTGATCTCACTGATTGTTCCTAGACGCGAAGCGAAGCAGAGGAACATTTTTCTCACGTAAAGCCACTGTGATACATTTAAAGAACTGACGTGCTCTACCGAAAAAAAAAAAAAAAATGTAATTTCCTCCAACTTCTTTGAGACCAAACTGAGATACCAAAGGATCTGTTATGTTATGTAATGCAGTGAATGTGGGTGAAAGAGAAGCCAAGCACTGCGACCGGAGATCTATCGTACTATCCCGCGGAAATAAGGATAGACGGAGAGAAAGACTGAGAAAGTATGGTGAGAGAAGTGCAGGGGAAACGGGAGAACCCCGAGAAAACCTGCCCAGCGCGGATCGTCCACAATCACGAACCAACATGAGAACCGAACCCCGGTACTCAGAGGTGAGAGGCCGATGTCATAGCGCCAACCGCGCGGCCTACCAAAGGATAAAGGTCCCAAACCAAAAGATCGATCTTAAATACAAATTATTAACAATATGTTGACCACCCACCAGCGTATGTATCAAGTTTTATTATCATATCTTTCGTACTCTAGAAACGTATTACTGCTCGATAAACAGATAAACGTTTTTAAAATACTTATTTATTTTATTCTACACTAAAGAAAAGGTTTTATGGTTTCAATACTAAATATGGTTTATTTCAGAGGCCACAGAAATTCGCTTTATAAACTGAGGTTCAATATTATTTATGTAATTGATGCGAAAATGGTGTAATGACGATCAAATTGATTAAATTTAAAAACATTTATCCTAACAATTAAAAAAAGAAATAATATTTGTTTTTAGTAATTGTCTTTATTCATTTCATTATTTTATATAATTAGTCAAAATCACTTTCTTCTTTAATGTAGTTAATTCGGAAAAATGAAACGCAAGAATGGATTTCGAAAAAGTAGTTGTTGCTAATTGAAATAAAAATAACTTAGGTATGATTGACTGAATGAAGTCGAAAGAAAAAAAGGAGGACAACGGTTCGATTCCTACAGAGGTCATGGATGTTTAGTCTTCCTTTTTAAGTGACAACTTTCTTTATAACTCACAGAAATAGTCTTGATGTAGTGCGAATTCCTAACCAAATCGAGACACATAAAGGAGTGCTTGATGATGACGTCATACAAGCACGTGAACAGAACGATAAAGCAAGCACTCAACCTTGTAATACATTGCTCCTTTTAGCTTTCATTAAAACTCAATGAAAAGATAAAAATCAATTAATTATTTTTAATTTAGTAATGAAATTATTTTCAAGTTTCACAGTTTCCTAAGATCGTTACAACGCAGAATTCAATTTCAAATTAATTTTCACGAATTACCCATTTCAGCAAAAAAATTTTTAAAAATTTGGCAGTTTCTAAAAGATGGTTAGTACGAGTTTTACTATTTTTTTTTAACTGATTCCTATTTTTCTGTCGCTATATTTGTCTGGTTTATTTCTAAGAGGGTTCATTTATTTTAATTTAATTTAATTTTATTTATTTATTTATTTATTTATTTATTTTAAGTTCACTAGTTTGTTTTTTTTATTTATTATTATTTAATTGATTCTTTTTTTAGGTGAAAGTGAAATTTTAATCAGACTGTGGGTGTACATAGCAACTTGTGTGAATTGTAGAATGTATCTTCTTTAAACATGGTCTACATATTCGAGGACTAAAGTTGATCTAACTTCTAATTTATATTTGAAATGTTCATGTGGATCCATGTTGAGAAATTTAGTGCGAGAATTCGACTAAAAAATTCCACAGAAACAAGGTAGGAAAAGCGATTAGTAAACCAATCACAATGCTTCGCAACGTCTTCTGATCATTGATATTCCTTTAATTTGCTTGTGTTTATTTCCAATAAACGTAACAATTGCGCCTTTTGACAATCACATTTATAATGCAGCTCTACAACATCAGAACAATCACTATAAATGTGATTGTTATGAATGCAAACGACGCAATTGTTGCGATTGTTGTGATTGTTGTGCTTAATGATAATTCAATGAGATTTTAATGATACTTGTCCACAGGACAGACAAAGTGGGATTATAAGTCTTCTGATCTTGATCAGAAGACTAAAAGCATTGGGATCTAAATAATGGATTCCTACCATTGTTTCGATTCAATGTATTTCTATGGAATAATTCACTGCCTTAAAAAAATTAATATTAAATCCTTAATCCATTGCGCCGGGTTTGAAACGAGTAAAATTAATCCCATGTAGACAATTCAAGTAAATAATGCTGATTTAATTCCCTTTTCCCAGAAATACAAAATTCATACTTTTTTTGTATGGAATCGATATTATAACTGTAATATAACGCAGGTTTTTCAAAGTCGCTCAAAAACGACTTCTAAAAAAAGAAAAAAAATATTTTAAGAAAAGTAGGCGTTCTTTATTTTTCTTGTTATTGTTATTTCGAATAATATCAGTTTAATTATTTATCCAAATCTGCTTACTTTGTAAAAAGCGTTACTATACATAAAGCCAGCCAGTTTTAGTCAATGTTGAACTCGAGTGTCAGAATGGCTCCTCTCCTCAATGAAATCGCAATGAGATTTGTTTTTCCCACTTCGTGTTTTAATATTGTTTTTAAATATGTAACTAACCGAGTTTTAAAGGAAACTGAATGATCTGATTATTTCCTGATTTTTCACGCTTTATATAATTTACGAAGGCCGTAATTAGTGAGGAACTATTCTACGATCTACACAATTGGATGACTTGGCTTGATTCAGGGATGAATATAGAATTTTATTTCGATGCACAAGTTAGAGCTAAAAAGAAATCGGATTGAAAATTTTAGAAGGATGGGCGAAAGGGCAAGGTCATCTAAACAGACCATCCAGCCCCCCCAAAAAAAGAGAGTAAAATAGGGTTATCCTATATACTTTCAGACGTCGAGGGAAGGGGACAGGGACTATTCAGCCCTTCTCCTTTAAAAAATTATACAAATTCTAAATTAAATTTGAAATTGAAAAAATGATCTAAATTGCTATTCTAATTTCACCTAAACTCAGATTATAGTAATTCTCAATTGCAATATTGTCATACGATAATGTTTTTCCAGTAAACCTCAGTGAAATTAGGACAAATTTTCTTTTATATGATTCCTACTTACGGTATTCATTTTTCCACTCAATAAACATTACATACTTGCTAACAAAATATGATTGTTTTTA
The DNA here is from genome assembly GCA_023159025.1 of Thereuonema tuberculata. NCBI lineage: Eukaryota > Metazoa > Arthropoda > Chilopoda > Scutigeromorpha > Scutigeridae > Thereuonema > Thereuonema tuberculata. The sequence continues at coordinate 40,764,498 of JAFIDM010000003.1, read as the reverse complement.
AAAATATAGAAATAAAAAAATATTTTTACTTTTAATAAATCTTGCAAATGAAAATAATTCTGAATGTAAAAAAAAAAAAATTATGTAATAATGAATTAATATTTTTTTTTTTTTTTTTGTAAAAACTAAGGAAATAAATAAAAAAAGAGCAGTTAACTTTTTTTCCCCTTAGAATTTCCCGTTAAAATCCTCGAACCAAGGATGCCTTTTATCCTGGCCTTATATTCATGTCTTAACCTCTAATTAAGCACTTGTCATTCCGTGACAATAATTAAAAGTTACATAAAAGTAGAATTATTCAGCACAAACTGCTTATTCCTAGCGGGGGACATTTTTCAAATGAAATAAAACTTTTTATTGTGATATCATTATGATTTCTGCACTTTAAATTTGTTGTTTTATGAAATAAAACTCATCTAGAATAAAGATCAGAGATAAATAAAGTTAAATAACGAATAAATAAAATTACTAAATTCATTAAATCGATCGCTATTCTAAAAACAGGCACAAATTTGAAAAAAATTTAAATCAAATTTGTTGTGTGTAACTTGTTAAATGTCAATTATGTATATAAATCTGAATTGAAATTTAAAATAAATAAATATATATAATATTCTTTATTTTAAAATTTTGATTTGATTTTTTCCTTTTTTTTTTTAAGTTTTCGAGTTCAATGAAGTTATTTCATACGATGTTGTTTCCAGGTTTTCACATTATTATCTTATCTGTTGATCTTGGTACGATGCTTTCTAATCAGCGGGTCTCTACATCCTCTCTGGAGTATTAATCATCTTCAAAGTACCGAAACGAGAATTCCTGGGATTGTAATTGGATTAATGTCCCTTTTCCAGAAACAAGGCTTCTAATTCGAGAAGTACGCCCTATCAAAAAAGGAGAGAAACCCGTCGACGTAGTGTGCAAACCTCACGGGAGGTCCGGCACACATGGCGCACGAAACAGGGAAACGGATGCGAGCCGCCCACTGCAGCGGATGCCGGTGCATTCCTCGCAGGCCGAGGTGTTGGTGGGCTTCAAACGAATCCCGTTTTTCATTTCTTTTTCACGACTGCGGCAGGAAATAGCTAACAAGAGCATCACTGTGGCCTTGCAGAGGGGGTGAGCACGACCTTTACAAGGATACCGACACGACATTGTCATTGGTGCAGCAGCATTCCAATAGAACCCGGAAGGCTCTTCATTCTATAGACAAGTACAAACACGCCCAAGAAATTCTATCAATGAGTTTGTATGAATAAGGTATAAAATATGCTGAAAGAGAAGGGAGGTGTGAGTGTAGGGGCTCTTGGTATTCTGGCTGATTCTGCACAGATATTAATTTTGAAATTCATCTTTGTTTGAAACTACTAACGTCTTGAAGATGTGACATTATATAATACTTTCTTTAAATTCTTCACGGTTCTCGAATTTATGTAGGACCCTTAAAACCCAGGACTGGAAATTGTCACAGTTTGAATAACGATGAAAAGGAAAAGTGATTCAAAAAAATGGTAACTACGGAAGACACAAAGGAACAAAAAGATTTGGGAACCCACAAAAGCAAAAATACACAATAATAGAATTATTGCATCGCGTCGGTTAGAATTCCAACCGCGAATGCTTCATTTAGAGGAATATGACACTGGATAGAAAAGAAATGCAAAGATGTATCGAAGATGGTCATTTAATCGGATTTTTCAGGGTCTTCTGGATTCAAAAAATTTTTCTCGATTGAAAAGAAAGATAGAATTTGGCACCTTACAAAACTACTTTATTTATTTATGTATTTATTTATTTTCATAATTAATAATGCTGTAGTAATTACGCAACAGATGTTGTTCTCTAAATCCTGATCTCCACAAACTTACTAAGATAATTTAAATTCAACTGCCCAATAAAAAAAGGTATAAATGAAACACACACGAAAAAGAAAGAAAGAAAAAGAGAAAAAAAGGAAAATAATCAAGTCTTGATTAAACATTACTTGAAAAAGGTTATTTAAATTTCACATCGTGATATAAAAATGACGTCATACGACAATTACAGATAATTCCAAACACAAACAGCAGAGGTTGGGTTGAAATACAAAGGGTTTACTCACTGAGGAATATGTTCCGCCCAGTACTAATAGAAGGCTGTCAAGAGTCAGTTCAAATCTTAATAAACTACTGTCAAGGGAGTGAAAACCCAATAACTGCCGTCTTTGAACATTCTGGGAGAAGGTGGAAGACAATAAAATAGAGACCCAGGAAATTTTATAAACTTTACGTGGATTTGAAATTCGGGGGAATATATTGTATTGATTTTTTGTGTTCAGATTTGAATCTAAAGCGTTTCATTGAATCTAGAATGGACTTCACGAAAGTTTGAAGTGATTTTTTTTAATGATAGATCGATGGATTAGTCATTCCAGGTATTTCAGCGACATCTATTGTTGAAAAACTGAATTTTTGTAACGTGTTTGTGAATGAAAGTGAAAACAATGCGATGTTTATTTATTGTAATTTCTGATAACTATATTACACATTCAGATATTTTAAATTATTTACCTATTTCACTTTTTGATTTTTTTTTAAATTCATATTTTAGAATATCAGCTGTCAGGTGGATTTATGATTATTTCCTTATATGGAAAATATTTGTTGGTGGTGGCAACTATAGAGTAATTAGAAACAAACTAAAGAATTTATGTACATAGTTAAGTAAGTATAAACTTTTTTAATTTATGCTTACTTAACTACATAAATTCTTTGATAAATAGAAAGAACGTTGGTAGTTTATTTCATCCTCTGAAGTGCATTTCTTTTTGCTGGCGAAAGTGACCATTTCCATGATTCGAAGACGCTGAGTTTAAATTATTTTAAATTTGATCCATAATAATGGATAACAGTGGTAGACTCAAAGAATCTTACTATTTTTGTGATTTTTTTTTCCGGCCATTAACTTTGAATGGTTTTCCGTCATTTACACCCATTTCTTCTAAAAAAATATTCGTTGAGATTTAGCAATGTGAAATTGTAATAATAATTATAATCTATATTACTAAAATCTTCTATTTCTCTGTCTGTCCGGCGCAATTTTCTGTGCGAATGGAAAATAGAAATAATTTTTACAATGAAATTTCCGCGACGGGAATTGATCCTGCAACCTTCTGATCCGAAGTCGGATGTGTTATCCATTAGGCCATAGGGACTACAACTCTTTTCATATTGTTTTTTGACTTATATCTCCGCAATTGTTGTGTTGTTGTTGTGCCCCAATGTTAGTGCAACAATGGAAAACGGTTTTTCATTTTTTATTGTCACGAGGAAGTCGACAAATTCAAAATGAGCATTATTGAACTTCAAAATAATGCGTTAACTGCTTTCTTTGGAATCGAGTTTTGTTAGATTATCTTAAATTTTATTTTCTTCTTATTATTACTTTTAATAATTGAACTTTACCTTATTAATATATTTTTGTAAAAACAACTAAACTTATTGATTCACGTGTTTTTGAAATTTGTTTAAGCTTCCAACTATTTTGTTTTGTTGTACTTATTCCAATTTTATTATGCTTGAAAAAGAGATGGCTTGAAAAGAGTCTTCAAAACTTCAAAATGTTGCTTTAACCCCTTTCATTGGAATCGATTATTCTTGGATTATCTCATATAAACCATCGTTTTATCATCGACAATCAATTAGTATCGAAATGGACAACGAGAGAAAGGATGAGATCTTTTCAAAGAACTGTTAATAATGTCGTAATCTCGGCCATTCTTGACTACAGGTAAAATTTGTCTGAAGTCTCCGCCAAAGAGGAAAATTTGTCTAGATTCACAAGTCATCAGAATTTGGTTATCTTCACTCGAAAGAATAGTCACAATGAATTCGTCGCCAGGAGTATCGTATATAAGCTATGATCTTCATTTAACATCTATATCAACCAACGTCCATCTAAATAAATCTCTTCTTCAAATATCTATAACGAACAATCTGTACACGGGAGATGGCCTAGTCTTAATATGTAAAAATGAATGTTTCTTTGTTTCTCCCGTATGCGTTCCTATATCATTCATCAGGTTGCGATGAAACTTTGGTGAGTTGTTGTGCGCACGAAGGTTTCTGAATTAGTAGAACCATTTTACAATATCTGGTGCGCGAGTCGTTTCAACAAATGAGTGTATTTCCGGTTTCAACGTTTGTAGTTTCCGGTGCGACTCGCATTTGCAATGACCATCAACAAAGCACAGGGACAACACATGGACAGTTGTATGTGGCCTGCTCACGCGTCGGAAAACCTTCTGATTTATTCGTGTATGCAGCAGACTGAAAACAAAAAATATTGTGTTTCCAAAAGCACTTCAATAAACAGAATTAAAACAGAAACACTTTCTTTCTGTGAGTGGCATTGCAACGCATGCCGGGTACAGCTAGTTGTATATAAAGCAATTGACTTCTTCGCTGAATATTTTTTTTAATTGTAATTATTATCGTTTCGGTGAACTCAAGACATTTTCACTTGATAATAGTTAACTTATAATCACTGAAAGAAGCTTTCTTTGTTTTTTTTCTTTTCATATTAACGCTCTACTAGGCGAAGCTCTCCTTGTCAGTAGGTTCTGAAGCTTAGTTGGAGAAAACTTGAGTCTGGCATAATGTACATAATATTAATAGTATCTACGGAATATACCTCTGTAACTTACAAATAATGTTTCTCGTATATATTCTACATATACGTATATTTATATATTTATTTAGAGTATAAACACACACATACACGTATTCACGTATCTTCATTACCTACGCACAGTTTCTTATATATTCAAAAAATTCAAGAGACAATGAAATAAAACAACATTGCCTGTGTAAAATATTAATTATGTATTAAAATTTTTTAATTTTATTTTCATGGTTCGCTTTTTAAGTTGCAAGAGATATTGATAAAAAGAGGAGAAAAAATGTATATAAATTAATACATTTGCTAAGATTCCATAGGTTTAGTTTTATGATGACATTTTGTGTGAAATTCGATAAGAATAAAATATCATGAATTTAAAAATCAGCAATTTCTTAATGATATTTATAAATTATATTTAATACATATAAAGAAATCCAAAGCGGAGAAATAATAATATGAAACCTAAATCTAAATATTATGCTCTCTTATAAAAGAGACACTAGAGGAGAGAGTAAGAAAGAGAGCTTCACCAATGCGAAGTTAGCAAAATGATTCACAAATCTACTGAAGTCTGAGTAAGAACAGAGATGATTCTGGGAAATAAAAAGCATAAATTGTAATGTAGACTAAACGTTATGGTAAGAGGGATTCGAGCTAAAAAATCGAATGAAACAGCAAAGTAAAAATGCATCCATTTTTCTGAACCGCGAAACCGAATCAGTATTATTTTTTTTTTGGAAAAATGGTTCAGTTTTTAATTCAAACATTGACTATAGATCAACAAAAACTTGCCTAATTTTCTTGGGAAAGTCCAGTGAATAGGAAGCTTTTACTCCTTTCTTTTTCTTTTCTGTTCCCAATGTTCACGCTGATAGTATTTTATTATAATGTTATATTATTACTATCGGCCGTGCCGGCGTGGCCGAGCGGTCTAGAGGTCTGCCGTTGCGGCCAGTGTGCCGGTACCCGGGTTCGAATCCCGGTCGTGGTATGGATGTTTCTTTCTTCTTCTGTTTCTCCTTCTCTCCGTACCTGCGGGTGCCACATGATGCTGCCTCCTACGGCGTACCCTGGGCAACGCTTCGTCGGTTAAAGGCATCATATCTCGCCCTTAGTTGTGGCCTAAAGAAAGATGATCAATCTACTAGCCCGGCCATTTGTAAAATAAAAAAATATATTTATTATTACTATCGTGAATGAAATAAGCAGCTACACGAATTATTTTAGACACTTTGACTGAACCGAACCGAACCTATGCCTTTAGAACCAAGAGCCGAACCGAAACAAGTTTTGTAGGGAATTGATTGGGAATGAGAAAAACATTGCTGAGAGAATATAATCCAAAATTAGGCAAAGATCAATGAACATTTGTTATTTATAAGAATTTGACTTGGAGAAAGAATTTTCCAGTCAGTTGACTGGATAAGCTATTTACGAGTACATACGACTATTTTACGAGTAGATACGACTTTTTTTACGAGTACATTATAATGACTGTATCTAATAATTTAGAAATTAATACACTTGATGTAAAACGTTTTTTCCTGCTAATTACTTAAATTATTTACGACAGAATTCTGTAATTTTGATGCTAGTGAATGGGAAACCTATTGAGTGTAACAACATTCAAAACTAATGTTGTTGAAGCTGTCAGAGATAATCTGTTAATTTAAAAGGGTTGTAAAAGGGTTAATCTTTAGCACAAAGATTTTCATTCACAATTTCCCTATTCTCTGCCATCAAATAAACAAAAACGATCTCATTCTGATGTAAATGATAGCCATGTTACATCTGTTATACCAAAAAAAAAAAAAAAAAAATCCTCTTTTTCCGGGCTTGGAAGGGGGGAATTATTAGAAATAAAACAAAAGCTCAAAAAAAATAAATAAAAAAAAATGAAAAAACGATTCAAAATCTTGGATTTCATTCATTTTCGGATGCTGGGGGGGGGGGGGGGGGGTTTATAACGTAATACTGTCTCCTCCCGCTCGGGTACACCAACGCTAGAACGTAAAATGACATCACATATAATTGACTTTACCTGAATTCTACATCGTAGAGCCACAGCACAAAGAAAGAAAACAGAAAAAAAAAGAATTCCATTTACATAAGTATAACAAGCTGATCGAGAATGTTGTCGTTTATTCTGCTTTCTTTCGCTAATTTTTCTTCAGCGTGCATTTAATTTAATAGGCTGAGACGTAATCGCGTAAAAAGAAAAAAAAAAAAATCAGAGTCCGATGATGTCTTAAGATATTCACTTTTTAAAAATACAATAAGAT
>JAFIDM010000003.1:40746248-40757460 GCA_023159025.1 Thereuonema tuberculata | reverse complement strand
GACATTTAAACAACAGCTCTTTGATTTTTCCAAAATTTAAATGAATTCAATTCGAATAGATGTTGTCGAACTTCAAATTTACTTTTACAGTAAAAAAAAAAAAATAAAAGAAAAAAAAAAGAAAAAACAAAACAGTAAATATTAATAACAATAAAAAAAAGTAATTTAAAGTTCAACATTTGAACTTATTTAAAGTTTTTTAATTTAATAACGGAAAATTAAAGTCCAACATTTGAAATAGATTAGCAATACTGCTAATGTGAAACTAAGAGAAAATAACTCCCATTTCATTTGTTTTTTTATTTTATATTTTTGTTTTTTTTATTTATATAGATATCTTTGGAAATCATTTGAAATGATTCCAAAACTTCTCACAGTTTTAAAGGAAAACAAATAGTTCCTGCTAAATCACCCCTCTGACATCAGACAACGAGGAGACACAATAATCACGTGTCTCTAGTAATCATATACAATTCTAGCTGTATTACTAGAGTCACGTGATTAGTGTGTCTTCTCAGTTTACACAAAATGCTAAGATTCGATTTCAGACATTAAATCTACACAACAAAAAATATTCATTGAACAATCAACTATCTTTCAATTTATTTTTTTTATTCTTCTATTTCTATTGACAACAAGCTAGGCCTGCACAAAACTGGAAGCGAGGCAAGCGCGGCAGGAAAGGAGAGAACGCCAACTTCTTAAAGAGGCGCCCATGGATAATCGTTTTTGGTTAGATTGAGTTCTATGGTTTGATGGAGAGGAGGGTTACCTGTATTAAGAATAATACTGAAGTAGGGACGATGATTTCTAGCTTGCAAAAGGGCGCCAAAAGGATTAGGACTGACTCTGTCTGTCCGATCAACCTTACATTTCGCTTTGAATTTAAGGAATTTAAACCACGCAACGCAGATTTCAATAATTTTCTTGGAAAGTGAAAATATTTTGTATTAGGCAGATATTATAAGCTAAAACAGAAGTCAACGAAGGCTTTTCGTTATACATTGTTGTCATGATTTAAAAAAAAATAAAAATAAAATTTTGTATACAAGAAATTTTAAGGAAATTCGACCCAAATTCTTTTAATTTCTTGTTTTTTTACTATTTTAAATTCAATTCTTTTTTCATTTCATCAATGATTTTTTTTAACACTTTTAATTCACGGATTTTTTTTTTGTAAAAAATACATTTCTTCCAAAAAAATAAAAAGTACAACAGAAAATATTAACGAAGCCATAAATGTATTTCAATTAAATTTCCATTTAATTTTTATTTGTAGTACAATAGGAATCGCTGTCTCAATTTAGAAAGAAAAGCAAATTATGAATAAATATAAAGTACAGTAGTTCATTTCATCTTCGTATCCTACATTAAGAAAACGAGATTCTTAAAGAAACGAATGCATTTTGATGAATGACCGAAGGTAAGTAATCGAGTTGCATCCTGTTCGTAATGGCGGGAAAAGGTGAGCAATAAGCGGCTAGCAATTGTCGGTGCCACGTTCTCCGTGACCTTCGTGATGCCACCATTAGACAGCAGAATAGTGAAAGGCGGACGGCTCGCTTTAACCCCGATCACGGAAACCTGTTGAACCACTGCCGCGAGTTGTACTCCGAAATCGGGACAACTCACTACCAGGTTCCGTCGAGAACGACACGTAAACCCGACGATCGGTCGCTGGGCGGTGGCAGGTGAGAACCGTTCTCTGAAAGGCTGACGTACACCAAGCGTGTCGTGACTTTGCGCTACGTGCACTACGGTGATATTATCTGCATCCGATTGAGAACCCGTTTCAACAAGGCGAAAGTGTAAAATTTCCGTGGACCAGACTGTCGCTCTTACTATACATGTCTAATCTCATTTCATAATCCTGCTAACCCTAACATACTGAAATTGTCCAACTGGAACAAAGCTGCAATTATTATAATAGACTGCCATCAAATGTGGTTCCTGAAAACTGTTTACTCCCGCACAGTTGAATCGCAAGCGAAAGTTTACATTTGATTAGAATTTTAAATAGTAAATAATTTTAAACTAAGTTTTAGGTTTTCAATGTCAGTAAAAATCTTTCACAAAACTTTTATTGTCATATGAAATTTCAGCCTCCAATTATCATCCTGACAAAAATAAAATCATTGAAAAGATTTCCGTCGATCTCTATACTGTGCATATCTCTCCTTTCTTTTATCATCGTCCAAACTGGCCTTTTTGATATTATTCCAAATCGAAATGTATCGTATAAAAACCCAGCACAGTCAATCCGGAATGCTCGACGGTATCGCCGCTTTAGCGGAAGAACGGAAAAAAATTGGTTTTAAGAACTATTTTTAATTCTAAAACTTTTTCATTTCTGAAACAGCTATAGAATTAAACTTTAAGCAATTAATTTACTCAAGTGTTACTAGATCACGGCATTTTTGACCAGGGTTACTAGATCGTTGGCGTCACAAACGAAAAATTAACTAAAATTGGCCAAATACAAAAATTAGACCTGAAAAGCTCCCGATTTAGTAGATTTTACTAAATTCAGCAGTTCAAAAAACAAAAACAAAAATCGTTTTCAGTCAATTATCAATGTGTAAAAAAACCTCTGAATACGACCTGAAAATGTATCAATTACAAATCCTATTCTAGATTTACACAAGTGCTTCTAAATTGCAGTATTTATTTGCTTAACAATTAAGTAAACAGCACAAATTTCCTCAAAAAAGGCAAAAAAAAAAAAAAAAAAAATGGCCTAAACAGAAAAGTCGTAGTTAAACTTAATTGGAAACAGCAGAAATTGTTAAATTGGCAACTCTGTTTTGATGATTTTATCTTTTTTTTTTGAAATTATCATGAATTACAAATATTCAAGAATCAAGATATTTAAGAAATTTTATTTACCTTTAGATCAACTTTTGTCTTTCTAACAGTTTTACTATAGACTTATCATCAACTTCTTTTTCCACATTCGTAATGCCTAGAAGTAGTTTCTGTAGATCACTATTTATCATTTTCCGTAAATAAAATAACTGCATACGAATTAGAGGAGTTCGGGTATTATGGAATGCTCGGGCAATATGAGATGCTTGTTTTTCTCTTATGTGAGGTACTTAGTGTTAAGCAGCAAAACTACTTCACACACTCCCACCATGCTTTGCAGTCAATCTCGTTGTTTTTGTCAAACCAGTTGTTTCGTTACGAATTAAAATCAGCGTTTCCTGTCTTCAAAACTTCTGCAGTTAAGTTTCTTAAAATCTGTATTAATTTGTTGAAGTGTTGTAATACACTGTCCGGCCACTTTATTAGGTACACCTACGTAGTAGCGTGTTGGGCCTCCTTTAGCCCTCAAAACAGCCTGAATTCCTGTAGGCATGGATTCCACAAGATGCTGAAAACGTTGTTAAGGTATTGTGTACCATGCAGACATGAGTGTGTCACGCAGTTCCTGAAGATTTGATGTGTAGGCCTGGAGCGAACAGCTCATCCCACAAATTTTCAATCGGGCTGAGATCCGGGGACTGAGTGGGCCACTGCAGCAAGGAAAAGTCATCGACATGTTCCTCAAACCATCCCATAGTGATACGGGCTTTGTATGTTATCCTGCTGGAAGTAGCCATCTGCATGAGAATAAACTGTTTACATATACGGTTGCACTTAGTCAGCTAAGATGTTTAGGTACGCTCTAGCATCCTGACGTGCCTCCAGAGGTATCAATGGACCCAACGTGTGCCAGGAAAACATCCCCCACACCATGAGACTGCCCCCCACCGGCTTGAAGAGTTGTTGTGAAACACGACGGGTCCAGACATTCGTGCGCACAGCAGGAGTGTTTCTAATATAGTGGTGGGACAGTGTATATTGAATGATTGTGCAATACAACGTTAAGTAGACATTGCCTGTATCTCTGATAGTTGTTTTGGTTCGAGTGCCTTGAAGTAGGGTTAGCTACGATTTCATTTCCAAGATGACGTGTCGGGCAATTTGGAATGGTAGTATTTCATATCATCTTTATCTTCAGCTCTGAAATCATTCCTTAATGATTTCCTGAGGGAGACAACGGGAAACCACCTCAATATCTTTCCCTTGAAATCCTACGGAACACCATGGAACAGTAGAGATCCAAACAACATGGACTTTCGAAAAATATTGATTACATTTGTGACTTTTGCAAGCAATACCGCGAAAAACAATGGAATAAACATTTTTGATATTATTTTATTTGTAACTAATATTTTTTTTAGGTCCTTTGAGTTTTTTAAGTACATAGACATTGTTTGTTTTCCAAAAACAACCTTACATCTCATATTACCCGCCAAATTACTTTTTTTATACGCAATTAAAATTTTTATATAAAAATTGGGTATATAAGATGTGTGTAAGTAGTGTTATATTTTGGGCTTACCGATTAAATCCTAGATTCCCCCCCCCCCCACTTAAAAAAAAAGTAATTCACTTGGATTTTGGATGTGTATTGAAGATTACTAATGTGTTGTTAATGCCCAAACATGGCACGATTGCTTAGAGTAACGTTGTTGGTGAGTGCAAGAGCAAGAAGCCACAATGCATGATCTTGGTAACGAAATGTAAACAATCAAGAAAAGAAAAAAACGAAATAAAATGTCTCGTGGTAAAAGTTTCAAGTTAAAAGTTAGGCTTCTTTGAGAGATTTTGATAAGTATTATCTCCCTGATCTAAATTAGGTGAATCCTAAGTGTATTTACAATATTGGGGATTCTGTGTGATGTCTCTATTATACAACTATATACAAGTAAAGCAATGTTTAGTAGAATATAATAAAAAGAATATAATAAAAACGATGTCTTGAGTCTTAAAGTGATTCCCGAATCCAGAAGTTAGGGACGAACGTTACTTAAAATCGTGCTAAAGTCAGCCATTGATTCGTATGCAACTACAGTAAAACCTCAGTAATCCGGCCCCCATAGTAATCGGACCTGGTCCTGAGTAAAAAATTTTTTTTAATAACTAAAAACATTAAAAGAGACATTATAAGCTAGATTTTTTTTTTTATTTTACAATACGCAGGCCTATATTGTTAAAATGTAGTTTAACGCATTTGTGTCATTGTACTGTACACAATAAATAAGACTACTGTACACAATAAATAAGACTACTGTAATTATAAAAACACACTTTTTATTTGTATTGTTTTTATTAAACATTTGAGTGCAAAATTATGAAAATGGGGTTAAGTTAATTAAGCCTGGCATTATGTCTTCACGAAAATTGAGCTATTGAGTTATTTTAAGAACACTCTCGGTAGTCCGGCTTTTCTGTAATCCGGCCTACTGGGCGCCACATTAGGCCGGATTTGAGAGGGTTATTGTAATTTGTAAATAGAGGTAAAGTGAACTTTTGTCTATATCATAGCAACGGAAAATTAATATTATTTGTCTGGAAGATCGAAGTCAATGTCACATTTTTTTTTTCCAATTCCAGCACTGCTTTTAAGACTATGTAACTATGTGATAATACTTTTCGAACGTCCGTTCAGGCCACTTTGGGAGCTACCTCTATTCCTAAGCTTTTGATTATAGGAAATCGTGTTATAGATAAAAGTATAAGATATATTAAAAAAAAAAAAAAAAAAAAAAAACAAACTTTTTTTTTCTGGACTTTCTTAACCGATTTTTATTGCAAACCAAAGTGGAATGTGTCTAAGCCAAACGAAATATGTTCCGTTTCAATTGGCAAGGAAATTAGGTGCGACCGTGTATCGTAGAACAGATCTTTAATATTTTCATTGGCCGACAGAAGAAAATAAAGGTTGTTTACAAAGCGACTGCAATGTGTGGTGCGAGTAGATATCAGGGAAATCTAGAGCAATTGTTAATTCATTCGACTCAATCGTAGATCTGGACCTATCTCACAATTTATAGGTAGCAATTCAAAAAATTTAGATATAAGATAATTGAAATTAATTAGTATAAAGTTTTAAAAAAAATAAAAATAAAATGGTTCCAGTTACGTTAAATCTATAATCATCACATTATATTAAAATTTATTGATATCATAAACTTAAGAGAAAAAGAAAAGAATGATTCAAAATCATTATAACCAAGTCAAATTAATAATAATAAAAAACTCACAATTTGGTCAAGTTAGAAATATATACGTAACATAATTTTACTACAAAACTTTGCGTAAAAAGTAATCTCATACACATTTATTACGTTTGTACAATTAATTAAATAGTAAAATCATTTATTAAATAAACTTTTTGCGTTATTGTTACTTATATTTAACACTGAGAACAATAACGTTCATAGTTGTTGAATCCATCTGCTATAACTAATACTAATAAAGAAACTGCCTAAAAATGAATAAAAATTGAAATTCTGAGAGAACTTTGTAAAAGCAAGTTTTCTTTGAGAAATATGAGTTCATTTTCATCCAAATTCATTCGAAGATTTCAAACATATTCGTTAATATTGAAATTTGTTTTAATAATACCAACACTCACGTTTCAGCTGTAGTTTACGGAATCGGCGTAAGAGGGCGCAGCGATCGATTGAGAAACCACTTTCAGTATGAATTTGTGAGAAATTAACTTCTTAATCATTGAAATAAAAATAAAATAAATAAAATAAAAATATTAAATAAGCAAATTATTCATTCAAGTTCTTCAAATTTACGATTAGAGCTAAGTTAAATAGAGAAATTTTTACCAACGAATTCAATGCAATTTCAAAAATGTTAATTTTCAATTTTATTTATTCACACAATCAGGGCCGTAACTAGATAGGGGCAACGGGGGCACGTGCCCAGAGCCCACATGGAAGAAAGGCCCCAGAAAGATCAAAAAAATTCGCATGATATGAAAAAAAACTGTACGCCGTTCAACAACTTTTTGGGAAACTGTCCGAAAATAGTAGCCCATCTCTCCCCTCCCTTCTACTGTCCTGTCTCGTATAAAATTTAGTATAGGGGGGGCCCAGTGATGAGATCTTACCCAGGGGCCCAATAAAGCTAGTTTCGACCTTGCACAGAATACGCGAATTTTAGTTGATACAATATATTTTTAGCTGATATAAAATTTATTTTATCTACCTATCAATATTTAAACTCTACAAGAGCGTGAGTAAGAAATTTAACTTAAACAATTGGCTTTGAAAATGATTACAGATAACGGTGATCAGAAATTTAACTTCGTTACTTAGTTTAAGGCTGAACTAAAGCTTATAATTTAGCCTTTGAATTGTCAATACTAATATCCAAAGAAAAAAAAGTAATTCTAATCATTTGAATAATTTTACTTACTTTAAGTACGGTAATTTATTGAAACAGTATAAGTTTGACATCCGGCTTTGGAAGAAGTAAATTAACAGGGAACACGAGTTTCCAATAACTCTCAACAACTTCCTTTTCCGATCACCAAGATTCCTTTTACAATTACTTTGAAAAACCCACTAAATAACTACTATCGAGAGTTCTCTAACAAAAACATTAAAAAGGAAATGAAAAATAAGTAAATAAATAAATAAAAATTCTTAGAAACATTTGTTATATATGTGTTTGTAAGAACTTTAACGTAAAATGATTAACGTTTGATAATAATTTTTGAGACGTTTATTTAACTTGCAACAGAAAACAGAACAGTAAAATAAACAATGATACATAAACAATGAACAAGTAAAAAGGCAACTGTAATTAATCTTATATAGAATCCTATATTAATCCCTTTGTGTTTCTTAAAACGATTCCTTAAACAAAAAAACAAAAAAAAAATGCTTATAAAAAAATGTCCGTCTTCAAGAGATTTGCTTACTGACTTTTTCTGATCTTTTTTAAAAAAAATTCTTATTATCTGTCAAGTTTTGCCTCATCTCCCCACGTGGTGCAATACTGATATTCATGTTAAAAATAGCGTTGAACTTGACGAGATAGGCGTTGGAACATTGTTCATTTTATATTGTTAGTTTATTCTGTTTCTATCTGGTTGTTTTTTTTATAAGCGGTTTATCGAATCTAAAATGTCCGTCTTCATGAGATATTGCAGGAAAATTCTTCATTTTTTTCCATCCAAAATTAAGCAAGATGGTGACCGAAATCCAACAAATAAACTAATTAACAAATAATTCAAATTATTTTTTCTCATTTGTAAATTTCCTGAAGAAAATTCTCGTTCAGAGAATTGGAATATTGACGAGATAAAAATGTTTAATTGAAGAGTTAAAGTTTTGTGTTTTCTTTTAATATCATGAAAAGTAGGAGGATTGAGATGGTTCAATTAATATGACTTCTTTTTAATTATCTTCCCGCACTACTGTCAAAAAAAAAAATTACACAGTATACAGAAATATATATCGTGTATTTGTTCAGATTGTCGATAAGCGAGTTCCAACTAATATTCATGGAATGCACAAACAAAAAGATACACGAAAAAAGTTATTACAAAAAAATTTACTTATTTTTGTTTCTTATTACATTTACCCATACATAATAAATAAATAAATAAATTAATAAATAGATAAATAAATAAATAAATAAATAAATAAATAAATAGAGTCCCGATTATCCGCGGAATTGGATGGCAAGGGCTTCGCGGATAACGAAAATCGCGGATAACCCGAAAAAAGACTAAAAATGAGGTGTAAATACGAAAAAAAATATTTCACCATTAAAAACTACGCTTTATTGCAAAAAAACATACTATGTAAAACTTTTAAAATATGTACAGCAAAGTAGAAACCTTTGCTCTACTTTTGCATCCACAAATTCCGAGAAGGCCTATAGGATCACGATGCACAATAAACCTGTCAGTAATTTTCGACCTTCGCACTATAGGGCCTATTGTATTTTCCCTGTTTTTTGCTTGGATTAAAATTGTTTTTTTTAAAGTTCGTAATTTAAAAAAAATTTTCGCGGCGCTCGCGGATAATCGGGTCTCCACTGTAAATAAATAAATAAATAAATAAATAAATAAATAAATAAAAAGATATAAAAAAGAAAACCTTGTATCTTAAATTCGATAACCACAAATAAGCATAGACTATATAAAAACTGACACTTCGTGTAAAATATATAAATATCAGCAGTCTTAAACCGGGTTTTGAACCAGGTCTTAAATCTGTAAGAAAATGGATAACAGGTAATTGAAGATTTTTTTTTTTTTTAAAGAGATAAGTCAACATCTTGCATTATCCAATCAAACAAATACAGTAAGCAAATCGGGGAATAAACAAAAACAAAAAAACATCAGGTGCAAAGAAACAAAATTGGTCATAAACAACCTGGTTCTGATCCATCAGACGTTCACATATCAGAAAATATTTATTTGCAAACTTTGCACTAACAGATAAAAGATTTTTTTTTTTTTCAAATTCGTTTTAAGACTTTTCAAACCAAACAACATATATAGGAAAAAAATAAATCCCCACAGTCTGGTTTTTCCTGTGATCTCATTAGTTCAAAGAAATAATGGAACTAAAACCTAAAAAAATAAATAAGATATAAACAAAAACAGATAAACAGGAAATAGTTATTTACATGCCAAAGAGTTCAAATACATTCCAGAAAAAAAAAGAACTGTCATCGGATAGATTAATGGGAGTTGTGAATGTTGCACTGTGTGACCTAGAGTCAATAAACAAAGCTTTGGCCTGTAAAGACACAGACAAAACAAAATGCATAAATCATCATTCGAAATAGGTAAATTTATTTTACTAAACTAGATTTTCAAAGTAAAAAACTTGAACCTAAAACTTTGAATATGTTAACTGATTTTTTTTTTTTTTTTGTTTTGGAAAATTTAAGGTTTGTTTCTCTTTCTCGCCTTGCTTGAGGAGGTTTAAAAAAAAATATTTAATCATCGAAGATTAAAGGAAAAGAAACTGTAGGTAAATTTAAAAGCTTAAGCCTGCATTTATTATGATAAACAATTGAGATTTTTAATTATTAGGCCTAATAAAGCCATAATAAAAAAATTTTGACAGTTCTTTGAAATATTTTTTTTTTGGCAGTTCTTTGTTTCCTTTGAAACGGTCATTCGTTTTTGTTTTTTTTTGGATGTGTTGAAACTTTTTTTTTTTTTTTTGTCCTTTTTATTTTTGTTTTCAATTTGTCGTTGAGGCGTAGCTGAACGGTTAGGGAGGGCTAATTTTGCCCGGATGT
Organism: Thereuonema tuberculata; assembly: GCA_023159025.1. Classification (NCBI taxonomy): domain Eukaryota; kingdom Metazoa; phylum Arthropoda; class Chilopoda; order Scutigeromorpha; family Scutigeridae; genus Thereuonema; species Thereuonema tuberculata. The sequence goes on along the minus strand of JAFIDM010000003.1, from coordinate 40,747,344 downwards.
AGATTCGATTTCCGGAGCCGGCATCACTGTTTATTTCTGATGTTCCTTTTGGCTTCGTGGAGTGTAAGGTAGTAAAAATAATGTAATATATACTACCAAATAACATTTTCGTATATAAATATAAGTTTTGATTCTACTTCAGTGCATCTCAATTATTGGCGCTATATCCAGTGAGGCTTCAATGCGCAGCAGGTCCGAACAGTGGTCTGAGGATGTTTTGCAGTTCAGCTTACAACTGGAAAGATGAAAATATCTGTGATAGATCTGGATACCCTGTGAGACGAGTCTCAGGAGACCCAAACATGGCAATCGAATAATGATGGTTAAGATCAATGTTTTTAAATCTGCTACTGAGCATATTTTTTTTATCTTAATATTAAAAAACGACTACTACTACTACTGCTACTACTACTGCTACTACTATTACTAATAATAATTCTGTGAATTGCTTTTTAGAATGTTTTATAACTCCTTTATGGAACTTTTAACTGATAGGTAGTTGCCAATTCCTTGAAATTTTCGGAGATTAAAAAAAAAAAAATCTTAGTATTTTCCAGCAACTTGGGAGGCCTTTCACCTAAATATTTTCTTTTTATTTTAACGTCACGAATTTCTTCCATTTATTTTCCGGAAGTTTAATGTAAATCCCTCAACTGGTAGCAATTGAAAAGATTAAGAACGGTCCTACTGTAGCATTTATGACGGCTAGTTTGCATAATACGAATTCGACAAAAAAAAAAAGACATTACATCAATAATAAAAGTTTATTTTTACGTCTGCTAATATTGTATTATTAATAAAGTCAGTGTAGTACTTTTGAATATCATTAATTTGTTGTTTTTAAAGCTACGGAGGGGTGGGTTAGCAAATAAAATCAATAAAGATTAAAAATACAGGGGTTACGAAAAAAAAAAATTAAGAAAATAAATAAAATAAAATAAAAATTAAAAAAAATAAATAAAATAAAAAATAAATAAATAAAATAAAATAAAAATTAAAAAAAATAAATGAAATAAAATAAAAATAATAAATAAATAAATAAAATAAAATAAAAATTGAAAAAAAAAATAAAATAAAAATTAAAAATAAATAAATA
>JAFIDM010000003.1:40725914-40738519 GCA_023159025.1 Thereuonema tuberculata | reverse complement strand
GACTGACTGATTTGATAGCCTCACTCTCCTAATAACAATAATAAGTGGACATTAATCGAAGTGATGTCTGTAAAAATTGATATCTTTTGAAGTAAACTCCAGTGGAGCACTTACTACAAATAAGGCGTGCAAAGGCAAATAGTCAACCTGTAGAAACATTAATCTTTCGTAAGAAAAGAAGATATTTATCAGATTCAACCTCCCCGCAGAGTCTACAGATACTCAATTATGAAATGACAAATTGATGTTGGACTTCCATTAAGAACAATTTTGCTTTCTGTGAATTCCCTATAAATCAGAAATATCAGAAAATATTTGAAGTGGCTTGTTTTTGTTAACATCCATTAACTTTAATGCGAGTCAAAATAAACACTTCAGTTTTAGAAAAACTATTTCGAGCCTATTTTGGATAACTTTTTTTTATTTTATTGTTTTATTTCTTAAATATAAAATAAGAATGGTTACTTTGCAACTTTTTTAATAAATTCAAAAACCTAAAAAGTTGATGAGTGTTTTTAAATTAACTTACATAATTTTTGAATTTTGAAAACTAAGATTTACAATTTTATTTTTAGAGTTTTGATGGATTATTAGTATTATTAATATTAATAAACAACTTTCCACTTCTCTTCTCATTCTTGAAGAGCAATGGAATGTAACAGGGTTACATCGTTTGCTCTTCTTTGCTCTTCTATATTTGATAGAACATCGCGGAACCCCTACCTGTTCCTTGCTTTACTGCTGTATAATAGAATCTTTTGAAAAAAACCTCAGTGTGGTTTTTCGCAGGAAATACAGTATTATTTAAGTATAACAATATTTTTATTGATGTGACCAAAAAAAAAGAAACATTTTTAAGCCAATTTGAATGTAAAGTAATAATTTATGAAAATTCATTGTTAGAATGACGCAGATCTGTTTGCTCAGAAAATGTGATGTCAAAACTTTAGTCTAGTATTTAGCTGCAAATGGACCTAAATATTTATTTCATAATTTTCTCGAGGCCCACAGAGGCGTCATCATCACACTGGTTGAGAAGCACTGACTTACAGTATAAACTAAAAAAATCGCCAACCATTTCTGATTATCCGTAATAGTTTATTTTTTAATAATTCCTACAATGAGTCTTTATATTTCTCTTGTTTCCAGGGCATTATTTTTTTAGCCCTCACGAACTCATAATTCAATTTATATAAAATATTTTGTCCTTTTCATTTTTTTTTCCTCACGAAAATGAATATTTGTTAACGAAATAACAATTTGAATGTATTACATTTGATTATAATTTTAAATAGGCTCCGAGTTTCAATTACCATCGGAACAATGTTGAGATTGGGTGGGTGGCCTCCCTGTATATATACAGGGAGATTCAAAATTCCCTGTACAATCGTTAAAGGTAGGTTAGGAATACAAAAACAAACCGTATTCGTAGTAGAACGTTTGTCCGCAAACGCCATCCTAGAGGGCGCTGTTTGGCAGCACATTAGTTGGGCAGTGTGAATCATCGTCATTTGAGGCGTTAACTTTGTACGAGTAAGAAAGATGTATCGCTTCACTAATGCTCAGATAAGCACCTAGACTACAGGTCAGCGAACGGTCTCCCAACAGATGTGTGCCCAATCATCAAACGTTTGAACGTTTTTACCAGAGATTGTATGAAACTGGATCATTCGATGAAACAGGCATGATTGTATACGCCTTACTGTCTTATTGTAAACATAGGCCTAATAAATATGTTGTCTACCTTACTTGTTGTCTTTTATTTCTGAATCTTAATGTATCTTCTAAAAATTTAAAAATTAAGAATTAAAAATTCTAAAAGTTATACGTATATTTATATTAGGTACATCTAGTACCTAGTAGCGTGTTGGACCTCCTTTAGCTCTCAAAACAGCCTGAATTCGTCGAGGTATGGATTCCACAAGATGCTGTTGAGATATTGTGTACCTTACAGACATGAATGTGTCACGCAGTTCCTGAAGATTTGATGGAGATGAAGGTCTGGAGGGAACAGCCCGTCCAGCTCATCCCACGAATTTTCAATCGGGCTTAGATCCGGGGACTGAGCGGGCCACTGCAGCTAGGAAATGTTATCATCATGTTCCTCAAACCCTCCCGTAGTGATGCGGGCTTTGTGCATCGGCGCATTATCCAGCTGGAAGTAGCCATCTGCATGAGGATAAACTGTTAACATGCACCATGACACTGCCCCCACTGCCCGTACCATTTGTGCGCACGGGAAGGGTGTACCTAATAAAGTGAGCGGTCAGTGTATATATATATATATATATATATATATATATATATATATATATATCAGTATCGGGAAAAATAAATATTCCATAAGCCCATGCGATAACGTCACGATCAATTTGAATATAAACTGTATAGTAACTGGTATTAGTTTGAATTAGTCGAAGAGCACAGAAAAAAAAAAGATACAGTAAAACCCCGTTATTACGCTCGTCAAGGGTCCATGACCTACAAGCGTAATAAGCGGGATAGCGCTATAAACGGGAAATGATTTATGAGATGGGGAAACATTTAGAAACCATTTTATAGGAAACATACTTGATTCTGCAATAGATATAGTGCAAATGTGAGCATATTTCCTATTAAAAAAATCTTTGATTGTGGTTTGCCGTGTATGTGTGCTACTGTTATGAATTATGACATTTTCAATGCGGTTCAAGTAACTATTAACATCAATTGATACACCACTAGGAGCAACACTAATATATTTTCGGAGCAGATTTAGTGCACTGCCCGCTATTTCATGCGCCTTTTCTTGAATGATTGGGTCACTTAATGGCACTGATGCATCACGGGACTTTTGAATACATTCAATTAGAATTTCCTCGGCATCTTCATATTTTCCACACTTTACTTTTTTCCGTTTGCAACCACCCTTTGCTGCATCGGTAATTGCATCCCTATTTTTTAGTATTGTTTTAAGAGTTGATGAGGGGATTCCTAGAGATTCTGCGAAATCCTTCTAATTTAGTGTAGAATTCTCGTCGTACTTACGGCAAATTTGCAATTTTTCACTTATAGAAAGGGTTTTCCGCTTCGACATTTTGCACTAACTTACTGTATCACAGACCCGCACTTCAAAGAGTTCAAAGATTCCCTCCTACCAGGGAAAGAAAAGAATCGTTACAGTGTTACATTTCTTTTCGATACAAAATTTCCGATATAAAAAAAGCGCTACAAGCGGGATTTGAAGCGTTATAAGAGGGTAAAAGTATACAGAGTTATATAGAAGATTCTAGGGACCGTATGAAAGGAGCGTAAAGAACGGGATAGTGCTATAAGCGGGAGCTTAATAACGGGGTTTTACTGTATTTTTCGTCGAGTATTACAACCCTTCATATGGTTTAGGACGAACAGAAGGACCCAGCCTTGCATGAGGTTTCAGCTTACGTTATGGAAACACGCCCCAAGTGACTGTGACTCTTGCCGTCATCCAAAAATTCCGACGGAAAGGTCGTGTGCTGACACAGCATAAAGGGTGCAGGAGACGAACCGTAACAACAAACGACAATCCGGCCGTCTCTTGGAACAGATATTAATTTGTCGTATAACTGTAGAGTGCAGCAGTTTCTTCATGAAAACTTTCCTGGCCGTGTCATCTCAAGGTAGAAAATTGCGAGAACTGTATGAACTGTGTGTGTCCGAACATTTAAACCGCGAACATTTAGAACATACTGTAAACATCTTGGGTGGATAATGCTAAGATAGAGTATTTCTGTATTAAATAATTGATATTTATTATATTTACTGCTCCCACTCCTGGTTTCTGTCTTTCATTACTGTTTGTTTTGCTCAATAGTGTACTTTGATATTAAGAATGTGATTCTGGATGAGATATGATGCGATGTTGATCTTGTATTTTTACTATGAATATCCAAGTTTTGTCGCCATATTACATTTAAAAATCTTTCATTTTATAGACCAGTCAATATCGACTCAAAAAAAGGCAAACATCGCAAACGCGCATGTATCTACGATTTTTTAATATGTTGTTGGTACCCCTGAGAGTACTTTGTACCCAAGTTTGCAGCCCTGAAAACCCTGTGCTACTCCCATGGTGCTCGAAAAACTGCGAAATTCTGGCACTTGTTTCAGGTTTTGCGAAAACACTACCGTAAGGAAGTTAGCGTTATTCGGATATCTTCATGGTATACTTTTGTAAGCAAACTAAATTTGCTACAATTTGAGCCCAACCAGAGGTACATTGGTTGCCGAGATACAGCCAGTCAAAGATCGGCAATTGTATCCAAAAAGTAAAAAGTTATCGGTAGGGTAATTTTCCAAGACACGTACCGGCTAAACGAAAAGAACACGAAAAGAACACGTACCGGCTAAACGTGCCGGCTAATAAAGAATAAGAAATACAAAAAAAAAAATTAAAAAAAAAATAAAAATAAAAATGGACAATTATTTTAATAATTAAATACAACTTCACAAAATAAAATAAAATGTAGGCTCATATTTAATATTCATTTATGAAATTGGAGCGCTTCAAGGATAAATGCGTGAAACTGAAACATCTGATTTAAATAAATTAGTAGAAGATACGTAAAAAAGGAAATAAACGAAAAATAATGTCGAAAAATAAAACAATAACACCTTCTCATCAATTAGATAAGCCTTTTAGATCTTTCCTCTCCGACGTTTCTCATCCGCTCTTAAACCTAAAAATGCCTGTTTTGGTGTCAATTCCATATAGGAATTATTGTTTCCTGTAAGACAGAATGTGGGAATTGTTGGAGATCGTTCCAGTTTTCACCCAAAATGCTACGTTGGAGGTACTACAGCAACGTAACTCTTCTCTGTTATTTGTTACGATGTTCCCTTGATGCAGGGTTATCAAGAAGAAAGGAAGGGTGTGTTGTGTTCTTTCAATGTAATTCGACCTCCTTTATTCTTCCGTCTTTGATTTCCCTTCGTAAACACAAGAAAGAAATACCTATTTCTCAAAAAAAGATATTAACTTCCTGCTTTTAAAATTGCATCCAAAAAGACACAGAAAAAAATTATTAAAATTCTGTAAGATTTTTTGTGTCATGTTGTGAGGTAGTACTGGTTACTTTGATTTCGTTGAATTTGTTTATTAAAATTAATAGTAACATTGTGAGAAAATAACTTTTAACTGTTTAAAAAAAATATGTCAATCAAAACTGTTGATCGTTCTTTTATCAACAGAATCAATTTCATCCCGATGGTCGCGGAACTGTTCGGGCCCTTATCTCACTTAGCTTCCCGAAAGGGCCACTGGCCTGTAATGTGGAGTCCTTTATCTTTTAACCTTCAACTTTAATCTTAGTTATTATAAAAATTGAAGATTTAAAAAAAAAAAATCAAAATGTTTTTACTTTAATTTTAGATTTCATGAAGGTTAAAAAAAAATCTAAGCTTTAAGTGAATGACTTTTACTTTAAATATTTACTATTTTAATTATTATTGTCTTTTTTTTTATTTAAGAAATAGAAAAAAAAAATATAAAGATATCTTTAAAAATTATCCTTAAATTTTTTTTTTTTTGATTGGAAGGTACAACCCGCTGTTTCCCCAATTCAGGAGTAGGCCTAAAGCCGCAGAAGACCGATGATTCAGGAGACACATTCAACAATCCTTCACACGCACACACACATACACACACATACACACACACACACACAAATAAACAAAGTTATGCCATCCTATAAATTTCTAAAAATAAAACATTTAAAATTAAAAATTTATAACCTATGAGTAATATTATCACTTTAATGTTAATAAAGATTCCCTAAAAAGCAATTTTTAATTATTTTTTTTTTTTTTTTTTACTTTTTTTTTTAAAATTATTAAAAAAAAAAAAAAAAAAAAAAAATAAAAACATTAAACTTTTTTTTTTTTTTTCCTTGATCATAGTATAATTCCAAATTCCTAGCTAGACTTTGATGAATCAATATTATTCAATTTAATAAGACGGTAGCTATTTCAGAAGGCGGCAGGATTACACACTGTGTTTTTTGTCGTCGTATTTCCAGTGATCAGCCTGGCCACTGAAGTCGCCTGATTTGAATCTTCTAGATAAGGCATCTGAATCCCTGAACCCGAACTATCACAGATCTACTAGAACTTGAAGATATATTTAAGGCAAACCATTCAAAAGCAAATATTCAAAGGATGCATGCCTCGCCGCTTAACAGCAGAAAGGGCGTGGGTGGGCTATTAAGAAAGATTCGTAATAATTTAAGTGGATCAGTTAAAAGAATCATAAAATACATAAAACACGGTTAAATAATTATTAATTACAATAATTAATTCTGATTTTTACCTTTACTTTGGCATTTGATACAAAAATTTCTATCTACATTAAAATAAAATACCGGTACCTTTTAAAATTCCTTTCCAAAGGAATTCTTGAATTAATAAAAAAATATAAAAATAAATAGCTGAATAAATAAAAAATAAATAAAATAATTGTTAATTATTTAATCAATGAGATCGAACCGCTTTAATCTGGAATAGATAAGAGGAATTTGAACTTATATACAATGTATTATCTGTGATTATAATGTTTATATGAGAACAAAAATGATATAATTTAGTTAAGCATAATATATAATTTTCAAGAACTTTACACCCAACGAACCTATGATAATGCGAGTACATGCAAACAACGATTCGAATGAGAGCAAGATAAATAAAGGATAAAAACAATGAAAGTAATCACTTCAATCTTAAAATCTTATTTCATCGCTGATATCGTTTTTGTTTTTTTTAATTTTCCTGATAATTATTTTGCTTTTTTTTAGTTTTTGTTAAAATTTTTAGGTAAATTAAATTTCGTCTTTCCTCGCGTTATATCTGTTCAAATCTTCCGTCATCGCTCGCTCTGTTCTTGAAACAAGAACTTCCTGACATAATGTAAAATCTATTTTTCTTAACATGTTTTGTTTAATATTTAAGTCGTTATGAACATACAAAGGTATTTGAAAATTGCTAAACAAATCTTGAGATTTCCAATTGTTAAAAATTAATTAAATCAACTAAAATTTTAAAAAAATACAATTATGCTTAATCAATGCACGAGCAAATAACACTAAAAGAATTACCGTGTATTGTTGGATATCAATGGATTTTATTGCTTCACTTCTGGCAGCATTTAATGTAGAAAACAATTGCTAATTTGCAATGGGAGCTTCTAATCTTCACGTGCAAATTTCTACACAGGATTCACACGAATAAAATATAAAAGAAATTTAAGTTGTTTTTTTTTTGTCTTTTTTTTAATTTCATTTTACTTTATTTAAGAATAAAACAAATATTGTTACAACATAATAACAAAATATCTAATAAAATGTCGTACGAATTTCAGGCTTGAATAAAATGAACTAAAAACAAACACTGTATATCTCACTTAAGAGTTTTAACTAAGAAAACAGATTAGGAGAATTAAAAGAAATCTCTGTGTTCATTATATAATCTACAACATTGGCAGACTTCGTGCTAGATCGGAGTCAGACTATTGTCATCATTATTATCGTTAATTGTTAACCTTATAGCCTCATATGCAATATTCATCATTTTCCTAAATTAATTCTCTAATTTGTAGGAAAATTATATTGTCTTAATAAAAGATATGTATGATTTTGTAAAATGTTGACAAAAACAAAATTTTAATTTTATAAGATTTGAATGAAATAATTTTATAATTAAATTTTGTAAGTTTCAATTGCTAGAAGCATGCCCTCTAATTGGGATTAAATTAAGAGTATTAATACGGTGGGCTACAATTTCTTATATTAGGGGCCGTTCTTTGCATGTGCTAGATTTGGGGCAGCTACAATTTAGGGTAGTCTGAATTAGCTTTACTTCATAATAGAAACCGTGTTAAAAGTACGCTGTAATTCTGAATTATTAATTATTTTAATTATTTTATTATATTTAATTATTTTATTTTAAAGTATATTTCTTATTTCTTTTTTTATAAAAAATATCCAGTCTTATATATATTTTTATTATATATATATTTTTCTCTCTACTTCTGTTTTTTATTTATTTATCCGTGTTTTTGTTTTTGTTGCGGCTTCCTCAACGTTGTGGTTAAGAGCGACTCTGACGAGGTGAATTCAAAATTAAAAATTAAAAATTCATAATATTATGATATGAAATTTAAGACTGATTTCTGTTATATTCTAGTACGGGTAATGGTTTGGTCTAACAAGAAATCAGAACAATAGCACAGGTTGTCTAAAATAATTAATGTGAAATAAATCACAAGTTCTTTTGTCTTGTGCAAGTGTGTTTTAAAATAAAACACATGACAGGAAAATCCAAGTTAAAAAAAAAGATGCCTATATCGAAATTAAAACGCACATGTGGAATTTCTTTTTATATTTTAACGGTACAATTAGGGTGAATAAATTTGAGATGAATTAATTAGCTGTTTCGGTTCCATCTTTACATGATTTTAACGGAGATATTCACTTATCGTTGTTGTGGTTAAGCAATTAGATATTGCATTAAAAAACTGCAGACATTTATACTTAAAGGATTAAAAGTTTGATGTCTCATCAGCGCAAGGGCTGGAGATTATTTAAATCAACCATTTTTTTTTTTTTTTTTTTGCTGAATTATTCATTTTTAACTGATATTAATTCCTATTTGTGTTTCTATGTCAAATTGATTACTTATTAACTTTTCTAAATTAAAAACTTACTATGAATATTTCTAGTAATATCGGAGGTCGTAGACCTTAAATAAGGTCTATATGATTCGACAGAATGCTATGCACTGAACGCTAATAAAGGACAACAGACGATAGTAATAGGGGAGACCGGGGCCAAGTGGACCTAGGGGTAGAGTGGACCGTTGACTTTAGTAATTCGTGTAGACGCTAGAATGTGCCAAAAATCGGAAAGAAGGTTGGTGCCATTGTGGCGCTGCTACCACAAAAGCGTCAGTGAATTCGGCTTATTGGTGACAGTGAGGTGATCGATTGTTTTGTTTTTGTTCAGGTAAGTAAATGTTTAGTGTTGTTTTTACTTTAATATTGCCGTTCAGCGATGCACTGAATAACACAATCGTAATATGCATATTAAAGGCGGCAATCTAAAGATCATTTTAAGCTATAGTATGAATTGAATCCTTAAAGTAGTCGATAGTTACAACTGAAGGAAACGCCAAAATGGCGATGGGGCAGAGTGGACCGAACGACACGGGGCACATTGGACCAGTGGTCCACTCTGCCCCGCTGTTTTTACAATAAAATATTTTGGCACTATACATTATATTTTTTTTCTATATTATGTATTTATTAGGCCTATTATATTATATTGTATTATATTATTACATATTATATTTTTTTATATATTTTTTTATGTAGGCTATTATATATTGTGTGTAGCCTATATTATTAAAGGATATTACCCCTTTAGTAATTCCTCTCAGCAAGTACCGTAATAGGGGAAGACTTCGTGCGAAGGCATCTTAAATGTGTAAATTGGCTATTTTCGTAGATTAACTGTTATTAAATTCTAATTAAAAACTATGCAAACTGTCACGTTGTGGAATTGGCAAGATTAAAATCTTGGTCTCTGATGGAACATATTTTGATTTTTAATAATTGTATTGTTGTAATTATGTATTTGAATTTTTGTATTTGGTAAAGTCTTGTATATTATTATTGTGATATTTCATGGTTAAATATTATTTTAACGGTTTGAGCTTATTTAGAAAACAATTTGTGCGAAAGAAAAAGAAAAACTTCGAAAATACAGTTGTGCGTTGATTGAGTGATCACGTGGTTTTATCTATTTCGTTTTCTCATAGGAACAAAAAGAGAAAAGTTAAGTACACTCTGGCGGGAAAAATCAGATCAGTTGATGAATCTGAAACACACGGGCAAAAAAGTACACCCAATCAGTCTGAACATTTCAGAAGAGGTAGCATATTGTAAAACACACACAATTACATCCCTAAGTGAACTAACACAATTTTCAGTAAGTGAAACTCTAAATTAAATATAAATTCTATACACACTTTGTTACATTAGAAAGCATTAAAAAATGGCATAAATAACAATATAATCATAATAATCTTAATAGAGAACAAAAAAAGGTCAACGGCAATACTGACGGATACGCCAGTAAAAAAAGCTCTGCAAGAAGAGCAACGAAATTCTAAAGAAAGAAAAGAAAGAGTGGCAACAAAAAACATGACTCGGCCAACAGTCTCTAAAAGCAATATAAACAAAAAACAAAACAAATAGAAGCAAAGGAAAAGGGATAAAGAGGAAACAATTACAGATGATTAGTGATGATGAAGATGATGAAGATGCTGTGCGCCTCTCCTGTTTGAAGAACTTTAAAAAAAGCAAACCATGGCAGGAGTGGATTCAATGTACGCAATGCAAGAGATGTGCCCATAGTTCCTGCGTAGCCAGTGATATTTGGGTTTATTTTACGAATGCCTCAACTGCAAAGAAGATTTCTCTAGTGAAAGTGATTAATTAATTCAATGTAAACCTATTTGATATTATTCATTTACGACTTTCAACTGCATAATGATTATTTTAAATTTTCACTTGAATATGTAATACCTTAGGTAGTCTATGTTAAGTTAAACTTTATTTCATGATATCCTAAATGGCCTATTATTTTATATTCAATAAAAATCTTACTTTAAATGTTGTTATTCTTACCCGGACCAACGTGCCCCATGGGGTGGTCCAGCCTGCCCCGTGGTCGGGGCAGGTTGGACCACTCTACCATTTTTGCTTTGCGAATTAATACCAATTTTATTTATGAATATAATGAAATGAAATCAAGTATTTACATTCTTGAATAGTTCCCGATTCTGACAAAAATAAATGCAATGGAAAATCTCTTAACAAAAAAACAAAAAAAATTCAACAAAAAAAAGTGGACCGCTCTGCCCCGGTCTCCCCTACAGTCAAACTCGACTGTATCGCGATCTTTCCGATCCAAGATCTCGAAGATCGCGATCTGCCCGAGCTTTTTTTACTTTGCGATGTCAAATGTCGTATACTCGAACCCTATTACCGCCATACGATTCCAAATCGATTTGAAATGGTCATTTCGCGATTACCTACATCATTCCGAGCGATGTGAGAGAATTTTATATTTATAAATGTTTATAAATCATTACCTTTTCAACACTTTGATGGGTGATATTAGCCAAAATCTTCATATTTCTGTTTTCTTACGGTTTGGCGCTGCCATCTTGGCATCTTTGCGATTAGCGCTATTACCCAGTAAGTATTAATTGTAAGTAGCAAATCGCGAGCAGTTCTCTAAAATCAATCGATTTTTCGTACTTTTTGAACGAAAATATGGTAAATTTTGCAATTTTACAATTATACACCTTTTCGAAAATAGAAGGGGTCCAAGACCAAACCGCGTTATATCCGAATTAGCGATATAAACAACCGTGTTACAGCCGAGTTTGAATGTATGTTCAAAATGGTGGTTGAATGTTAATTGCACAGACCGTTAGCTTAATGAAGGACAAGATACTCAGTTTTGTCATTACAGACACAGTTCCCGTGTGAAGCCGTACAAGAAAGGTGTGGTTTTCCCATTCAAACGTTGTACCTATTAACAAAAAAAGAAATAAAGAATATGTCAAGTTTCATTATTCTGTCCATTTTATTCTTCAATTTACTAACGAATTTGCGAAGATTTGAATTACTTTACATTTGCTGGTATTGTGTTGAGGATTAAGTCTCAGATTCCCTTGAGTAAAGAAGTGAAGAGGGAGTTGGAAAGTGAAGGGGAGGATGTTTAGGAAAAAGAAGGGGGGGGGGGGGAGAATAAAGACGTGACGTCGTTGCTTGTAGTGCCATCTAGTGTTAGGTTTTTCAATTACCTAAGCTTTATACCTTTCCCTTAAGACAGTTAGCTCGAAGATTATCCCTAAAAAGGAAGTGGATATGTAAAGGGAGATGACTGGTGGGTGGTATATGGTATCATACTACTGAAACTATATGGGTTTTCCGGCAAAAACAACAAGGATTCTAAGAACTGCCGCTGGAGGCGTTTTTATTGTAAAGTGGCCGTTCTACCATCTCTGTCGTGTAACTGAGTTTGAACCAACAACATTCTTACCGGATACAGTACTCTATAGTGTGATTCGTTAAGTGTGCAAACTGCCTTTCATTACAGTATCTCTCTCTCTCAAAGTGCGATCTTCAGTAACCGCGCGATCTACGGAACTGTAGGCGCCCAACCGGGCGATCCCCTAGAAGAACCCGTAGACGGACCAGGAAAAGATAGTGAGGTGGTTTCCCGTTGCAATATCAGAAAGTTCAAATCAAAAATTTTGTCTGATAATAATTCACTACTAACACAAAGAAGACATCTTGGTGTCACATGTTTTCAGGATCGCATCGGTTTTTGTCTGAAATCCTCTCATCAAAACATCCAACTTACATTACAATTAATGAGGGAGGTGGGGGAGTCTTGCATTCAGCAATCCATAACATTTCGGCTTGCTAAAATAAGATGGTTTCAAAAGTTATGTTGATGAAGATTATACATTCTGATCTAGGAACACAATTGACACGCACAATTTACGCAAAGGATTCGCAC
>JAFIDM010000003.1:40715144-40725514 GCA_023159025.1 Thereuonema tuberculata | reverse complement strand
GTGCGAATCCTTTGCGTAAATTGTGCGTGTCAATTGTGTTCCTAGATAGTTCACTCCGCACGTTAAAGAAAGGTTAATAATTATACGTTCTGACTTTTTTTCCCCTACTAATCTCGTCCCACTATTTCCATTAATGAGAACCTCTTATTCTCTTCATCTCTGCCAATGGGTTGATAGACAACATTGCTTCCTTTCTCTTGTATTCGTTTAATGGTTGTGATTGTTTCCAATTTTCCGCTCGTGCCTGTGTTACCTTGAACAACGCTTCCGGATAGCAGCCAAAAATAGTCCGCATTGTAGATACAGATGTTAGAGATTTCGTGTAACGCAGTGCTTCAACATTTTTTTTTAGGCCTATTTTAAAACATAGGTAACACCAAGTTTATTAGAACCATTGAAAAACATGTGTAAATGAACGACAATCAATTTAAAAATATCTTTTTTTATACATAGCTGATTCCAATGTGACGCATTAATTTTCGATCCCTCATTATTAGAACATTATTAGAACTTGAATTTGTGTTTACTCTAGGTTTTTTTAGAATTTAATCTAGAAAAGGGCATTTGGTTAAGTCCGAAGCTAAAACAATACTACAGATTATCTCAGCATTTTCTTACGGCAAAATGAGAACAATTTACCGCAACACACCTGTTGAGGAGCTGCTCCGTCAGATGCATCGAAGAGAGAAAAAAAAAAGAATTTGTTCTAAAAAAGTTAGAACAAATAGACATGTCCGCCTCATTGTGATCAGAATTGAAAATGAACTTTCCGTAGAAAATCTGGATTCTTATTAAGCAATGTAAACATATTGATTTAATGCGTACGGACCAATAATAAGGAAATTGATGGGGAAACTGATGCTAAAATACGTTGGAATCGAACTCCAATACCACGGTAAAGAAGAAGAAAAAATATCGTCGGAATCAATGTGGAGCCTGAAAAGCTAAAATAAACAATAAAAAACTCGCCAAAAGGAAGACTGGCGAGAAAATTCGTGTGCACGCTACACTTGGCCGCTATTAGCTTTTCAGGCTCCGCGTTGATTCCGTCGTTATTTCCTACAGGCCCGTGTACCGAGACCTGGTTGTTCACTGATGACTGCTCCTAGCTGATGATCGCCATGTTAGCGTGAAACAGCTGTACTAGGATGTCATTTAGTAAACAACTTGATCTCACCTTTTATTAAGAACAAAAAAAGTTTGCTTTCCTATTCTTCACATTCCTACTCTTTACATTCTTCTGCTCAATTATCTTTAATATGTTTACTTCTTAATTTCTTCTTAATTTTTGGTAACTTCCAAATGATTTTTGATTTCTACGTCCTCAAATTCTTTTTTTTTATGTCACCAAAGATTTCTTTTTTTTTTTTTTCTATCAATTTTTTTTTTTGCGATTTCGCCAAACACATCTTGTTTGTTGATTACGTAGGCAGCTTTACAGTTCCTTTCTTATTTTAATTTTAGAATGTGTGTTTGCGAGCCACTTGCTGTTATAAAGGGTCTACTTTTCTGTTTGACGTCATAAAAAGTCGACAAAAGTATAATAACCCTGGTGGCTATATATATCATGAAGGTAAATAAAAGAAAGGAATAAAAAATATAAAAGAATATATTAAGTAGGAAATATACAATGTAATTATAGAGTATATATAATAAGGAAACCTTTTTCAAAAAAAAAAAAAAAAGAATTAACAAAAAATTGACGTAAGTTTTTTTTTTTAATAAAAATAAGCCTAGTGATGGAGGAGTGGTCTACGAAGATCTGTTTAGTTGTCTAAAGTTTAACAACTCCAGGCTATTAAAAACCATCCTCAATTCTATCTTTTTGGTTTGTTTTGTCTTTATTAAAATTCCTGACGTATTTTCAATATATTGGATTTGATTTAACTGTTTACTAAAACAAAGAAATGGGGTGACCAACAAGCACTATGTGGCTCAATCAGATGATAAGGATTTCAAGGCTATTCTAGTATTTTGGTTTCAGAATCTTCTTAATTGCTTTTCTCTGATATCGAAATGTTTGTCCTCTCGTAGTTTTTTGGGCGAGCGCCAAACGAGAGCAACAAACTGGACCTAATGTAAACATTGGAGTAATATTGGTCTTCTCTCAATTCGAACAAAGAAAAAAAAAAAGATAATAATAGTAATAATAAATAAAAACAGTAAACAAGCGATCAACAGGAAACCTGAAGAAGCAACTGTGGTATTTGCTTTCTAAAGTTAGAACAAATTCGTAAACAAATAGACTATCTTTTCTATCTGCTTTGTTTAGTATTCATTTTCACTAAATTTTTATACTTCAGTTCGCCTTAAGAAATAAAACAACAACAATACAAATAATAGTTAAAATATCAACATAACTGAAATCTTCAAAATTAGGCAAATATATCGCAAATTTATTTGTTTGTTTGTTTGTTTGTTTTTTTTTTAACTTTCTCAAACTTATATGCCAATTACTGATTTTTCTTTTCATCCATTATAGAGAAAATACAATTTATTAAGCTTGATTTTTGTAAAAAAAAAAAAAAGAGCAAACCTAAAAAGGAAGTTCATGATGAAGGCACTGCCATCTATCGAGAGAAAAAGGCAATCCATCAACTGATTTTTAAACATACAAAACATACAGAAATGCATACAAAATATCGCACGAGGCAAAATATTCTACAATGTTCACTGGTAGCAGATGAATACTCAATACAAAGTATAAACATTTTGCATTACTAAACATATCAGCGAAAATTTATTCTAGCTGAATACACTTTTTTTTTTTTCTTTTAATACATTTCAATTTTATTCCTTTTGAATTCACATAATACAGTTTAAAGAAATAATTTTCAAGCAGTATTAACACGCTATCATTTAAAAACCTAATAAACAAGACTTCAATCAAGATAAAAATGTTTTTTTTTTTTTTTTAAATTCCATTCCGTAAATATTCTTCTAGAACGAAAATTAAGTGAATGAAATTGATTGTTTTAATTAAAATTTATTTGTACAAATTTTAAAAGAGAGAAAATGTTAATTTATAACAATTTCTATAGATTGTTACAATGCATGCTTTACTGCACGTATGTTAACTCGTTCTTTCTTTAATTCACTGAGTTGCTACCAGATGTCACTAGTTACCAGGCGAAAAAGTTTTTTTTTTTTTTTTTTTTTTTTTTTTTTTTTGCGTTGTGCATCTCGGGAATAAAAATAATTTAACCAACTAATAAGTTTGGTACAATCACTTATATTGCGATTAATTTTTTTTTTTTTTACAATTTAACTAAGACAACATAAGCAATTAATTAGCTGCAATCAATTAGCAATCCTACTTGTAAATTATGAAATAATAAAAAAAAAAATGAAATTACTAGGCTAACATGAAATTGCGTTTCGTGAAATGAGTAAAATTTATTTCTTAAAATCGTATGACTTTCATAATTTTTCACAAGGAAAAAAAAATGCCAATAAATTATTGTTAATTTTCTCTATCTATTAAATAGAAATATCTATTATCATTACAAATAAAAAATAAAAATGGAACTTATTATGTAATAAGATGAAATTAAATTATTACTTACATAACATCAAGTAAATAAGGTTAAAGTTCAAATTGCTGATAAAAGAAAAGATATCTCTTCGTTCCATTCAAAGTGAATTAAATAAATTAATTTATTGTAGTGATATTTCATTAGTTAATTAATAATATTCAGCTTTTAACAGAATTTTACAGAAAATGTTCGCAAGATATGTCCATTTTTGGCACAAGTTCAAATTAGATTAAACACGAAGTTTAATGTTTACTTTTATTAAATAAGGAAGTAATTTGAGAGTGATTTATATATCTTAAACATTTTAATTTTACTGTGAATAATTTTACACAACATTTTAATTTTATCAAATAACAAGTGTACAAAAAATACTGATCTACAGTGAAATACTTTCGCCAATATTTAAGAACTCGCAAATAACTAGTTCTAATAATAAGCAAAGGAAAAACGTATAAATCGAAAGTTCTACAGCGATATACATTCCCTGTAACGTTTTGAAACGTTTTGTTTGGAAATTTATGTTTATTTCAATATATTCATTTTTTTTAGATGCCTGTTTTTAATTCTGTTCACTTCACATTAATTACTAAGTATTATTGTCAAACACGTGGGCCAGGTATTCGAGTGATATCGGCACTGAGGGCTGGAGCAGCGGGGTTTCCTGGGTTATTTCTTCTCCGGAGGGGCCTTGAGGGTTCATCCGACCCCCTGTAAAATTGGAACAGGGTTTCTCTCCCGAAGATAAAGGCAGCGACCATCAATCTCAATTAGTCCCGATTGTGATTGAAACATTGGATCCTATACCTTCGGCGTCCTTTAAGCCACGAAGGCTCATTATGGGAAATATCTATACGTACTGTCAAACACACTGTATTTTCAACGTTTGTAAGTAGACATACAAAATATATTACATTAAAGAGTATTTTGGCGAAATATAAAGTCAATGAATCAATTATTAGTAAATTAAAAAAACTTTCTATTTTTATCTAGGCCTAATATCCATGATTGCAATCATTTCTTTTAGTTACAGAATTCTTAAGAAAGCTTGAACATTGAAATATACAAGACTCCACCACACCCATACTAGATGTTTGTAATTAAAACAAGCATTTCTTATCATCGTGGGCCCGGTAGCCGAGTGGACAAGAGCGCCTGGCTGCGGGCTGGATGTGCCTCGGCGGAAGATTCTTCCACGCTCCTTTCTCTTCCAAACTGGGTCCTAGGGTCTGCCCAGCCCTCTGTTGAATGGGTACCGGTTTTCTTTCCCGGGGATTAAAGGCGTCTTAGTATCCGTTGGTCACAGAACGCCGGGAGCCTTACCTCCAGCGACCCCCAAGGGCCACATAGGCCTGTAGTGGGACACTTCAAATTTTTATTTCTTATCATCATCAGAAATTCGATTACAATTGCTGAATTCGGCTGAAAGAAAAGCTGACGTTACGATAAAATAGCGTGAAGAGATGTTTTAACTATTAAAATAAACACAGATACTCAATTATCAAATTCTCTCTGCTAAATATGATGGCACTTTTTTTTAAGTCGTAAAAATTACATGATCAATCTACCTTTAAATATCCACTATTATTTAAGACTGCCGAAGTTAATTACTTTTAATCAATTAAATTTCCCGAAAATCTAATATTGTGAATTAAGAAGCATTATTAGACATTGTTGTTTAAAATTCATTGTAACCGTGAGCAGTTCCTTTAGGATAGGGCGATCAAGGCCTCATTGCTCCGGGCCTCTTGCTGCTCAAATAAGTTAATAAAAACAAAACAATTCGACAAATACGTAAACACTAAGTATTTTTGTCAAAATAACAATAATTTAAAGGGAAAACTAAAAAAATATTTCGCTTCTTGAAAATTAAGTCACAAAGTACTCTAATAAGGTTTCCCATAAAGTATATTAGAAAGGTCTTAGCCGTTCAAAAAAAAGAAAAAAAGAAAAAATTGTATCGTTTTCCGAATGGGGTTGGTGGGTGTTCCAAACAAGATGATGTCATCCAAAAAAATGCTACATTTCTTCCATTTTCATACAATGTGTGTAAATGTGTGGGGGCTGGTGTTGCAACCACTACCGCCCGTCCTCTATACACCAATGCCAAATCTCAAGAAAAATCCATTCACTAGTTAAAAGTTATTACGAAGGAATAAATATCTCCCCCTCCCCGCCAAACGCACACAGATATACACATTTATATACTAGCCGCCTACCATCATTTCGCGACGGAAGCCTTGCATATATAACTTAAAAAATATATATACATTGGGTGATTCAAAATTCCTTGTACAAACTTTAAAGGTAGTTTAGGAATGCAAAAACAAACAGTATTCTTAGTGGTGCGTATGTCCACAAACGCCAACTGAATGTGCTACAGAAGGCACACAAAGGTTCAGAAATAAAAGACAACAAGGTAGACAAAATGTGTATTACAATACGACAGTAAGTATAACACTTACAGGTTCACAGTAGGTGCTCAAAGTTCCTTCCACCAACAGTAATTATGCATTAAAACGTCGAACATGTGCAAAAATGCGAAGCCATTCGCGGACACATCCAGCTGCCACAGTGACTCTTGTGACGAGATCAGCGTCAGAGGCAATGGGGTCTCGTAGACGATGTCTTTGAGATAACCCCAGAGAAAGAAATCAATGCAGGATAAGTCGGGTGATACAATCTTACAGCGGCCCGTCCGTTTCCGTTGGCTGCCTCATAGGCTAGGTGCATATCTGCCCTCTCAGCATTAGTGAAGCAATACTTCCTAAAATAGTACTATTCGGGTGGCGTTTACGGACATATGTTCCACCAGGAATATGATTTGTTTCTTTATTCATGATCCACCTTTAAATTTGTACACGGAATTTTGAATCACCCTGTATATATTCATAAATATTTGTTTGTGTCAGAGGTTGTTGCAAATGAAAGGTCGGAAAATGGATGAAAACTTCAAATACCCACAACACAGTACGAAATGCAGTTTATTAATCAAAAGTGTTAATCGCCAGCAGCAATACACTTTTGCCAAACATATATAAGTTTCCGTATGCCGTAACGGAAAAAAAATCGAGACACGATAAACTCTTGGAATGCGCTTTCAATTGATGTTTCATTGTGAAACACAATACCCTTTAGAAAGATGTCCGGATGCTTGAAGAAGTGATAGTCCGTAGGAGACAGATCAGGTTTATATGGCGGATGAGTAAGGTTTCTTAACTCAACTGATGCAAGATCTGGAATCGTCTGGCGTGCGACATGGAGTCTCAAATTGTGGTGAAGTATGGGTCCAAGATGACTGACTATTACCGGCTGATTGGTCGACAATTTTCTGCTCAGGATGTCAAGTACTTGATAATACCGTCCGCCGTTATTGTTTGACTCAGTGACAAGAAGGAGAAGTGAATCACAGCAACTGCGGACCACCAAACATTAACCATCGTCTTCCTGGGATAGAGCACGGATTTCGGGATGTGTTTCAGGGTCTCATCGAGGTCGAGCCATTGCGCCGAACGTCGCCGATTGTCATACGGTATCCATTTCTCATCATACATGACGATGAACTTCAAAATGTCGTTCTTTTGGATGCGATGAAGCAGAGAAGAGCAGACATCCAATCGTCGTGTTTTATGCTGTTATGTCAACCTCTACGTAACCCATTTATCCAGCTTCTTCACTTTACCTATAGTCGCGAAATGCAGGGAAATTGTTGCATAATGTATCTCCAGTTTCTCGGCAAGTTCTCGAACTGCTGGACGAGTGTCGGATTCCATCAAGTTCTTTAGCTTGACATCATCGATAGCTGCTTATGGTACAACGCGAGGTTTATTTGAGAGGATCATATCACCGACCGAAATTTCACAAACCAATGTTGTATTATGCCTTCATTCACTGTGTCTTCTTAATGTTATATTGATGTTGCGAGCTGCCTCTGCTGCATAGTGTCCACTTTAAACTCATACTGAAAAACACGAAGTTGACTCGGATTGGTCTTCTTCCATAGATCACACTCTACTTGCAACTAATGCCTCAAACCACCTGACCACTGCTTTACATGCCGCTTTGAATACCACAAGCGCCATCTGGCAACGTTTTAACCCTCAAAAAAAACGTGCCAACTAAACGTGCCAAAATTGATACTTCATCTGCAACAACCTGATATAAATACATGCACGGAGTGTTAATCCTAATTTTCCTTAGAAAATAGACCAACAATATAAAGATCCAGGCAAGACTAGGGAAAGCACTTAGTCATTTAGGGATAAAAATTTATTCGTCCTATTAATCATCGACCAATTCTAATAGATCAACTCATAGATCACAAAGTAAGTAATAAGTGATAAGTTTCACTTAAAAAAATTACAAAATGCAACAACAACAATAATAATAATAATAATGATATTGCAGTGCCTATCAGCAAGAACATGCAGAAGAACATCTTGTCAACCAGACAAGATAAGTAAATACAAATACCTAGCATACGAGCTCCTGAAGCAGTGGAGGCCGAGTACGTTTTGTACCCATCGTCTTGTCCGCCACTGGTCTGGTGCCTCAAACATTGCACCACAGTCTCAGCACTCTAGAACTTCACAAAAACACTTACACACAACTCCAGAACGCTGTGATAGTCAACACAACACGCATAGTTAGGAAATTTATGGACACAATCACACATTCCTAATCATTCCTGCACATGTCTTAACACTTGTGCTTT
Source organism: Thereuonema tuberculata (assembly GCA_023159025.1). Lineage (NCBI taxonomy): Eukaryota > Metazoa > Arthropoda > Chilopoda > Scutigeromorpha > Scutigeridae > Thereuonema > Thereuonema tuberculata. Next base: position 40,717,267 of record JAFIDM010000003.1, on the reverse strand, counting down.
GGTCCTTGACCCGCCATGTTGTATTAGCTGGGGAAACCCATGGTTTAAAACTTTTACATAATAATAATAATCATGCGGGAAACATAAAGGCAGTACTTGAGACAAATGTAAGTGTGATGACCGTCTTCATGGCCAACATGCTTTCATGTCTTGCAAGGGAGAAAAAAGTTTGAACCAAACTGAATAGGCGCATTTGTTTTCTCTACTTAGACCAGGCTCTTCATTTTTCTCAAATTTACTTTCAAAATATGCAATCTATTAATATCTATCGCATGTAGATTTATAAATAGTGGAAATCCCTTTAAGAAGTGTTAGTGCTGTAGCCTTAAGCTAGAAAGGTAGTTGGCCATTGTGAAATTGTATAACAAGTGCAAACAGTAAGAAAATAAACAACTTAAGAAAAGTACAGAAACTTCTCTAAGAACTGCTTTGTTCCTTACAATAGAGGATTAGTTGAGGCTAAAAGACTGTTGTGATTTTCTTTAGTAAGACTGCAATAGACGAAATTTTTAACTTCTGGAAAAAAAATCAAAAACAAAATTCTAAAAACCTTGAACTTAAATGATCTAAATTAAAGTTCTAAATTATACAAGATTATAATTTCCTATTTCATGTTGAGGTCATAAGATCTAGGGAGTCGGAAATTGCTTGATACATTTTGGAAATATTCTCAAAAACTGTAATATCTGTTTGAAGAAGTGATGAATTACTGTTACAGAAACGGCCGGAGTTGGTGACGCATGGGAAGAAGCACTTGTACATCCTGAAAGACAATACCAGGCGTTGTCGTGAATTACAGAAATTAATTAAGATTTTAAATCTTCAAGGGGTTAGGAATGACAACATTATAAATGCATTAGACGGCGTATGATCCAAAAATTAATAGCAATAGATTCTGTAAATGAATAGGTGAAATTAAATTTAAAGATGAAAAGAATTCATTATAATAAAGAATGCGATGCAAGTATCAAGAAAAAAAGATGAACGTCCGCTTTCTAATCATCTTATATAAAGAAAAGAAACAAGGAAAAGCATTCCCAAAGAAATTACTAATATTGTTTAACTGCGTCACCAACAAAACGAGATAATAGTGGTTGCCTCAAGACTAAAATTAGGTGTTGCGCTTCTTCTTACAAATTATTTAAATATCAAGCAAAGTTTTAAAGACAAAATCGCAATTTTCAATAGACAAAGTAGGAAATGTCTTTTCCAAACAAAAAAAAAATCAGATTTCATCGAATTACTTTTCATCCAATATTATCTCTAATGTGTAATTTTATGTAAAACGGAAAAAAAAAAAGAAACGAGTATGAAAGCCCTGAAAAAACAATAAACTCGTGAAAACAGTATAAAGAAATAGCGTCTGAATAAAAAACAAAACAAACCTTCCTTCAAATTTTGCTGAAATTGATCATATCTCCAAATACTGAACATTTACTACTTTTAATCAAGCAAACTGGGTTGTAAATGAAAGGAATCATAACACATTGTTGTTTTTTTTTTTTTTTTTTTTAAAGATATTTTAACAAATTAAAATGTATATATCTTTCGACAATAATGTAGTCTTCAGTGTGGAAAACTGGATTTAGAAAATGTATTCCGTTGCTTTATAATGAGTAAGAATCAAATGTTTCATTTCTAATGCTTAAAAAGGATCTAAAGTGTTCACCTACATAAGCTAAACGGTATCTTTACCATAATTCACAGGTCAAGTTTCAAGAATACCTGTGCACTATTCAAAAGTAATTGTTAAGGACATACAGACGTGCCGACATGTAAGCTGAAGTTTTCTGGAAAAAAAAAAAAAACACGTTAAAGTTATCGGAATTTCTGCTAATACAAAGTGCGCCATAAAAAAGGTTTCAGAAGCACTGCTTTAGCGTAATCATCGAAAAGAATAAGTTCCTCATGAATAGATTGATATTTGGAGCAAAGAAAGTGATGGAATAGAGTTTCTTAAAGAATTGTTCTACAAGATGTTCTGCAAAAGTTTACGCCGTTTTGCAATGCACTGAACTTGAAAACAAGGTTATTCTGAATTTCATTTTAACATTGTGGGATTCAATGACAGTGGAAAGAGAGAGCGTCGATAGACTAGCAACTCTGATGGCCGAGTGCATCAA
>JAFIDM010000003.1:40698717-40715044 GCA_023159025.1 Thereuonema tuberculata | reverse complement strand
CAAAGGCTAAAATTTTTCTGGAGCAGCACCCCCCACTAATTTTAGCTATGTCCACAATGCAGCCATCAAAGTTAACTGAAGTTTGGTGCACTAGGCCATAAATCTAGCAACAAACATTGGATAACTTAATCAAATTATGATTATTTCGCTTAGATTTGTTGATAGTAGATAAAAGCTATCTGAAAACAAAAGTAACTTTCAATTAAAAATTTAAAATTGTGATTGTAATTTTAGCTTCAGATAAACAAAGAAAGTTTTTTTTTTTTGAATTGAGAGAAACGTTGTTATCAGCAAGATCAAACGCTAAAGGAATGATGATAAAACTTAAGAAGCCTACAAAGATAGCAACAATCTCAAATCAATCTTAATTTATCTATGTAAGCTTTCCCAAAATTAAAAAAAAAAAATGCTCAAAAATATTAATACAGCGAAGTAGACTATTTTTACTAGTATAAACGTTACTTCTGAAACAAAAGCTCAAAGTTATTTCGATAAAGTATTCGAAGTATCTCATATTTTTAACCTACCTTCGTATATTAATTTTTTCATCTTCTTCTTCAACCCACAATCCTTGCAAGGATCATTACATAGAAGATAGTTCTCACAAAATACCTCTAACTCTCTCTGCTGTGATATTTGGACTTCAGTTCCACAAGAGAAGATTTAGTCAGTCCCTCTTTTTAATATTGTCCATCCATGTTATTCTGGGTCTTCCTCTTCTCTTTTGGCCGGAGAAAAACCTTCCATAGATTGTTTGGTAGATCATTTTCTCTCACAATGTGGTCAAGCCACTGAAGATGTTTTCATCTAATCCTTGACGTTTTCATGTGGGACCACTAAGATCGTGGATTCTTTTTCTCACTTCCTCATTTGTGACGTGGTCAGTGTATGGTATATTTAATAAACTTCTACAGCATCTCATTTCAAAGGCAAGTAGCCTTCGTCATTTTTTCAATAGTGTCCTTGCTTCGCATCGTAGAAGAGTACAGAGTTTACAAGTGAATCATTAAGTCGAAGCCTTTCTGAATTTTATGTTTTCATCAGCTACCGTATTAATAAAAATTTATTTTAAAGCGTTTCCTAAATTCAAATAAAAAAGTACAAGTAGATTAGAAAAAATTAATTCCTTGTGAGGATAAGAAAGTAATAATTAATATTATAAAAATATGAAAATAATTAAGTTAATGCAAATAAAAAGCAAGTAAAGACATTTATAGTTTTCTTATCTAACTTTTGAACGACCTTAATTATTTTATGTTATGACAATTGCAATGGTTTTTTAGGACGGCACAACTTTACAACCGGAATTCATCTTCCGATCCAAATCCAGCCGAAACGACGTACTTAATGTATCTCACGTACAAAAGTAGGTTAACAATAGATCTATAAGTAAATACACAAACACACGTTAAAAAAAGTAACTAACTATTCTACGAGTTTTATTTTATAACAGTAAAAAAATCTTTATATTTATTTAGGGATTCTCTTTGTAGGCATTTCCTTTTCCTTGAATCATTTTTCACTTCCGTTTCTTATCGATTGATATATCTGATGCTGTCAATAACAGGATGACCCATTTGTAAATCAGAAATTTTATTATTCTATTCAATAATTAATAGAAGGATATGAATTTTCAAAAGATAATGACGTGAATTTTATTTGAGATTTTTTTTCGCTTTTTTTTTTTTTTAGAACCTCAAACGGTTATAAAGTAGGTTCTACTTTAGACGAACGTGACAACTTTCAGGTAAGTTAAAATATCATTTTTTTTAAGTTTTAAAAAAATCGTATATTTCGACATTTAATTTATTAAATATAACTTTGTTTACTCTTTATTATTAATTAAATTGGGTTAATTTAGTCATAGGTTATCAGATAATTTGGATAACTGAGATTTGAAATTCTTTTCTCGTTTCTCTTTATTTATTTATTTATTTTTCTTTACTTACAATCCCAATTGAAAGTGAAGATCATAATAAATCACTTCATCTACGTAGACTCTTAACTTTTGAACCGAAGAATGAATCTTCCTGAAACTCAGCATGCACATTTATGGATATGAAATCATACAAGTTTGAATCATTGATTTTTTTTTTCCCATAAGAATCTAAATCAAAAATCATTTGCATATGAAGGTGACAAAATTTCCCAAAGAACAAGTATTAGAAATGAAAGAAAAAATTTTGACCTGGGTGTAAGAATATATATTATTCCATTTAATAATCCTCATGTACCTGCTTTAAAATGACTGACAAAATTAATTGGATTGAGGCATTTTAAACAGTTAATTATTTTTTTAATGTTAATTTATAGTACTTGTATTATTTACAATTATTGTTGTAATATAAGTTAGTTATAAAATTAAAATTTAAAAATAATTTATTTCGTTTATATTGTTTTTACAACTTTAAAAAGGAATTAAAAAATTTATTATAAGTTTAAAAGTTTTCCATGAATCTTGTATTATTGTTTATTCTTAGTAGACATATTTTCTTTTATCATCTAATTGTAGAGTTGTAAAACTGTTGCTGAATAGAAATAAAAAAGTGTATTTGTTGACTTCCACTACGTGCAATTTATTTATTTGCAAGCGCTGGGAAAACTGCGGAAATAGGGGTTGAAAGAGATGAATGGCTTCTTCGCCATTCGTGGATTCTATCAGGAGAGGATTTCAATCATTTTCGATGTATCACAAAGCCGGTTGTCCTTGCCCTGTCCCCTCAATTGACGAATGTTCCGATCTCAGCACATCTGTTCTCGTTCCCCTCAAAAGCACAGAAAAAATAAAAGATATCTTTTTTTGAAAACGACAGGTGAATAAATGTTGCTGTTCCATCACGTTTATCACGACCTTAGGGAACTAATAATGCAAAGAGCTGCTGAAAACTGAATCCATTGTAGAATGTGTACCTTTAATCTAGTGAACGGAAAAGGGGGTCAGGAAAGAGTTTACAAATTTATAATTAAATACAATGAATAAAACTAAAGAAAAATAATATTGAACCGAGCTTAATAAAATTGATTTTTAGAATTAAAAAAAGAATAATAAAAAAAAAACCCACTTACAACTAAAAGAAATTTAAAAGAGCTTAAAGCCTACTTTCCAAAAAAGAAAAAAATTATAAACAACAAAAACGAAAAATATTCATTTATATTCTAAATATCTATTTACATTTAATATCTATTAAATACAAGCAGTATAACTTTATATTTTTTGAAAAGATGAAATAAATCCACATTATTAACATTAAATGTCTAAATTTGGATTAATTTTAATAGGATCAAACAAGATGGAATGGATTAGTTTAGATTCCAATGCTTTTCTATAGATATTTTTATTGGCTTTAAGTTCTAAATTCTTGACAAGGTCTAACTCTAGAAAGATTTCAAATAAAATAGTTAGATCGTCTCTAGGCCTCCATTGTGTATACCAAATTTCAAGGAAATCCATGCAGCAGTTAGGAGGACTCATGACTCACTCACTCACTGACTCATCAACGCCAGCCTAAATCCTTGGACCTAGAAAGCTGAAATATTGCACAGACGTTTCCTTTATGATGTAGACTAGGAATAAGGTCGGATTTTTCGGAATTCCCACAGGATAGGGAATAAAGAGGATTTATATTTTCGCTTTAAAGTTGCCTTATCGATATATATAGGTGTGTGGCGCCAATCCGCAATACATCTGAGTTATCCGGAGAAGGCCACAACGGACTGGGAACTCGTATATTTTCCAATCTCGATATTAATTTGCTAAATAAATATTTTTTTTTATGCTGTACATGCAAGGGTTCTGGAGCGAAGCGACGGCACCCGGCTAGTGTTATAGATGTATGATGTATATGTTATTCATATATGTTAAATATGTTACGTATGTCAGTAAAATCGTATAATTTAGTTTCGATAAATAACGTTTATCAAATACAACATTACCTCGCTCTTTCAACGGTTTAGGGATCAGAGCACTGACGAAAGTCAAAGAATTAGCTTGCATAAGGGTCTTCAAAAAAATGTAAATAACAAACTATATCGGATGTCACAGGAGTGTGGTACACCTAAAATATTTTTTTTTTTTTTTTGTATATCCTTGTAGTGTAAAGTACTGTAATTTGGCACAGTAATGATACATAAAAGAATATGGAAAACTGTATTCCCTTTTGAAATATTTCCGGTTTAACCTGCATAATTGGACTCGTTCAATTACATCCCGCGTAACATTATTCAACTATTGAAGAGTTTTACTGGCTATCGTTGCTCGTACTCTATTCTGTAGATCAACTAATGTTGTAGGTTGTCTCGAATAAACAATATTTTTCAGGAGAGGGAAGATGAAAAAGTCTAATACCGTCAGGTCTGGTGATCTAGGTGGCCACGGTACTGGTCGATTGGTTCCAATCCAGTGATCGCCAAATCTATTCTGGAATTGTGGGATGGTGCCCCATCATGTTGGTATATATGTCTTTCATTCAACGGCAATTCATCTATTGCCTCTTCTATTTCACTTAGCAGAAAACCAAGATATCGTTCCCCATTCAATTGTCCTTTAAACAATATCGGACCTATTAATCGATTGCCCAAAACACACATCCAGCAATTGAACCCAAACCTTTCTTGAGAATTTCCTTCCCGAACCAACCTTGGATTCTCTTGGGCCAATAACAAGTATTGTTTCTATTGAACATCCGTTATTTGTAAATCGTGTTTCATTTGTATGTAAAATGTGGAATGGATTATTATTATTATTATTATTCACGTGATTGTCCAATATCCAATTGTAAAAGTCTGTCGTGGTCATTTTCATACAAGTTTTGATGTAACTGATAACTTGTAGAACAGAAACCATGTTTCTTAAAATTCTCCAAATGGATTGATGACGTGCAGGTGTGACGCTACCAATTTCTCTTGTTAATGTTGTAGGATTTAGTGTCGTGTAAGCCACAATGTCGATTTCCATGTCTTCCGAAATAATAAAATGTTCCCGTGCATTACTCTGCTCTTCACGCAATTTCTGTTCCACTATATGAAAATAATTTCTAGACGGATGATGTCCGTCAGGGTACTTCAGCGTACAGAGCACAGGCAGCAATTCCATTTCAAATATTCGTATATAATTGTAACGTTCCATTTTCCACCACAACAATACTTCTGTCGACGTACACACACTTCACTCACTAAAAATACGTAGACATCACTTATGAAAATAATATATTTTTAAGAAAAAATAAATTTAAAAAAAATATATTTATAAGCTTCGCTTAAGTCTCCCCAGAAAATTGCAACTGTGTTGTAAACGATAGAGTTAAACTACAATACACGATTCCACAAATATTAGCTGATGTAATTTAAGTTTGTAATAATATGTTTTTGTATTAAAGGAACTTATTGTGAAGTAACCAGGTGCATCGGCTAATATTTGTGGAATCAATATGAACTATGCACATAAAATAATTTTATTTGTAAACTACAATACAATACAGTAGATACACACATGCCGGTGGTTTCTCAAAGCCATTCGACGTCAATTGTGTTTTTTAAAATATTCCTCATACATAACACATTCGAACAAAGCATGTGCAAGTGATACATTGTTGAATTCCAAATTTCGAGTAGAATTTAAATATGTGTAAATATACAGGGTGTTCCATTTAAGATTGCAGAGTTGATGTCAAAGTGGTTATTTCAAAAGGGAATACAGTTTTTTCCGTATTCTTTCATGAATCATTTTTGTGCCAAATTGCATTACACTACAAGGATACATAAAAAAAATTATTTGAGGTGTACCACAATCCTGTTACACTCAGTATATCACTTGTGAATACGTACAACACCAAATAAAAAGAAATAAATATAAGAATAAATAAAATAAGTAAAGTACATTAGTAAATAAAGCATATGTAAATAAAATTAAATTGTGCCTCTTACCAATAAGTTTGGCATGCACAGGTGTAGCGTTTTTAATTTCCTCTAACAGTTTAGCTTTCTGTAGTGTGAGGTTGAGTTAGCTTGCGGCCTATTTCAGCATCTGAGATGCCTTGTTCGTTAAACTTGATTATAGCAAGTTTTTCTTACAAATTGAGAACCATATGGATTCTTTTACCTTTGTCATTACACTTAGGGTCCATTATATTAAAACCAAAAAATAAGAAGTATGTATGAGGTTACTAATCATAAAAAAAAAAAAGAAGGAGAGTTTGAATACTGTACTCGTGTCTCATAATCACAGTATGAATACTACAATTATATTGTTATCACAAAAGTAACTATGAAGTGTTTATATTATAATCACAAAAATAATATAGTATGAATAATTTGGTTACAAGAAAGTAGATGGTGAATAATGTATGTTTGTTTTTCTTGATGATGAAATTAAAAGATATGTTACGCAATCCTGAGAAAAAATTACTTTGGTTTTAAGTAAAGATAAGCACAAAAAATCTAATGAATTCGGGTTTTTATTTTATTCATTTATTTTTTTTTTCTTATTTTATAAACCAGTGCTGGCAAACAGAAACAAAAAATGATTCGTTATGTTTTTCGTTTCAGGCAAAAATGTGATTTCGTTTTTAGTTACGTTTTACGTTACCTTAAAATCTACATTTCGCTTTCCATTCTGTTTAATGTTATAACGAAAGAATTAGGATGAAATAATTAAAGACATTGTTATCTATATAATAAGAGCGAGTGTTTGTTTGTCTTGAAACAATGTCGCCATTTCTCAACGGTTCTTTACCAAATTTGGCACGGAGGTTCACATGCATCCCAGAATAAAGCATGAACAACGAAAACCAGGATCCGCACTAAGGGCCGCAAATAGGGATGGGGAGGGGGTATGCATATGTTTGAAACCTCTTTAGTTGGAAACACGAAATTTGATGTGGGTGTTCCTTGTCAAAACCTAAAATACACGTATTCGACGAATTTTCGATTTTCTGATCCTAAGGGTTGTAAACGGGAGAGCAAACATTCTTCAACAAATGTTACACAGTGCTTCACTGACGGTAGCAAAATTGACAATAAAACAGGAGCAGCATATGTAATTTATAAAGATAACAAATATATCTTTGACACCAAATTTAGATTGGCTGATCAATGCTCAGTTTTTCAAGCCGAACTATTTGCAATCAGTAAGGCTTTGGAATATATAAAAAATTCTAAGGAAATTACTAACACAAGCTTCACTAAAAGCAATAGAGAAATGGAAACACAAAAATAAACTAGTATATCAAATTCAAACTAATATTCAGAATATAGAAGACAAGGACAAAAAAAAGTAACACTTAAATGGGTTAAAGTACATGTAGGAATTGAAGGAAATGAAACCGCGGATAAATTGGCCAAAGAAGCTACAAATCTAAATAAAATAAGTTATAATACAATTCCAAGATGTTATATGAGAAGCGAAATTAGGAATAAATATATACAGATGTGGGATTCACAATATAGAGAATCCTTAAAAGGAAAACTAACTAAACAGTTTTTTCCTTCGGTTTACCAAAGATTAAAACTAAATCGAATAACAATCGACTTTTTTACAACCCAATTCTTAACTGGGCATGGAGGTTTTAATGAATATCTTGTGAAATTTAATATTAAAAATAATGCACTTTGTCTATGTGGAACAAACGAAAATCAAAATCCTGAACACCTCCTCTTTAAATGTAAACTCTTTAACCAGGAAAGAATAAAATTGAAAAGAGAATTACAAATTGTGAAGATGTTAGCTTTTTTTACAAGTAGTAATCAGAGATTTGAAAAATTGATTGCATTTATCAAAGTAATTTCACTAAAATTAAAAGATATTCAAGATCTATAATTAAATTATTAGATTGTTTTGTATTATCCATTTGTATAATATATTATCTCAATGTCTTGATACCCTATTTTCTCTTGTTATCACAATAATAATTTGGTATTTTGTTGTACATTGCTTAAATGTTTCATGGTTATGTCTTTTGGATATTTAAAGGATTTGTAGTCTATGAACTTGTATTTTGATTAATCTTAATTGTATACCCATGTAATACAGTGATGGAGCATGGGTTGTATTTTATACTACAAATAATAAAAAAAAAAAAAAAACATTCTTCAAGGGTATGCGTGTTTCCGGAATAGCTTGATTTGCAACCACGAAATTTCACGTTAGTGTTTTAGTCAAAATCTAAAGTATACGTATTCGACGAATTTCCGATATTTGGATTCTAAAGGGGTGGAAACAGAGGAGGGGGGGGGGGCACTTTCCTGCAGCGTATGCGTATCTCAACTCTATGCTTGAGTTGCAAATAAGTTTCAAAGTAATGAATTATACAATTACAATTTAATAAATGGAGGACCAAACACACAATATCCAATAAATAATAGGTAAATAAATCATTCTACATTACATGTCTCAACATATAGCTAGTTTATTATAAATTATTTACTTAATGTAGAATTTACTATATATATGTATAACGAGGGTCATATTGAAAGCCATGAGCAAAAATTTTTTAAAAATCAGATTAATTTATTTTTGAAAAAACAAATACATCACATTATTTTTCAGACCTTTCCTTATCTTTCCACATAGTCTCCATTTTTTTGGATACATTTTCCCCATCGTTGTGGGAGTTTGAAAATTCCCTTAGAACGGAGTTCTACCAGTACTGCGAAAAAAACTGACGCACTGTTTTCGTGATGTCCTCCATCGTTTCGTTGCGTTGGCTTCGCATGCCTTCTTTCGCAACACTAAAAAGATGATAATCGGAGGGTGCTAAGTCGGGGCTGTAGGCAGGATGTAGAAGAACTTCCCACTCCGTTTTCCGAATTTCCTCCATGGTGAAACGAGCAGTGTGGGGCTTCGCGTTGTCGTGCTGCAGGATGATCTTCTGCCCAGGACATTTATCATGCAATGCACGACGGAGCTTATGAAGTGTCATGACGTATCGATCAGCATTAATGGTATGCCCAAGGTCAAGAAATTCTACCAGAATCACGCCATCTGCATTCCAGAAAACGGAGCCCATAACTTTTCCAACTGATGGCACTGTCTTTGCCTTCTTTTTTGTTGGGGAATTGAGGTGTGCCATTCCATACTCTGCCGTTTTGTTTCGGGTGCATAATGGTGGAACCAGCTTTCATCAACCGTCACAATACTCGTCCCAAAAAATACTCTTCATTTTCCAATTGCTGAAGAACTTCTTGAGCAATAGTTTTCCTCTGAATTTGTTATTGCGAGTCACGGGAAACCCATAGGGCGCAAACTTTCCGATAGCCTAAACTCTTGATCATCTCCTGGACTGCACTGTGCCCAATTCCAAGTTGTGCAATATCATTCACACTTATATGTCGGTCTTCCTGAATGATAGCCTACCATCCACTCGTTCCTTGTTGCATTCGTTAGGCAGTACGCGGACGGCCGCTACGAGGCTTATATTCGATGTTTGTGTTGCCATCTTTAAAATGTTTTACCCATCGTCTGACACTGCTGCTCCCTTCCACACATCTCCATATGCTGAAGCCTCTCATGAATTTCTGCAGCGGAGATTCCCTCTTTAAGAGAAATTCAATCACAGAACGCTGGCGAAATGAAACATCACTTGCAGCTATTTTGTATGAGCTGTCTGTGGTCACGTGATGGGAGCTAATGACATCACGACTCGCTCATGGCGCTGTCTATAGAGTATGGCAAAGTTCTTGCTTTTTCATAATTAATATATTGTAATTTTTAAAAAAAAATTGTTGCTCATGATTCTCGTATGTAAATGCTTGTAAAGTAAAAATATCTTTAAAAAGAATAGAAATTTAATATGCCTGATGATTCAAAGACAAGAGTAAACAAACGAAGAAAGGATGAGTTGTCACCGGGAAGAGACTGGGACGGAGCGTTTCGTCCTTTTTAGGACTCATCAGCCAGCCAAACTCCACCGATGACAGACTCAGAATGTGCGACAGGTTAGTATCCCGGGTCTCGCTCCCGAGAACGGGACCTACCCCCGAAGAAACCTCTCGCACCTTCTGAGTCTGTCATCGGTGGAGTTTGGCTGGCTGATGAGTCCTAAAAAGGACGAAACGGTCCGTTCCAGTCTCTTCCTGGTGACTGGTGACCCAGTCTCTTCTTTGTAGCGTTGTGCCTTCGTTTGTTTACTCATTTTTAAAAATATCGTTATCACCCGTTTGACAAAGAAGTGTTGACCACTTTGAAAATATTTGTGTTTTTAATATGTACCGTAAATAAGTTTACAGAAAAGATGTCGCTAAGAATTCCTGAAAGTCGTAATCGATCGTCAATTAGCCCTGCCTACTTCATTTTTCTGCAACTGTAGTCCTGATGATCATTTAAACATAGGAGCCTACACCTATCTCATCTTAAATAAAAGAACTTGAAAAAAAAAAAAAAAAGAAAAAAAGAAAGAAGGAGGTGTGTGTGTGTGTGTGTGTGTGTGGGGGGTAATTGTTCCATTAATGCAGTGTTTAATTATCATCAGTCTTACAGATTTTTATGATGTTGAGATGCTTTCATTTCTCATGTAATGCGTCTTTCAAGAAACTCAAGCTCACTGATGGTTTATCTTTTAAGTAATAACGACAATGAAAATAAAAGTAATGACTATCAGGAAAAAAAAAAAGAACAGTGTCAACAAGAACACTTACGTAACGGCCTTGTCCTAACAATTACCGACCTACACTGTCAAGGAAACCTTAAAGATAAAAGAAAAAAAAATTGGTTAAATATAGAATGCTAAATAAATGAATTGCTACTATCTTTGATAGAGGCTATTTTGGTCACGTTTGGTCTCAATACAAAGATAATTGAAAGAAAATAAATAAAGAAAACTGACGGTAGGAAAATTAGTTAAGCATTCAGGTTACGATCGCTGATAACACAAGCAACCGAGATTTCCCGCCACAGAGACTCGATTCATTCTCTATTTCCTTATGGAGGTTGGAATACTAGATAAAAAGCGACACCTTGTGTAAGAAATTTTACTTAAATTCATAAATTAGTGGTTCCAACCAGATGTGTAAGAAGATACGAAAAATGTAAAAATAATAATACGAAGCAGGTAAAAAAAAATAACAAACTTTTTTCTAATCAGCACAAAACTGGTGTCTTTTAAACAGCGGTTTTTTTCTTAAGGTTTTGGGTATATCTTGAAAAATATTGGATTATTTAGGAAGTGACATTGTACATAACTTTTTATATATGGAGTGTGATTAATAACAAAATTACAATCGTATTAAAGGCATTGAAACAGTATTAGTTAATTTTGATTGAAGTTCAATATTGTTTTTTTTTTTTTTTTTTTATCTTTTTCTAGGGTCACCAGTCGTAACATTGCTGGTTTACAGTCACGCATAAAAATAATAAAAAAAAAGGTTGAGAACCGCTGCCGTACATAAGCCATAGAGAGGATTTTAAACTCTCTTTTCAGCCTAATCCTCAATATCCAAGTCGAAAAGAGAAGCAACTGTCTATGTCTCTCGCATACTTTTTACGTCGTCGCTTAGATTTTGTTTATTTTTCCTTGCTTTTGGAGGTTTTTATTAATATTCGACTTCTTACAAAATAAAATTGTAAGATTTGTCGATAGTAATTTGTCATTAGTAATGTGGAAATGCAAAGAGAACATAAATTTCTAAGAACTTAAAGCTCGCTTTCCTTTAGTTTTGTTTTTAAAAACAAAAAGGCTACGTTTTCTACTTTCTGCTAAATAAAAACAGTGAAAATTTTGCACTTTCTGAAAACAAAAATTTCAATAAATCCCCCTCTACTTTCTTCAGTTGTGAGAATCGTTTTAATTTAAAATCATACCAAACCGCGCGCTGATTAATGGATCAGTTAAAAGGGAATTACAATTGTTTAAAACAATGAAGTATTAACAGAAATAGGATAGAAATTGTTTTCTATGAGGCTTTTTTCTTTTTCGCTATCTCGCGCTGTTTTCTATTCAACGACCCACTTGGAAAAGATTACAAATAAAACGGTTAGATCGTCTCTAGCCCTTAAATATGCACAGCAAGTTTCAAGAAGAGCCATCCAGCGATTCAAAAGTCATTGCACACACACACAGACAGAGGGATCTTTGAAAAAACTTCAATTCCCTAAGAAAGTAGGCTAAAATTTGGAAAAATAGGCTAAGATCTGGCTAAAAATTGGATTAGAAAATTATGCTAAAAAATGTGATTGTAAACAGACCTTTACAATCCACATAATCTAATCTTTACAATCTACATGAAGCCGTTGACTGTATAAAAGACAAATGCATATATAATGTTTGGAAGATGGTCTTGACAAGGCCCTTCCATGTATCATTATAAAAAGGATACATCAATTTTCCAATTAAATTTGTATACTACCCGATATGTTTCCTTGTTTTGTTTTTAGATTCACGAGTGACTATAACTTAATCCATCTCTTGATGTCTTCCTGATCCAATGTTGTTATTTTTAATTATTTTTTTTCCTTTCATACTGTAAAGATTTGTTAACAATATTCTGCTGGTCACTTATAAATAAATTAATTTAATTAGTTGTAGCAAAATACATTTACATATACACTGTATATGCTCCAATAGAGGCCCCCGGCGTTTATTTGCAAAACTTGCCTCGGCTCCCGGCGCTTAATAGAGACCGGCTGCTATTAGAGGCCGGCCATTATTAACAAAAACCTTCAGAACACAATATTTTTACATATAAATACCGGCTATTTATTTGAATTTCACATGCTACATAAACGGCAATGTTAAAGATAAATGGCAATGTCTTTCTGTATCTTTCGCTGCTATTCGTCGTCCGAACCCGCAATGACAGGTGGCTGCTTCACCGGAAGTTTCTTTCGCGTATTCCACCGCGCGAATCTTAAAGGCAATGTCAAATGACCGTTTCGGCGGCATTTTGTAAGGCAATGTACCGTAAGGTATTACGTACGACTATAAAGATACGGACGCTTACACTAGTACCGGTAGGCAAATATCAAAGGCTACTGTTAGAGACCGGCTACTATTCGGCCGTGTCCCCTCTGCAGCCCGGCGCTTATTAGAGACCGGCGACAATAAGAGCCTCGGCATTTATTGGAGCATATTATGTATTATAAATATATATATGTAAATTATTGTAAAAATTAGCGCTGTAATATCAATTTAATGATAATAAAAAAAAAATTCCGATGAAATACAATCGAATCAATGTCTCCGATACAGACGTCCATTTTTTTTTTTAACAGAACTGTCAAAGTGCTTACATAACAAATGTCATCCTTAAGCCTGTTTTACATTTACCATTTCACTCGCCATAACCTGGACATTTCACTCGCCATCACCTAGACATCACAGATGTCCAGTAAATGGAGAGCGATAGAGTCTGGGCTATTTTCGAAGAAATGTCGAGACATCCGATGGCTGGACATCTGACACCAGCGCTCCTGGTGACGAATTGTAGAACTTGGAAGTCCAATCGATTTGTATCTATTTATTCGAAATTATCGATTACAAAAATGATTTTCACGATCGGAGGGCATCTTTTCCTTATGTTTTCGTGGATGCTTTCATAAAATGTTACATTATTAATCAAAATCATTTCAGAATTTCGGCTTGAAAATTCGAATCGAGACGAGCGATCGACATCTCGAAAAGATATCGCCATTGATCGAGATTTAACGAGACTGCGTTATTTATCGAAACTGTAAACAAAGAAACACAAAGCGATGAAAAAAAACATGAATATTTCCTATTTTAATTAATTAAAGACATTCTTTCACCTATCCGATGCATTGACTAAATGATTTTTATATAAATCAATGCTATTTTTATCGTAAATAAAACGTAGGCATGATGACAATTGAGAAGTGTAAATGTTCCGCGTGATGGAAGGCGTTATGGTAAGTGTAAAACGATACACAAATCACTCGCAATCTACCCTGACATGTCCTGCGTTATGGCTTGGAAAATGGCGAGTGAAATAGTAAATGTAAAACGGCCTTAACAGGGATTATCACCTTGTATGATTTGAAGTTGTTAACGATACTAAAGTCTAACTTTGGTAATTTATCAAATATAATTGCTAAAATTAATCAAATAAAAAAATCAAATCATTTATGACAAATAAAAATACCAAAATAGTTTGATAAAAAAATTACGTTGTTTAATTCGTAGCAGAATATGGAAACAAGGAAATGGTGACGACAATAGAATAGGCGCCGACTATAAAATTAACTATACACATTTGTTAATCGAAAACGGATTAACAAAATAAAAAATACAAGTTAAAATAATAATAAGGAAATGTACTATAATTATATACTGTACATTCAGTACAATATTGTACAATATCTTTTTTTTTTTTTTAATTTTATTTACTATTTATTGCTTTACACAAACATAGACTGGACAAACTGAAATTATAACTGAAACTATATTCTAATATGAATTTATCAAATTGTGCATTGTTATAAAATAACAAAGTTTTAAGAATATATTTTACAGTATTATTAAAGTAAAACCTCGTTAAGTCGTCACTCCGTTTAAGTCGTCGTTTTCCTTTGGTCCCGACAAGGTCTCATACACAATAATGTAAAATAACCATCCTTTACCCGTCACCAAATCTAATTCTACTCCGGATAACTCGTCACCCTCCAAAATGGCCAAAACATTCGTTCTTCATTTTGCATACCATCTTGTTGTCTTTTCAGCCCCGCCCCTTCACTTTAAGAAAGCTAAGCCTTTACGGGGGATTTTCGACCAAGCCTGTCACTTCATTCCTTTCCTACCCCTTCGGAGGATCGGGGTTCTTGGAATCTCGCTGCTAATCATTAAAGCAGACTTCTCGCTGCGACTCTGTCGAGTGTAGATGTTGTTCTTGACCACTCCTGAGTGTGACTTCATCCTTTTATAGCGAGTAAGCACGTAGCCTTCGTAATGTACCGTAAATAGATACAATATTACGAAGGCTACGGTAAGCCCCGCTATAAGGGCTATTTTTCCTCTGCAATTTCATGGTTCGATTACGTTTTTAACATGCCAGGGAAATGAAAACTTACCTCGTTATCTTTTAAAGAAAAAAAAAGACTTAATTGCACTTTTTGAAAAATCAAATGTTTCGAAAACAGCTTTTACCAAAGAACACCATATTCCCAGGACTACATTAAACGATATTCTTTCATCGAAACAAGTAATTGAAGAAGCTGACTGCAAAGACAAAAGAAAGAGAAGGAGGACATCGAAGTTTGACGAGATCGAGGTTTTAGTTCGATGGCTGAAACATGCCAGATCGCAAAATGTGCCGATTTCTGCCGTGATTCTCAAAGAAAAAGCCATGGAAATTGCTAAGGAGTTGAACATTGAAGATTTTGGTGGCAGCTATGATTGGCTGGAACATTTTAAAGACAGACATTGACTTTCTTTTAAAACGATTAAAATGTGGTAACTACAAAATGTGTTTTTTTTTTCCACTCATTCATTTGCATGTATTGATTTCTGAAAATCTTGTTTTTCTCACCGAATCCTACAGCAATTCATGAAAATACTGTATTTCAGTGTGTTTTTTTCAAAAATTCCCACTCCGCCTAAGTGGTCATTCCGCTTAAGTCGTCAAAAATGTTTGGTCCCTTGAGTGACGACTTAACGAGGTTTTACTGTATTATTATTATTACAATAGTAAACAAAAATAAATTAGAAGAACATAATGAAATGTTCTTTTAAATAAGAATTTAAGATATATATTGTAATTATGAATTCAGTAATTAATAGTTGGTTAAAGGAAGCTACCTCCTCCCATTCACATATATCGCTGGTAGTTTGCAAACTTCTTAAATACCAGCAGCTAAATGGATGAATCGACCTTCCTATAAATCGTTCATCCATCAGGTCGCCATGGCTCGGAATCGAGTGAAAGTCCGTGATTGATTGATTGATTGAAATGGATAAAGTATTTTTTTTATTGCAATTACTTGTAAAATTTGATCAAACTGACAAGATAACTGAAAGAGCATGAAGTTTATTAAAAACAAATATGATACCTATACAAATCTAAACTAAAAACAAGAAAAACATAAATTTTCTTTATTTTATTTTTAATGCATATTTCTTGTTTTGAGTTTAGATTTGTGGAGGATCCATATTTCTTCTTTTTGATATTTCTATTCACCTCCGTATTGAGACCTTGTTGTTTACTGGTGACTACTCTCAATTGATGATCGCCAATTAAGCGTGAAGAGATGGCACCTTGGTCTCAACCTTTAGTATGAACTTAAAGTTTATTTTCCTTCAAAAATTTGCCTTTTTAATTATTCTTAACATTTCAAAATCCTAAGAAAAATACAGAAGTCTGCGTTTATTTTTTAAGTTTTGTAATA
>JAFIDM010000003.1:40682444-40698317 GCA_023159025.1 Thereuonema tuberculata | reverse complement strand
GATCGACATTTCTTGCCAAATTTCAACGGGAGCCATGGAGTGAGTTCTAAAGACATACATATATAGGTTGACTGACTTGATGGACAGTAGGTTAAAAACTAATCGTCATTCTGGTCTTAACAAAAAGAAAAATAACTATTAATACTCGGTCAACTCTTATTGTCAAATATTCCTGATTATCATAATTAGAAAATCTTTTATAAAAAAAAGAAGAGAGGAAGTTCTAAAAATCAAAACATATTTTTTTCCCTTTGTTTACATACAAGGAAGTTTGACTAGACGGCTACAGATAAGTACCAAAGTTCATAAAGAGTTGCAAAGTTCATGTTTATCCTTAGATATTTCACATAAAAAAAAAGAAAACTAAAACGCGATCAAGTTTTAGTCAAATGTGTATTTTATTAAAAAAACTACATAATGATAACCGGAAATTTCGAATCATTATTGATCCTCATTTACAAACAATGATAATGAATGGATCTTACTTCTATACGAAAATAACAAAGAGAAAGTATTGTTTTTTTTTAATATGTAGTAAATAGTAATTCATTTATTTAATTAATTAATTAAAACCTAAGAATGCATTTAATTTATAATTTTTAAGCAATCAATATTATGAATATTTAAATTAGGTTCTTTTTTGATTTTGTAAGATTTCTAGATGGATTAAATCCAAAAAGCGAAATATTTTTATTTCAAAACTATAATGTCCTCTTGATGTGATATTGTCAAGAACCATTTCTTCAGAAGAGATAGACTTCTTAAAATTATGAATGGTTGCAAACGGTTAGAAATAACAGTATACAGTGTTTTAGTTTTTTTTTTTCAGAGCCTAACAGGCTCTGCAAGCGAACTGCGTAGACTATCACGCCGTTAGTGAACTGTTGGTTCTTGGGCAGTGTAGCGTTGCTAGTGAAAGAAGACTAAATCTGGGAGTGCAAGTTTCCCAAATTGATTCAAGTCGAATAGTTGGTAATCAGAAAGGAAGTATAAATGTTGGATAGGCGGCAACTCATCACATTTACGCGATATGAAAGAAAAGAACGGCTCCAATGTGCGGATTCTGGCGCACGACGCCGCGTGAGAAAGTCATCTTCTACGCATACCGGCGGCCGACGATGGAGCGACGTCCCATATGTTAATGCAACATATGTTAACAACAACACATCAGATGTTGTCAACATAGTATTTTCCGAGGAATGATATTTCACGGTAGTCCGGATCATCGTGCTGAACGTCAGGGCCGTCGCGTGGTTTGTTGGCGCCCGGGGCAAGATTTCGTCAGGCGCCCCCTCAATCTCCAATTCAACAACCAAAAAAAAACGGAATCTCCTCTTGCCGTTGCCGCGGCGCCCCCCTAGCCGCAGCGCCCTGGGCAAGATTTCGTCAGCCGCCCCCTCAATCTCCAATTCAACAACCAAAAAAAAAAAAAAAAACGGAATCTCCTGTTGCAGTTGCCGCGACGCCCCGCCCACGCGACTGTCCTGCTGAACGTGATGAACGGCTATAGGCAACATTCATTTTGGAATAATGACCCCCGACAAAAAATTATACTATGGAGTTCTATTGAATCCGATTTATTAAATTATTTATTAATAGGCCTAAGAAGACCTTAAAGATCAAGTGACATTATGAAAGCTCAAATGGTACCATGCTTTATTTCGGAATTTCTTTGGATTTCAATGAATCTTTAAAAATATTTTCAAGTGTCCTAAAAACATAAAAAAAAAATCACCTAGATATAAGTTTCTAATATTATTTAATAAAAAGAAATATGTACATTGTATTTGATTAATTCAGTCCACACCATTTATTTTCTGGCAATGTTGGTGACTGGATTCTGAAAAAAAAAAATGAAAAAAAATTATTGAAGAGTAAATAAACAAATATACATTTTTTTTTTCTTTTTGAGAATTGAAAATTAACATTCTTAATTAATTGTATATTCAAAAGAATTAATAAATGTTATAATTTTTTTAAATTTTAATCTAAATTTTCATAACTGTTACTTTTATATAAAGTATTATAAATAAAAAACAAAACAAAAAAAACATCATCAAAGCAATTAAACTTAATCAATTTCAAAATCATTTTGTTTTTTATTTATTTAATTTTAACAAAAGTAAGTCATAAGCATTGGAGACATGTGAGTACTGTTTATTGTTTCGAAGTTGAAGGATTGAGGAAAAAGAAACCTGAACTGGGGAAAACCACAGCCGAGAAGCTGTTTGCACAGAAAAAAATAGAAAAAAAACAAACAGACCTCCTCTGGATAAATGATAATGAAACGATAGAGAAATCCCACAAAAAGTAAGGTTACAGATATTCAACTCGATAATTAATAAATTACAAAAATGACTTTAATAAATCTATTTTAGTTTTATTTAAATTCACTTTTTCTGAAAACATTTAGGTCGACTGAAGCCATTCAATCAAAATGGCTTTAATTTTTATCATTTTTCCTCCTCCATCTCCTAGCAAAAAAAAAAAAAAAGAGTAATAAATAAATAAAAAAAAACAGAATAGTTAATTTTCAACTAAATTCAAAGCGAATGATAAAACATATTTTTAATATTTTAATATTTTATTCTATTGAAACCAGAAAGTAGTGAAAACTCAAAGAAAGAAATACTTTCCATTAAGAAGAAGGGATTTCTTCCTTAGTTGAGTTTTCAATACTATGCTTCGTAAGATATTTAAAACTCAAAATGACCTTTTTATTATTTGGATAATTCCTTTTATTTCGAAATTATCATTAAAATAGTTACATATTTAATTACTGAATTCTACTTGTTTCTTAGAAACAAGCGTTATAATTACAAGTCACAATAGTAATTAAACTGGAAGGTTTACGAATGACTTTTTTTTTTCTTTAATTGTAGGCTTAAATCTCCTGACGCTGTTTAAAAAATATACTTGGAAAAAAAATTTAAAAAAAAAAAAAGACATTCAGAAGTACTTAAATTTTGAAGAACTTGGTGGCGGATATGTCGCTAATAGCGTAGGACAGACTTTAGATGAAGTTTTGCTGGATAATTACTTTGTAAAATAACTGCTCATACCAAAAAATTAGTTTTAATAATCTTATGTTGTCATGTTTATGATTGTCTATAAAATATTTTTCTTGAATCTTCTTTAATTTTCTTTTTTTTCCCCCTTTTTATGATCAAATTATACAACCTTGGTCAAGACCCTCTTTGCATGTCAAGGAAATTATATTAATGGTCATCAGTTGCATCACAAAATTACATAAGGCAGACTGGCAGAATAAACTCTATCCATTCTCTTTTTTTTTTCCCTCTGTCTCTTTCCTCTCTACGTATCTTTGAGCACTAGCATATTATTTACAAATAGAAAATGGATCAATTTGTAAGATTCATCTGTCCTTCTCTGCCGACAGCGAGACGGCAGGTTGTGGAGGCCATCTGGCGGACAAAACTTAGATCGAAGGGAAATACGACCATGATCAGAATGCCAATTAGCCTTGTTGGCATTCACAATATTTTTTTTTTTCTTTATTCTACAACCCCTTCAGACCTAGCAGGGATCGGAAATTTGAATTCGGAGAAGACTCCGACTTCAAAACCCATGATTTAAAAATGAATGAATTAATAAATAAATAAAACAAAAATTCATCATTATATTTCAACAGAAATTCCTGATACGATATTAAGAAGACATGCAGTAACACAAAATTCATTCAGTTGTTGTAAGTTCTATTTAAAGCATAACGGAATAATAAAAATAATAAAAATAAACAATCGCGCTGCATTTTTTTTTTTTTTTTTAACATTCTATTTTACTGTATACAATCAGAATACGAGAAGTGAAAATGTGAAATTGTTAGCCAATATTAACATGAAATACTGATATGAGATTGCATTTATAACAACATGTGGATATATCATACAAATGTTTGTTGAGGGAAAAAAATGCAAAACCTATCGTACACAGTAATGGTTACAAATATAATAATTTGATAAAATGGGTGGTGAGACCAGTGTATTTTTTTCCTTTAAGGCACCACTGCGCTTCCGATGTATAATAGTTCGATGTTTGACTTATTGCCCACAAAAATTTGCATTAAAAAAAATCTGGAAATATATTTTTTTGCAATAATCATTACATTAAAAACAGTTTCGAAAATATTTTGAAAAATTTCTGGCCCCCACTAAGGGTGAGGTGAATCATCTGTAAATGTAAAATTGGGATCAGAACTTAATTTTCCTTGAAAACCTTTTGAAAACATGCTAAAAATCTCCCCCCCCCCCCGCCCTTACCATTTGCGCTATTCCGTTGTCGTCATGAAACTCGACATGCATATTTGTGGATACAAAGACTTATCTCTCTTGCATTTGAAAATATTTTCCTTTATCAATATGATGGCGAATTTAAACCACTTCTTTCAAATTACATAAACACCTAAACTTTAATCATGATGCCACTTCTTCAAGTAGCAAGCTGAATCCCATGCAAAGGCCTTGAAGTCTCGAGGAGACCCCGCATAAAGTAAAGGCTCCAACGATCGCCGATCAAGGGAGAAAGAGAGAGTGAAAAAAAAACTTCAAATATTAATAAATAATGTTTACCCTCTTCTACAACCGCGATTAGTTAAAAGCTTACAACACAAAAGCAACCGTCTGTCAACGATACAGAAACTATACCAATTGTTTCGTCGTGTAGCAAACTATCATTCAAATAGAAACGACCTATTTTCTTGGTATGAATTATAAGCAGAGCACTGCTTTTTCTGTTATAAACGTAATTTAAGGTAAAACCAAAACCGACTCTGCCAGTTGTCTGTTTCGAAACAATTCCCCGTTTTACGTCCATATTCGCAACTGGAAACTGTTTAGGAAAATAAATCAATGATCGTGTTTCCTCCATTTGGTATTAAATCGTTAACAGATTTTTTTTTAACGCAATTAAAATAATATAGTAAAGCTTGCATCGAATATAGGTTTTTTTTGTTTTCGTTAATCACAATATTTTCTGATCACAATTTAACGCTAAAAATCCGATAGTCGAAAACCATAACGATGTAGGCAACTGACTTTATTTTATTTTTCTGAGGAATTTCATTATTAAAGCTTTATTTGAATTTTTAAAAAATCTAAATTAATGCTTTAAAGATTTTTTTTTTTATGATATAACAATAAATAAATTAAAAGTAAGACAAAATAATGAATTGCAATGAATGGTACAGTTGTAATAGGTTTTGATTTATCGGCTTTTTTCAATTTAAGACATTATTTCTTAAATGTTTCACAACTCATACGAATGATGTTATATTTAAGCTAGTATTTCTTCCCAAAATTTACGCGACATTCTTAAAAAAAACATATACTTGATAAATGTATTTATTCAAATATAATATTGCTATTTGAATTCACGTACAATCTGACTTTTTATTTATTTCGAAACTTACGTTATTTCATTTTTTTTTGTGTTTTAAATAATATATTACAAAACTGCAATAAAAAAATTCACACTTAAAATTAAATTGAGAAATTCTTTCAATTACCAACAACAAAGCACTCGACTTATTCATACAAAAAAAAAATATGCTAAGTTACAGCATGACAGACATACAGACTTCCAACAGATAAACGACAATTTTAAGAAATAAATACATTATTCAATGTTTATCTTATCCAGTATAATCAATAAATCAGCTTTTGAATTAGTGATTCGTTACTTAAAAAAAAATCCGAATTCTACAACAATTTAAAATATTTCAGTTTATCCTCTATTAAATTCAGTCGATTTGAAAACACACACTGCCTTTATACTGGTCTCAAGTAAATATACGAGTTCCTATTCCCGGATTCCCTTTGCAGCTTTTATTTTTCTTCTTCTTCTGGGCAGATTATAAAATAGTCTTCACAAACTCTCTTTGCTCTGATACTTGGACTTAAGTTCCACCAGTCATGACGTAGCTCCACTTTTTATTATAACCCCCTTTCTTAGGTTATTCTGGTTGCTATATTCACATTTTACTTAATATTTTTAGCATTCCGAATTTTAAAAATTATGTAGACGACAGTTTCCTTTTTCTGATATAGAATTGTTACTCACCTTAAGCCATTCCAATATGAATTAACATGAGAAATATCCAAATCTGATATTGGAGAACCAGATAGAATAACTCCGCAAGGCTTAAAAATGAACTAAAGTAGGATTTAGTTAGTTTGAATACTGTCACTGTGTTACTTTACATAATGTTGGGTTTTACGTAGCGGATTGAATCTCTGGCTATTTTGTGTGTTATTGTTATTATTTTGCATCTTTCCTTAGTTCACTTTTCATTTCTTGAGTAACCTGATAACCATGGATGCCTTTTTAAAATTATATACAGCTCAATCTTGATAATTCGACATTTGCCAGTCCGACACGTTCGGTAGTCCGACAAGCTCACGAAGGCATATTTCAGTTGCTAAGCGGGGAAATGTAACCAAAATAAAAGTGTAAATCAAATATTTAGCTTCATAGTAACTTAAAACTCGAAATTACCTTTTCAATAAAAAAAGAATCTTCAAAAACGGTTAAATATTAATTTCAGTAAGTGAGTGAGCAAAAAGCAGGAATTATTTTAAATATGTATATATATATTATAAAACAACGTCATAATATCTTCATAACGTAGTTTTTTGTAATTTACTGAGGGTAAATATAGTAAATAATGTGTGCAACATTTAAATTTTTTTTTATTTTTCCTTCTGATCATGGGTTATTTAGCATTGTTTAAAGCACCCTTGGTAATCCGACAACCTGTTGATCCCATATCTGTCGGATTATCAAGATTGAGCTGTATTAATATGTAATTCTATATACAATTCCTTAAAATTATAGAATAATGAATTAGATGGTTTATTAGATATAATTCAAAAATCCCATTGCCAGGCACCTACCATTAAATATCAGAAATTAAAAAAAAAAAGATTTAAAGAAATTAGCTTTACAATTTCAAAATTTTATTTAAATTTTTATTTAAAGAAAAAAATTAAAGAAATTAGCTATATTCTTATTTTATCAATATAATAAAACTGTTAAGTGGTCATTTTCAGTTGTTTATCAGTTTTAATAAATTTATCAAGGATTATGAAACATTTCCTTTAAAAGAATCAATAGAGAATGAAGAGTAAGTCTGTTTTGTAGTTTAACACATAAGGTTTAACAAAGTAAGCTTCGATAAGGAAAACTGCAGGTCTTAAGGACATGAATGAGTATCTTACTTAAGTCGTACAGATCGCAAGTGGAATCGCAATATACAGTAAAAACCTCTCAAATCCGGCCTAATAAATGTGTAGCCCAGTAGGCCGGATTACAGAAAAGCCGGACTACCGAGAGTGTACTTAAAATAACTCAATAGTTCAATTTTTGTGAAGACATAATGCCAGGTTTAATTAATTTAACCCCATTTTCATAATTTTGCGCTTTAAATATTTATTAAAAACAATACAAATGTGCTTTTTCCGACACCAAGGTTTACTGATATTTGTTTTGCAGATTCCACTGCATCCAATGTCCTTAACGCATTAAGCTTCGGTTCCATAATGAATCGCGCGGATAGGGAAACAAAATAAGAAAACGAATTTAGTTATTAAAAAAAAAAAAAAATACTCAGGACCAGGCCGAATTACCGTGGGGGCCGGATTACCGAGGGCCGGATTTGAGAGGTTTTACTGTAATGGAATAGATTAGGAAAAAAAAATAGAATGTGTGTATGTTAAGATATGTTTAAAATGAATATCTAAACGAATTAGCAAAACTAATTACAGAAGTCTCGTTTGTACTATTAAGAGAAATAGGCGATAAGTTTTAATAAATTAAATATTTGAAATTAGACCTTGCATTTGATTATACCAGTGTAAATACGAATGCCGATAAATTGATATTCCATTACTGTTAACAATATCCCTTTGCAATGAACTATCTTAATTTAAACTTGATTGTTTTTAATTTTGCTTTATTAATTTTGTTTATTTAATTTTATTTAAAAAAAACAAGATATGTACACAGGTTGCAAAATTTCGTAATGATTTGAAATATATTCATACGTATTATAGTATAAAAGTTGCATCCTTCCGCCCCCCCCCCCCAAAAAAAAAAGAACTTGAAAAATTATATTATTAATTTATATAATAGTCAAAGTCAGTAATCCTATTATGCTTTGTTTATATGTATTCTTAATTCTCACAAAATTCAAGATTTATGTACATAACAAACTGCTTTTAATAAAGCATAAAAAGAGGATGGGGGAGGGAGAAAGGGAAAGAATAATAAAAAAAAAAGGCCGAGTCTTCATTTTCTTTCGAATACTAATGGTATTGATGTACTGCTTGTAATCTTTCAATGTAAGGAATCATTAAGAAGTTAAGGTAAATGTGTGCCAACTTATTTTTTGGATTTCTTACGAAGGATCTCTCCACTTGAAAGACGTGCAGGAAAATCCTCTAGTATGCGTTAGCAACTACAAATGATTCATTCTCAGAGTGGCTAAAAACGAGTGGATCTCTCCTCAGCCTTGACCGGCAGGATTCTCTATTATGTGAGGGACGGGAAAAAAAATACTGGCCAAAGAACTTATTACAGCAGCAAACATAAGAAGGTATGTTATATTACTTTTACTTTTTTCGAAACATACCTTACATTAAAAGTAAAGGGAAAAAAATTGGAAATCGACTGCGTTTCAATTTTACGCTTATGTCCGAAATTAAAGTGTTTAATTTTTTTACGGCAAAACAAAAAGTGCCTAACAGAATGAAGTGACTACGGTACATTTTCAAATTAACATTAAGTCCTAACTGCAGTTAAATTTGCAGGCTGGACAATGTATGTTCTTCAAACTGGCAAATAATATTGAAGGTGCGAGACAAACATACTTTGTCGAAATTGCCATTAAACAAGTTTTTCATAAATACTCGTATATTAAAATTTAATTTCATTTTAAGTGATTATATCCTGACTTGGGTCAAGAAATATGATTATTTATTAATTTTTAGATAGTTGTAATGAATGTCATGTTAACTGATGAGCTAAAAAAAAATTCGTTAACAATACTTCAAGAAAAAAAAAAAAATTATTTTCATAATTAAGTAAAACTTGCCAAAAGTCTGATAGCGGAAATTTCAAATATACTGAGAAGACAGGCAAAAGAAATACATAATCTGAAAATATTACAATAAGCTTATTTTCTATATTCAAGACAATTACATTTTTCATTATGTCTAATGGATTATTATTGTTACATTAAGTCCTTAGGGCTTCAAATCAAGTTTCTTAAGTGAAACGTTTTCAATTAAAAGTTATAGGAGTATGTCGTAGGCGTGCCCAGGAATTTTAAAAAAAAGGGGGGGGGGGAGTATGCGTTCCTCACCGATCAACCAAAAAAAAAAAAAGTTGCATTCCTTTTCCAGATGGGGGGGGGGGGATAGTGCATTCGAAAAAGATGACTCTCCAACCAAAAAAAATGGTGAAGTTCTTTTCTTTTTCGAATGCAACGAGGCATTTGAAATTTTTCAAATTTTGCTTACTATACTTTTAGAGAAGAGGATATTACAATTGGGAAGTTAAAATTCAACACTACATTTTATGACAAACGTGTGTGTTAGAATTTCGGTGTAAAAGATTTAATAGCAAGTATAATTAAGGTGACCATTTTTTCTAAAATGAAAAGGAGGATGCAAATAAATTGAAGAAAAAAAATGTTAAATCTGTTCAACCAAAAAAAAATCTCTAAACCCATTTGTTCAACCAAAAAAAAAAAAATGTTTTAAACTTCACATATCAAAAAGGAGGACATATTGCACTTCAAACATCAAAAAGGAGGACAGAATTTACAAAAGGAGGACATTTAAGAGGACACTTCTCAAGGGAGGACAGAGCTTCAAAAAGGAGGACAGTTGGTCACCTTAGTATAATGGGTATAAATTTAATAACAGAATACTCGAAATAAACTACTGCAATGTATTTCCTAATCAATTACATTATATTATAAAATACTCAAAACTATTGTAAAAAAAAAAAAAAAGAAGAAAAAAAAGTATTAATGTCGATGTAATATTCTTAATTTTTATATTTTGTAATTATTCTAATAATTATTTTTCTTTAAAATTTTCAGATAACAATGCCCAACAACACACATAAGAAGAAAAAAACAAAAAAAGAAGAAAAAAAAGTTCGAAAAATAGGAATATCTAAAGACAATGTAGAGTCAAATGGCTTTTTGCCAAAGGCCAACTACCCGAGGGGCAGAATAAGAAAATGAAACTGCCTTAGTAACAATCGGTTAAGAGCTGTTATGGTAATGTGTTTCTACGGCAACTGTGAATGGATACTTCTGTTTCCAAAGCATTTCCTGAACATCTGTATAATTGAATAATGTAATATGACGGTGAAGTCACTGTTCAAGTATGATTTAGAACAATCAAAATTTAAAAAAAAGAAGAAAGAAAGAGCAAGATTCTTGCTGAATTCTTTTGGAAATTAAGGGTCTAGTGTGGGTTAAGTCAAGCAAAGAGATTCATTAAATATAAACAACTATTATTATTAAAGCCAAAAAATTATCTGAGTTTTGTCTTTTTTTTTTTTTTTAATTTTGAAGAAAATCATGCAAATTAAGAAAATCAGAAAAAAGAAAACTACTACACATACTTTTAAAAGGAAGTTAATGACCGATAATGGTTCTGGATGCTTCGAAAAAATAAGTAGATCGAAGTATACTAAAACTTATGTTAATCCACTCACAAATTTGTAAGCAAGACGGAAAATGCGGCTTTAAATGTTTTTATTTACAGTAAAGATGAAATAAATATGTTCAATTCTTGTCACTGTCATGTTTTTGTTATTATGCGTCAATTTTTATTAAGTTTTGTATTTGAGATTACTGATAAAAGTTCGTACATTTCAGAAGAATGACTCATTACTAAAGTCTGGGGCGCAAAACATCCACACAGAGGAAAAAGTAAGAAGGATGTGCAAAATCATTTGGAGAAGTCGCCCTGTGACAATACTGCAGTGGGAACATAAGCTCTAAACCAGGAGTTTTCAACCGGGGTCCATGCAATATTCTTCGGGGTCCACAGGGATCTCATTGAATCACACTTATTTTAAAATGGTTTATTATGTATTATTTACCAGTGTGTAGAATATGTATAATTTACCACTGTAGAATAATTTTTTTGCATTAAATTAGTTTTCATTCAAAATAAAGCATAATGATTTACTATTTCGTTGATTGTTAATATAATCCCTTTACTTTTTAGCTATGAGGGGGTCCACCAAAAAAAAAAGAAGGGAAAAGGGATCCATGGCTAAAAAAAGGTTGAAAAACCCTGCTCTAAACGAATGCTCACGTATGTCAGATCGATCTTCAAGTGAAATATCTTCATTCCTGAATGAATTAATTGAATATAAGAAAAAAGAAAAAAAACAGCGAAATTAACTGCAACGTTTAAATACTCCTGCAACATTGAAAGATATTTCAGATATAATTATATCAATAAGAAATATCAAATTCATGAATATTAATTTACGTAACAAAAAAAGCTAGTGTTACTATTTATTCAAGAAGCCGAGAAACTGCTTTTTTTCTTCAGAACAATGATAACTAGGGAGCAATGAGAGTATCCTTATTACGATTTTCAGATTTGCTTTTTTTTTTCCATCTC
Source organism: Thereuonema tuberculata (assembly GCA_023159025.1). Lineage (NCBI taxonomy): Eukaryota > Metazoa > Arthropoda > Chilopoda > Scutigeromorpha > Scutigeridae > Thereuonema > Thereuonema tuberculata. Next base: position 40,686,645 of record JAFIDM010000003.1, on the reverse strand, counting down.
GTCAACATTAAAATAACTTTCACAATTCTGCGAAAATTGGAAATGTGAAATTAGTTATCCGCCAATTACATACCTTTGCCTACAGTATCAGAAAAAGAAAAAAAAAGAGGTAAGATTCATTACCATAATCATGAACGCAATGGAAGGGGATGAACTGAGACAACATCTGCCAAAAGATCGAAGATGAGCTTCTGACACCAATTTCCAAAAGAATAAGACTAAAAACTGCAGTATATACATATTGCAAAATTAATGATACTATATTTATTTTAAGTTAGTTAACCAACCGATATCGCCTACAGAGGCGGGAGAATGTCAAGCTGATTGTTTGTAAACTTTATAATGCTTATTAGTAGGATCGTAATCTGTCATATATTTCTCCGAATTTCAAACCTTTTTAATTTATTGAAATAAAAATATAACATTTCAGTGCACACGATTAAATCGTGGGAATAAATGTGGTGTCCCCGAAATTAAAACAACCAATAATAAATTCACCAAAATAAAAAAACAAAAAAATAAAAATAAAAATTGGTGAAAAAAAATGTATATGATGACATTCCGCCTCAAATGAATTTTCGGAGAGCATTACAGAAAAAACAAAAGCGCATAAAAATATTCATGGACGTCAAGGGGTGAGACCGAGTATTTCCTAAGTGACATCCTAGAACAGCTGTTTCATGCTCTTCAGCTGGAAGTAGGCACCAGTAAACAGCGAGGTATCGGTACAGAGGAATAGGAACAATCGTGGGAATTTTTGGAGAGTTTATTATTAGTTTCGGAGACGCCATATTGATCCACTTGATTGCTCCTGTTATCCTCTGTACCGATACCTCGCTGTTTACTGGTGCCTACTTCTCGCTGAAGAGCGTGAAACAGCTGTTCTAGGATGTCACTTAGAAAACACTGGGTCTCACTCAATGATGCACATGAGTAAATGTTTAAATTGTTTAATGCTTTAACTAAATAATTGTCTGTAGCCATTTAATAATCCAGCATTATTAAAAGAGTATACCAGATCTAGGGATTCCAATAACTATTGCTGTTTTTCTAGCTGATACACCCTACTGAAAAGATAATATGTCTAATTGTTTTCCATATAGACCAATGTAATTTCACTCAACCAATCGTTGCATAGTGACCCATAGATAATGGGCGTACTCTGTTAATTTACATAGTCAGATTACTGTAATTCTTCATACGTAAGCTTCATACGTAAGCTTGCTTATTTGGACATTGTTCGTAATATCCAAATCACACGGTCCTCGTTTTCATCACAATTCTGATAATTGACGCTATCTTTGAAGCTCTCTGATCGTGTGATTTGTACCTAATACCCATTTCCATCACCTATTTCATCATTGAAATGACTGTACAACATACTGTACTATTCAGCAAGTTTCAATCAAAGGTCATTAGTAAGCACCAATCACGGCTGGCAAAGCTGTGACGTAATATTAAAGGAGACCCCCTACAATCATCCCACCAACGAACCATCCGGCGCCATTTTGACCACTCCTTCGATTATCTTTCTAAAATAAATAACATTTTTTCTGAAATAAATTCATTCTAATTGTGCAGATGTCTTAGAGAGATTTTTCATTTTTTGTTGGAGCGAAACGATGTTCGCAAAGGATTGTGGGAGTATTTGTCGCTTTCTGAAAACTCCCAGCTTTTAGTCAAAATATACTCCGCTTCCGCTTAAATAATAATAATAAAAAAAATGCTAAAATACAATATACATGCAGTTCTGAATAGACTGACAACTTTTTGCCTAAAGTCATTCAATGAAAATATTCGTTGCCTAAAGGCGGCTTTACACGTAACAAAACTTAAAATGGGAAGTTTCAGATCTCGTTGCTGATTGATTCTTGGCTTTAAAAAGCAGCGCCAATCACATGAAGCACTGATTCACTTTGCCTATGACCGTTTGAATTGGGAGAACAACATCAAACGATAGAAGACTATCATCAAAACTATTACTATTTTAGTGAATCAAAATAACGATGAAAACTAGGATAGTGTGGTTTGGCTATTAATAAAACGCTGAAAAATATTATCCCTTCCTATTATTTTCGTTATATCCTGTAATTGTTTTGATGACTGTGTATATACACCATCATCCTTTTTAACCATTTTCCATCCACTGCAGGATGAACTACTGCTGTACAGTAGGTGTATGTCCAGCCCATTCCATTTGAGCTTCTTTATAATGATAATAATATCAGACAGTGTGCTTTGCTCTCTCATCTATCATTTCTTTTGTTATAGTAGTATGTTTTTCCTTCCCTAATAACTTTTAAACCGCTGGTTGAATCTTCGTAAAACTTCGTATGAATATTCGAGGACTAGGGATGATTAACTTTTGTATTTGAAATATTTTCCAAGTGAGTGCTTGTCGAAAAATCAGTTGCAGAATCCATTTATCGGCATTGGGCAGGATGTGACACATGGATAGGGGTTAACATTCGCATGTCAAACGTGAAAAATGTGTCGCACATTGACTGTTCAGTAGGGTGTAGGGCCACCTGAGACTGCTACAACACACTGACAGCGATGAGCCATGGAGAGGATCAAATTATCCAGCAGTTCCTGTGGGATTCGTGGCCACTCGCGCACCAGGATAACTTCCAGCTGAGGAAGTGTTACAGGAGGTGATTGGTGACTGGCAACACGTCTTCCTAGTGCATCCCAAGCGTGTTCGATGGGATTCAGGTCTGGAGAACGTGAAGGCCAGTCCATGCACTCGATTCCAGCCTCTTGTAGCATGTTGTAGATGAGATGCGCACGGTGGGGGCGTGCATTATCGTCCATAAAAAGAAAGTTGGCCTCAACTGCTCCAGCGTAGAGTACCACTATAGCCTGTAGAATTTCATCCCGATATCTTACAGCATTGACCGTTCCATTTCTAACAATATGGAGGTCGGTACGACCACCAATGCTGATGCCTGCCCACAATTCCACCAAAGGAATGTCTTTCTTGCACGAAACGGGGATTCTCCCGTGTTCCATGTTCAAGCCAGGGCAGGATACGACGATTGTCAGGCTGCAGGCTGAATCTTGACTGAAGAGAACCGTGGACCACTCTTCATGGGTCCAAGGAAGATGCATTCTGCGGATTCCGCGATATTCAGCAGTTAACAGAATGCATACCATTGGTCGCCGGGCGTACGGTCCACCATGGAGTCGATTTCGCACGGTCTGAGTACACACCGTCGTCCAGTAGCAGCGAGAAACTATCCCCGCAGCTCAGTCGCATTGCTTCCCGGTTCCTTCGTAATATTAGCATCAAGTAGCGATCATCTCTTGCAGTGGGGGCACGTGGGCGGCCCTGTCCTGGTCTTCTTCGTACTGTGCTAGTCTCTCTGAAGCGATTCCAGTGTCTGCTAACCACGCTTTGGGAGGTTCCAACCTCTGCTGCCACTTTCATCTGTGTTTGGCCAGCTTCAAGACGCCTATGACTCGATTCATACGCTTCAGATTCGGGTAAATCACGTTGCAAGGGCATTTCCGGGTGACACTCAACGATTCTGACACTTTGTTCTTGATCCACGAAAGTGGAGATAACCCAGCAGCGCCAGCCTCTTTATAAAGGATTGTGGGCAAACATGCAAATTAACATTGTGCATCATATTTGCATATTCAGACAACTTCCATTTCCGTGTCATTTGCTTCTCTGACGATGTTTTTTAATAAAAAAAATGCCTCTGTTTTTTGGGTGTATTCTATTCATTTCGCAATATCCCCTAAATTTTGTGAGAAGTGTAATTCAATGCTTGATTTTTAATGGTACAAGAGCGATAGAGGCTAAGCTACGCCAAGAACGAGGAATGAAATAGAGAACAAGTCGTTGAAAGGAAGAGTAGCGCATAAAGGAGAAAGAAGGAAACATCCTAGTCAATTCATCGGTTTAAACAGCGAATATTAATCCTTAATCATTTAGTGGTTTGATACAAATAAAATTAATCCTATTTCGACAATTTAAATAAATAATGCTAATTTAATTCAAATCTTCTTTAAGAAATGAAAATTTATACTTTGTATTAAGGAGATAATATATATTCAAATTATGATATCTCCTGAATAGAAAATACAAATACAAGGAAAGTGGAATATAAGAAAGTAGAGATATAAAAAAAAAAGAAAAAAAAAAAAAAGAAAGAAATTTTAAGAAAAAAAAAACATTTGAAGGAAAGTAGGA
>JAFIDM010000003.1:40661058-40682044 GCA_023159025.1 Thereuonema tuberculata | reverse complement strand
AAAGAAAGAAATTTTAAGAAAAAAAAAACATTTGAAGGAAAGTAGGATTTTAGTTCTTTCGAATTTCTTGGATTTTTTTTTCTTAGAACAAAAAATATTGATGGAACTGTAGATATTAAGAATTCGCTAATTATCTAAACATTTCGAAGTGATCAAGAGCTATAACTATCAGCTTCATTTTAAAAATTCTAGTATTTAAGTTCAAAGTAGGAAAGACAGAAGAAATTACTGAAACAGAGTAAAAACAGCAAGATTGAATTGGTTTAATTCAAGGGTGATATACTGAATTTTGACTGTGATTACGAAGCAAGGAAAGATAAGAGGAATTCAAGAAATGCATGTAACAAATTTAACGATAAGTAAACAACATGTGCCGTGTTATTTATTTCATCCAGCATTTGATCTGGATTTTTTTTCAGCTTAACTTAAATGTCTAATCAATATATAGAGTACTGAAAAGAGTTAGAGGAAAGTATAGAACGTAAAACAAACTTTTATGAGGGTTCTCTTGATCGTGAGCCGTTTATCGATAGGGTTGTGACCGGCGTAAAAAAAAAATAATCTTCTAGAAATCAATATTCAACTCTCTAGGAAGTATTCATATCGAGGACAGACCTTCAGTATCTATTCCAAATTCTTCTGAAATATTCCCACACTCAACTCTTTAAACTGAATTTTTTCCTCAATAACCTTTTTGATCTCGGCTGATGTTTCATGATTCACCACTTTTCAGCCTAATTAGGTTTAAATAAAAATGTCATACCTACACTAAATTGAAAATGTTAAATCCAAAAAAATTCATTTTATTTAACGGTCCACTCATATTTCATGAAAAAAAAAAAAATACTTTCATCAGAAAAAAATGCAAGGTGCTCATACTGTGCACGCTAACGAGTAATGAAATCCTGTAAAAAACATCAATTTATTTACTTTGTGCTGTGACAGTACACCATCACCATCACCACTCGCAGTATGTCACGCCTGAGCAGCGAGGAATGTAACTGATTCGGGCTATATAGTGTTTAGTGATGATCTAGGCTCTCATTTAGAGTCAATGATAGCCGAATACGTGTGTGGAGATGATGCGACCTGCCCCGCCTCACCTCACTTAACTAGAGCATCACACCTAACATCATCGTTTCGGGAGCCACTGCAAATGACGCCCGGTCACCCTTTTTAGCTGTACTTCGGAGTAACGTCCCAGCACAAATTTACATCCAAGACATCCTGCGACCTGTCGCTCTGCCTTTGCTGGAGGTCTTCCAAATGCCGTTTTTCAGCAAGATAATGCCTTACCGCATAAGGCGAATATATTTAGTGTGTCTACATGGTATTCCGATACTACTGAGTGTGAAAGGCTCCATTGAAATCTATAGAACGACGGTTGTTGCGTGTCATGTCGCGACCAGAATTAGAGCCGCGCGGCCAGAGGGTCCAAGTGGCCACGTGAGAAAGGCTCCACTAAAATCTACAGAACGGCCAGGCCGCGCGATCGTTGCCGCGCTGCCGTGGTCACGTCGTGTGAAAAGGATCTTAGACATTTATATATGCATCAATGTCACACTATATATCCGCATATATCGCCGCAAGAGGCAGCCGCACAACATACTAATATGTACCGAAATAAATAGCTGCATTGCTCCTACTGTGTTTTGGAGTCATTTTCTTTCCATCCTCTTTGCACGTCGTGTTTCATCATCACACTGTTTTTCCAAGCGCGTCGTTTTTTTTTTTGGGGGGGGGGGGCATAGAGCTTTATGTGAAATGCAAGCATAATGCTTTGGTTTGTTAAATACAATTGAAGCTAAGTTATATTAAATGATGGAATTTTTGACAGTTCATCTTCTACAAAAATTATTTCAATAGTGTAAAGCAATTAGTTCAAATTCTTCAAGTAGAGGAACTAAACTTTTGAGGTGCTTCAAATGACTGACAACAGTTATTATATAGAATGTAAGTTCATGATCCATTCAACTTGTGAAAATGAGTTTTGTGAAAATGAAACAAATGGCTTCATGTGAACTGACTCAAGGTGTATATTTTGTTCAAAATATTTCACTGTCATTAGAATTTTTTAAACAAAAGTTTTGTCTTCTTCACATCTCTGACGTTCTTTTTTCAATACTCTTGTTCTAAAGAAGTTTGTAAATATTTTGCAACCAGGGTTGAAGTCAATAACATTACTAATAAGTATAATAATGAATAGCAATAGATTCAGAGTAAAATGAAACAGAATTAACGTCCCCGAAATAACCATAAAACAACAAGTCTCAGACTCCCACCGAAGATATCTCAGAGGCGAAATCGTTTGATTTTCTTTTGTACCTTGTTGGCTTTTTGTTTTATATTTATCTTATTTAGTATTTTTGTTTTGTAGTTTTTCAGTATTTTGCAACCGGGGGTTCCTTCAGGCGAAAGGGAGGGAGAGAAAAAGTATGGGCGAAATCTAATAGGCGAAAAACACATCATTGCTTTGCAGATGGTGTTGCAATCAATAGCCCACTGTTTTTTTTTACACCACTATTTAGGAAATTATCTACTCTTTCCAAAGGTACAAGTCCCATCTCTGTATTTGGTCTGCCATTTGAGATATTCATGATATTATGTTTCAAGATCAACAGCATTTTGGTAATTTTTTTTTAGCATTCATTTTGAGCTTTAGCTCAAAAAAGTATGACGTTTATCAAAATTTGGTTATCATATTTGAAATCTCCAGGCAATTTTACATAAGAAACACCCAATGTCATAAAACATAAGTAAAAACATAAAATTCAAACGGGCCTGTCTCTGCAAAGTATCGGTTACGACACTTGCTAAATTTGAAGCACTGCTACTCTGGATCCAAGTGGCCTAGAAACCTGTAACTTGGAATTTGAACTAATACCTTTCCCAAGAACAAATGTAGCAAATTTAATCAAAATCTGAGACTTTGGGTTACATGGCCTGTGTGATGTCGCATGGAATGACCCTGTGGCTTTATTATGCAGAACAATATTTTAGTTTCAACTGTCGCCACCAGGTTAATCTGTGACGTCGTTAAGCATAACAATATTTTAGTTCCAATTTGAACAACAGTATTTTTGTGATTCTAATTGTCGCCTCCAGCTGCATATGTGACGCTTTCAAGAAAATTGCCCCTCCTGCCCGTTTACACCTGTTAGGACGCCAATATCAAAAATTCTCGAAAACGGGTGTTTTTTATTTTGACCAAGAACTCTCATGTCGTAAGTTGTGTTTCTAGCTCAAACCGTTCCGAGATATGCATAACCTTTGCGAAAGTATGGCTTCTTTGGCCAGGAGCGAAGCGCCACCTCCTGCCATCTAGTGTGAAAATAAAAATGTAAATACATTAAAACCCCGATTATCCGAGTTTCCGCTTTAACCGAGCTATCAAATATTTCTAGGATTTTTTTTTTTCGCTAATTAATCTTCGTTCGTCTAGTCATATGACCCCCTACTTGGAATCGGGGAATGGTTTCAACACCAACAATCCTGGGTTATCCTTAAAAAAATGCCGAAACATTGCTGCAGAAAAACGCCAAAGTAACGTAAAACAAAAAACAATTAAGGACTTTTTTAAGTAAAAGTAAATTGTATGTGGTGTATCTGTATAACTTTTGTATTTGTTAAAATATACATTTAAACCTAGATGATTTATTTTATTTACAATTTTCGGTTTAACCGAGTTTTTCAGTTATCCGAGTTAGTCTTGGTTCACATTAACTCGGATAATCGGGACTCTACTGTAAAGGAAATGAATGGATATCATGGGAAGCCCATGCCATCTAGTGTCAAAATCAGGCAGCGTTTTTCTGATTCCGACAGACAGTTGATGGTAATCCCCCCCCCCAAAAAAAAAAAACCCCAACTAAGAAAGGTTATTTTTATAATTTTTTACATTGTCTACGGAACCTACGCCATGCCAAATTTGAAGAGTGTAGTAAGCCGGGAAGTATGCTAAACAGACACACACACATCCACAAATTTCACTTCTGTATTATAGATTAAGTCAATAATTCTCAAATGCTTTTGTAAATGTTAAAGGTCTTTTCGGACAAGTTTAAACTCTTTTCAACATCGTGTTTTTGATTTAGTATCAATAAAGAAGTTAATTACTTGTATTTCTTTGAGGAAACTTTTCGTTAACAATCTAAACAATACGATATCGTATAACTAATTGATGAAATTCAACTAATAAATCACCATAAGGCTTTTAACAGATTTCCATATTAAAAAATGACCTGAATCTGTCATCCTATTACATACCAATATTAATCATTGAATGTATTAATAACCCGACCTGAATTATCAACTCATGTACAAAAAATTAGCAATTTTTTTTTTGGATTAACGATAATAAAAAGAGAGAAATGTATGTAATAAAATATAAAAATCGTAAATATACTCATGTGTTTTTACAGATTTGTAGAGCTTAAATTATTTGCAAAATTTGATGATACCCTATTACAAAGGGATGTTTGTATGGTGTCTTGCATTAATATTACATTAACATACTGAACGAGTTTTCAATTAACATTGTGAAACACAGCTGTGAAATCACATTTTAGTTTGTTTATTTTCACGGAGCATCACAAAATTATCTGAAAATCGTAGCGACTTGATGATACACAGAAGCATCGATCTATGTAAAGTATAACTGTAACAGGTAAATTAAGGTAAAACAATAAATAAATAATAGTTAACTAAATAGATTGATTTCTTCCAAAACGTTTTAATAGTCTCAATGCAATTTATTATTTCTTATAATTTCCCTACATATTGTTGTGGATAGGAATACAGGTCTCTTATTTGACAACTGCTTCTAAATCTGAGAGCTAATGCGATTTTACAGGTATTGGTGTGAAACAATCACCTGACCAAAGTGACGCATGGTGAAGCCAAAGATCGCATTTCCGCAAACTCATGATCTCTGACCCGGGCTGCCGTGCGACTACTGCATCATAAATCGACATTCGGGGACGCACCTGACACCGGCACCTGTTATCTCGATCGTACACGCCACACGACGCATGCCAAATTGAAACTGTTGCCGTCATCAATGTAGGACCGGGGATCAAGGGCGGCAGGGTTAAGTGCGACTGAGCACAGGGAAATGGCTGAAAAACACAAAAACAGCTCAAGCCTTTACTTGAAAGTCCTCAAAATTTTTATCGGAGATGCCACTGATAACTGAAGATCAAACTTAATTGAAAAAAAGATTTACTTGACATAGTTTTTGCAATCAAATCATAGCTTCTGCAGTGTTTCTTGTTCTGCTAATCCTTCCGAATTGTAATAATAATAATAATAACCATTACAGCAGTATTTTTCAATTTGTCGTCCTTTCGCATTATTAACAAATTATTATTATTTAATACGGATGAAATTAAGGCCACCACACATGAATGGTTGATGAAATTTTATATACAAATTAAAAGTTACACGAGATCTTTCGGGGTGATCAACACCCCCTCCTCAGGTTAGCTAATACAGTGCAACTTGGATAATTCGAACGTCTTTAATTCGAAGATTTCTCTTAGTCCCTTGAATTTCTTATTAAATCAATGTTAAAAAATCGTGGATAATTCGAAGTTCAACTTCCTTAATTCGAAGTTTTTTATAAAAAATTTCGAACCATAACGACTTTTCAGCGTTTCATCGTTAAGAAATTCGACACGTGACAACTGAAATCCCCTTCCCGCTACCGTTCGACACGTGACGCCATTCGAGCTTCCTGCTATCAGTGTCACCATGTCTTTCAGTAAACCACGCGTGTACAAGAATTTAATGTTCGCTGAAAAGGTCGCCGTCATTCGCGAGGTGGAAAAGGGTGTGAAGAAGAAGCGCCAAATCGCCAACGAGTACGGGATAGCGCTAAATTTCGTCGGTACATTGAAGGACAAACCAACGTAAGTGAAGCTGTTTTCCGTTCACTAAACATGCTTGATGATTTTGCTAACCTTAAGCGACTGAATTCTACAAAACAATCAGACATTGCACAATTTTTGAAAAACTATAATTTTCTGTATTGAATGTAATATGTACTGTAGCTTACGTAATATAAATCTTATTTTGTTTACGTACATATAGTGTTTAAGTCTTTCATACCATGATCTTTCTGAATAAATATTAACTTATTGACAGAATAATCTTTTAAAGCATTCAGTGGACCTGAAATTAAAGTTAAAAGATGTAATTTGTTTAATTCGAAGTCTTGGATAATTCGAAGTTTTGTAGTGGTCCCTTCAGCTTCGAATTATCCAAGTTGCACTGTACAATATTTACAGAGTTTGAACTCCCGCTCTCACTTCAAACTCTGTAAATATTGTATTAGCTCACCTGAGGAGGGGGTGTCGATCACCCCGAAAGATCTCGTGTAACTTTTAATTTGTATATAAAATTTCATCAATCATCCATGTGTGGTGGCCTTAATTTCATCCGTATTATTATAAACACACGTTAAACCTACAAGTATTATTACTTAAGTTTTATTAATTAACTGCATTTCAAAAATATAAAAAAAAAATGATATCTCCTTACTTAATATTTCCAACTTATATACTCATCCTTTTAATTCATCTTAAAAATGAAAAAAAAATTAAATATTCAATTAACAAATTCAAAATTAATTACTCAAACAGAACGTATTCTCCAACCATCAATGAAAATCCAGAATTATTTATTTATTTACTTTTTTTATAGATAATTCCATGTTTATTTATCACGATAACATCACTTAAACGAAAGCTATGGCTGGTTTCTAGTCATAAGCAGGAAAATCCCATAGATATTCATTTTCTGAATACTATGAATGCACCTTTACAGTTACCGTGTTGATCAATAAAAGTACGGTTTAAGGTTGTCATTGATATGGAGCTTTTATAATAATGTAATATAATAAATTTTATTTCCCTAGAATTGAATACTTTTACATATTGATACAATACGTCTATTGGGAGAATCTAGTTTCCAAAGCTATACTTGTGTAAGGATTCTGTATTATATAGATGCTAGATATCAAATCAGTATTCATTTAGTTATGAACGTAACTAAACATTGTATTTTACATTGTACATTTAGAATTGTATTTTCATGGTTCTTCTTTGCTCATAGCTCTAATATGTATCAAAGGAAAGTGATTTCCTTATTTAAATCTCAACCTGTTATAAAAGTTTCAGCTTCCTGGTATGCAAAGATTTGAATTATCTTGATCATACAATGAATAGATATGAGTACTTCGAATAAAAATTCCATTTTCAAATCTTTTTTTACTGCAACCCCTTTGTCTCTGTAAAAATGACAAGTCGAAATTTATTAATTTGGAAAAGTATCACATCAACAGTTAATTCTGGAGATTAATCTTCACGCAAATATATAAATGTAATCCAAATTACATAAGTGAATTATTTTTGGAATAAGGGGGAACTTTCTGGTAATGCTCCGGCAATGTAAATAATATTATTTACAAGTCTTAGAAAGCTGTATGCTTGCAGGGAAAATAAAATGCCATTAAAGGCTGACTTAACTACGTAATTATACCTTCACCCAAAGTATATAGTTCTCAAATTACAATATATCATGCATTGTTGTTTCTGGGTTCCGTGGGATTTCTGGATTCGTTTCGGTATTGGAAAAGGTAGGCTCATGAAATCGCCGTTTCTGTTGCATAAACAGTGTTTAAAGTTAAAGTGGCCCGCTACAGGCCTACGTGGCCCTTGGGGTCGCGGGAGGTAAGGATCCCGGCGTTCCATGACAGACGGGACTAAGTTGAGGTGGGTGTTCAGCCCGATGCCTTTAACCCCCGGGAAAGAAACCCGGTACCCATTCAACAGAGGGCTGGGTAGACCCTAGGACCCGTTTGGCCGCGTTTAAGTCCCTCTAATAACTCAGTCATCAGTGAAACGAATCGTTTTGGCATGCGCTTTTAAGGAGATATTAACTCTCCTTCTTATATTTCGAAGAGGAAACAAACTGATTTCGTACTGTATACCGAAAAAGTACGCCTTTCATTTTTCGGCCACTTTCTGTGAAACTGGAAACCGTATTTTTCTCCTCACATCTACAAGTCGCAAGGGTTCTAGTAAGGCATCACTGTTGTCTATCCGACTTTTAGTTTGGGCTAAAGCAGTTGCGACACATTTCATTTTTTCAGCTATTTTTGGCGGAGATGATGATGAGCTTTCTAATAGAGCTCCACCACCAACCATTTACTCTTTGCGTTCGGTGTCGCTAAAAAAAAAAAAAGAAACGATAATTTGCTTTCCATTAATTCATTATAGCAACAACGTGTACTTGTGATACAATCGTATGTGCGATGTAATATCTTTCAAATTGCAAATGTAAATCTGAAATTCTGAAGATCTTTTAGAAATCATCAAAGTCTTGCCTTCAAAAATATAAATTAAAAACTTACGGCTTCTAGATTTATCTTAAAAGACTATTTCATATTTATATAATTTTCAAAACAATTTCGAAACAAGAAAAAAAACCAAGTGAATTTCATTAAAAGGATTTAACAGGATGCTGAATATCTCATAGCAATGGCGCTATGCCCATCATAGATTATGAGAAATTTTAAGAACTGCAATTTCATTTCATTTGTTTTCTTACCCCGAAAAAAAAATGGATTAAAAGTTATTCCTGGAACCCTGATTTCTATATTAGTAAAGTCACTTAAAAAAGTCCTTTTTTTTTTTGTTCGATGAATCTGAAAGAAAACTTCCTACGCCAATAGTGTAGTTGATATAATATTTAAAATGGAAAATCTTAAAGAATGTTTCTGTACTTTATTAACTTTTATACTTGAAAGTAAACAAGGTAGGGATAGCGATATGTATAAAGAATGATATGTATAAAGAAAAATATAATTATAAATACAATTTCCTTATTATTATAAATCAGAAAATTGTTGCTAATGCAAAAGGCGCAATTGTTGCGATTATTGTGATTGTTATAGAGCTGTATTACAAATCTGATTGTTGCGCATGCAAAGACGCAATTGTTGCGATTGTCGTCATTGTTGCTAATGATGTTTTAATAATACCAGTCCATAGACATAACGGCAATATTAGTCTTCTGATCCTTATCAGAAGACTAAAGAGTTTTTAATTACATTTTGAAATTAAAAAAAAAAGAAGATATTAATGAATTAATTTGTCCGATACAAACAATGAATACCTAGATACCAGAATTTGCTATTTGCTTAAAAGGGGAAATAATACAGACTTATCTTTAGAATAAATTAATTTTAATGAAGTTCGTTGACTTCATTAAACACACTGATTCTTATATTGAATATGAATTAAAGTAGATTAAGTGTGTCGAAACACTCAGAAGGAAGGAAGGTGTTAAAATTACTTTCAAACGCTGGCAGTTAAAAGATTCATGAAATATAGTTTTGGTCTCGCTCACTCTTGGGCGCGATAAATTTCAAAGGGAAAGATATCTGTTATCGATATCTGATAGAGAGGAAAGCGTTTCAACAGCTATAAATAGGTAAGCTATTTCTTTTCTTTGGAAGATCCTTGATTCATGACGGGAAGTGTGCCTTGGAAAAAGACCAGCGTCTAAGTCGTGACATATACTCTGTTCCAAACAATGGGCTGATTAGAAAACAGATCGACCTTTAACCCCGCCACGTGCGAGACCTCATGCGGATAGTCAGTCACAGGTGAATGAGAAGAAAAAATAAAGGACACGGGGTTAACTTCCTGCAAACACCAGCACGAATGCAAAATTGGGAAAAAGATTCGTTTGGCTTACCAAATTAGTTCTACACAATTCAAAAGAAAAATACAAATAATGTCATCTATCAAATAAAAATTATAAATGTTGCTCAACAAATGGAGAATGGGGGGAAAAAAACAAAAACAATTAGGAATTCTTAATTTTTCAGTGGATTCGGGAAAACAAGTCGCAAAGTTGGAGAATAGATAAATAATTGAAAAAGGAATTTTTGCAGCTGAAATTAACGATGTTTGAAGCTTTCCATCGAACGATTTGAAAGAAATGATAAAGTAAATTAGAGGAAAACAACAGGAAAAAAAAAAGCAGCTAAACTGATCTGAAAGTCAATAATAATTAACAATGTTAAAATTAATATTTTAAGAAATTATCTCTTTATATAAAGAAAACAATAAACTTTGAAGTTGTGGGCAAATAAATAGTTTTTCATCATTTTTTTTTTATACCGTGAGAAAATCTCTATTAACTGTGCTTTCAATATTAACAAAGATCTATAAATGTAAGCGAAGAATAACAGCCAATTCAAATTAATTAATACATTTAATTAAAAGTTAGAAATATTATAAATGGATATTACTATTCAGTGTCAGTTAATTCAAATCCAAATTGAAAATCATAAACTGCTACGATACTGACAGAGTACGAAAAGTAAAGAATTCGCAAAATAAATCACAGGTGATAAAATGTATCAATGATGATTTGTTTGTTTTTTTAAAATCACTGAAATTTTAGAATGTCACTAATTACACTAGTACTCTGAATATTATTTCGCTTCCATATTATTTAAGTTGCCCTTCAGAAACTTCGTGGGCGTTTTTCAGACGGAAAGTTGCCTTTGGTTTTGTTTTCGTATATAAAGGGTTGAGCGGAGAATTGATAGGAATTTTGATCTTTTTAAAAGGGATTTTGATAGAATACCACACATTGATAATCTCGTATTGCAACTCGAACAGGTCAAAATATACCATCCAGCTTTATTAAAGGATCTGAACCAATCCTCCTATGACGGTTTACATCAAATATTTTAATTCAGTTATCTGATATTACTGAAAACAGATGACAATTGAGGATGCCTGAAAAAGAATCTGTAATTCCATATATAATATGTAGTCAACGTTTTTATTTAATGCAAACTGCAGCTAAATTCACTATTACGAGAAGATTGTTAATAAAAATATATATCAATCATTGGAACTTCGTAAATGGTACGCCTATTTTTGATGAGCATAATATATTTATTTAAGATATATGTATTCCAAAACGAGCAAAAGATGCACAGACATACTTAGATGTGAAAACTTTTTTTAGAATAAATATCAGTGTCCGGAATTTCTAAGGAGAATGAATCAAATTACTTAAAGGTGTACAGAAGGTTCACCTGTAAGTACCACTTAAGATCTTTAAGAAATACTAATGAGAATGTACATGTACAATATGATGAAAGTTATAAATGTTGAAATCTTAGTTATACTGAACATTTCACAAGGGCAACATTTTATTTCCACAGACTCTGCAAATTAAGACTAAATTAGCGACGTGATTGAAATACAACGTAAAAAGCAATAACTGAAGACAAGAAAGTTCAAAGTAATTGACATCAAATGAGAAAGTAACAGATTCCGAATACCAATATTAACGTAAATGCTTATTTCCTAATTTCGTAAAGCACATTTCAAAATAAAACCTATGAATAAAAGAAATCTTAAAACGGTAAAATTGAGCTAAAAATAACAAATTTTCAATAGCCTCTACAAACGAGGCAATGGTTTAATGTTTATTCTTTTTTTTTTTTTTTTTTTTTGTACGGTAAATGGAGTCTATAGTTTGTATTTAGCTACTATGACAATGAATTTATGTAGCTTTGATTTAGGTTTTCGAATAGAATTTACATGTATCGCAATGCTACTGAAATTGTAGTAAAAGACTGAGTAAGATGCACTGGAAGCATAAAAATTAATAAGAAAAAGTCCATAATCGGACCATTAACTACTGTTTTGATCATGGCAGAGTTCGATAGCAAGTAGATGCGATCTCGGCGCTCTCCCCAACGAAATTTTAAAATACTTTTGTTTTATTTGATTGTTGCTGTATACGTCCTTGAACGGCATCATTGGGCCACTGTGATTTACCCCACTACGTCTCAATAGGAATAAAGGAATAATTTTCACACTTCTCTTTATTTCCCCGTGCAGAAACTTTATGGAAGAAAGAGGTAAAGAGGTCGACATGGCTCTTGGAAGTCTCTCAGTCAATAATGATGACAGAGAAAAGAAAAAACAAATCGCTTTCTCTCAATCTTTCCTCCGAAGAAAAAAAAAATACAAAACGATGTATTAAGACAAGACAAAAAAAAATGCTTAATTTTAATTCTCTTTCCTATTATTGGCAAGAATTTCGTTTTTTTGTTTTATTTTAACAATCGGAAAGAAGTTGGAAACTTTCATAAAATCATTTCGATTAATTCATAAAAAAAAAAGAAATTAACACCCTTTTATTTTTCTAATGAACATTTTTTTTTCCTCTTCCCTAAAAGCTGTTTATATCTTAAAAAGAAAATAGGAACTTTTTATTTTTTTAATGTAGCAATTAGAAAAAAGTACAAACAGATTCATTAAAAAAAAAAAGAGCTTAATGTTTAATTAGTTTTCTAGGTCTCCCAATTCATTATTAGCTTAGAAAATTACGATAAAAAATAATTCATTTTTAAGGAATTTTTTTTTTCCTACTAACTCAACTCCATAGAATAAATCTTTCCTACGATCAAACATTATTTTGAATAAATAAAAATCAGCTTGATAAATTCTATTAAAATGTTAATACATTCTTTTTTCTTTCAATATATTATTATATATTCTTTTTAGAAACAAATAAAAAATTATATTCGAAGTATTATTTCTTAAGTAAATCTAAAAATCATAAGAATCCTTCGTTAATGATTTTTAATACATAAATTATACAAAAAAAAAGTAGCAGTACATAATATTTACATAAGTTATATGTAAATATAGTAAAATCTATACATAATGTGCATATTTCAAGAAATTTCTATTTTGATCTCTAAATAGACCATTTGTTATAAATAACAAATGATTTTTTAAAAAAAAATTGCATTCAGGGTTTGTGTCTAATTGCGTAACAAAGATCACTTCAGTATTACTAAACGATTATAATTAAATGTTATTTTAATATTTTCTTATTTTTGCCTCTTTCATACTTCTTTTTCCTATGAAATAACCATGCTGTTTGAACCTTAAGATCAAGATCCATTTATCAAATAATAATTAAAAATAAAATAACTCATATCATCATCAATAATTAAGCCAATGCACCTTAATTTTAATACATTTAATTTAATGAAAATAAAATACAATATAAAATAAAATAAAATAAATGTATTAAAATTAGTCCGGTGCATTGGCTTAATTATTGATGATGAGAAGACTGTGCACGTAAAATAGTAATTATTGTGAAAATAACTCATAATTAAGATTGAATGATGGTCTTAAATATTATTGATTAAATTTTAATACATTTAATGAGGACGTCTTCGGACTTGTATTTTTACTGATACCGACACAGGATAGGAAAACATTCGTAGTAATCAGAAGATGTTAACGCCTTCATATAATTTTAAATTTTCAAATTCAAAAAAATAAAGAGTCGAGTCGTGATGTTTCTAACCGATTCCGACTCCGCCAATAAACAGTCGACTTTAGGACTGTGGTAAACAGATCTGGTTAAAAATTTTATTACAATACAGTAGATCTCGATTTAACGGACCAAAAATTTCGGTCGAGTTTTACAGTGGGAAAACGCCTAATTTCTATTCAATAACAAGGAAAATTGAAAAAAATATGCAAACTTTACAATAGAGGCAGACTCCTATTTTAAAATATTAAAGTGTGTTATTTGTGTTAGAAAAATTCCTCTATTTTTAATATGAACGTAAAATGTCTCCCAATTAGAAGGCTTTGGTTCCCATGTAAACTATTAAGGTAAAGAAAAAAAAAATATAAAATAAGCTTAAATTAAGAAATTGAATGTTTTCACATGTTCATAAAAGTAAAATAAATTTTAAAATAAAGTTCTCAGCGCGAATTAATAAATTATCATTTTCTAACCAAGCTAAGCCACTATAGGCTCAGGAGATTAGTCTGCCAACTGAATTCGTTCTCTTCCCTTGTTTACATTTTGATCGTTTGTATCTTTTACATACGAAATTGTGACTTTTATTTAATTGTAAATGCAGAACATTTATAGTTATTATGGCCTCGAGGGATAAAGGATACAAAAGTAAACATGTTAACTTGAGTATTGCAATTTTTTTTTTTTTAACAATTTAATAAATAAAAACAAACATTGTAACTTGTACATTATAATTTAATTTAATACGCATTTCATTTATAGGACTCCCGGCAATAAAGGACACCCCTTCTCCCCCCTCCTAAATAGTCCGTTAAATCGAGGGTTTTTCTGTAAATTTCTTATTGACACCCCGCAAGTCGAGGTTAACTAGGGTGGGAAAGCTTTCGAAAATTTTTCCAAGTTGAAATTATTTCGAATATATTGGAAGGAAAGGATGGTTAATTCAGTATTTTTAATCATGGATCGATTCTTAAAAAATTTCAGGGGAGACCAAGATTTTCTGAACCGACCATCCAACCTCCTCCAAAAACATAAGAAAATAGGTCTATACTATATATCTCACGATTTCGGGGGGGGGGGGGGGCATACATACGCTTATGATGTATAAGATTAAAGCAACCATCGAAAACGACATGTTGTAAAATGAAAAACAGTGTTAGATTTTTTATATGAGCCGTTTGGGTTGGGACATCTACATTAAGATAATTATTTAAATAGTGTAAAGGGATGTGACTGTACATTACTAAAAATGCTGGTTAAACAGCAATAAAGGATTTTATCAATTTTTCAAAATACAGAAAAACACAACCGTGCCTGAATAAGAATGAACAGAAGTACCAGGAAATTTGATAAGAAAAAGAAGAATCTAGCTCAGGGATCAGCTGAGCATTTTCCTCTTTGGAAGCTCAGACAGATTTATCGATAGACAGGACTAAGCAGTCAAAGCGTTCACTTCTTTACCTTAAAAGTGTCTTTCCGTAGCAGCCCCAAATAATCTTTCTGATTGCTGCACTTTTAAAATTAGTACTATCCTTTTTCCTACGGCGTTTCCTTGTAGACAATCCTTGTATTACAACCAAACCTAATGAAGTCTTTTCGGATTAATTCGACCCAATTTTATTGACACTGACATAAAATCGGTAAAATTATATATTTCAGTAGAAAAGCAAAAATTACAAAAAATTTAGGCTGAAAAAACAAAAAAAATAAAAACGCCTATCGTAATATTCAAAATCTTCCCGATTTTTTTTTTTAAAGAATCTTAAAGCATGTCAAACTGTCATATTTAATTATTCAATAAAATAAAAATTGTCAACATAATGATCTCTTCCCTACTGGAGAGTAACATGAATACAGGGCGTATCGTATTACATAAATCCTTTTTTTTCCTGTTCCCTATCACTTTCTCTGGATGGATATTAAAAAAAAAGAATACATATTATATACTTATTTTGATATAAATCTAAACTTGCTCTCCTAACACTTGAAATTTCACTAAGCCATATTTTCTGATTTTCATGTTCCTCAAATTCGGCTCGCTTTGAGCTTAATAAGATCAGGTAGATAAAGAAAGGAAAAATAAATAAAGATGGAAACCCTCCTCGGAATTTTAAAATAGCTTTTATATTCTGCAGATGCTGGACTTTTTTTTTTTTTTTTATTTAAATAAGACATATAAATATTAAAAAGAACTATAACAAGTAAGACATTGCATAACTAACTGACCTTTAAAAGAACACAGTTACATTACTTCAGATTAAGAAGCGTTTTTAATATCTAATGATAAAAATAAATAAATAATAATAATTTGAATTAAAAACCAAGTAATTTTAAGAACGTTTTGTGTCTACTTGCCGTAAATCTTTCAATATCGAATTGTGACCATTCTCGTCATCCTCATTATCGCCATTTCTTTATTTAGATAATCAATATTTTAGATAAAAAAAAGCTTAGTAATTTAAAAGAAAGCACCAGCTTCAGAATGCAGGTTCCTCTCTGCAGTGTGAGGCTCGAAAAGTATGAGCTGTATTTGAAAAACAAATACAGTTGCATCGCGTCTTCATAGATTTCATCGAAAGATATTTGTTCAAATATAAAGGAAAGACAGGCTTTTCTTCATAAATCTGCAACCAAGTTTCAGAAAGATCCGTTCAACGACTTCAAAAATTATTAAGAGAGGCATATACAGTCATCTTATCAGCTTAACTTTTCCTTGGAAATTAAGCTGAGTAAAAAAAAAAAAGATTTCATGGATAAAAGCACAATCGGACCTCTATTTAACGAACCTCTATTTTGCGAATTTCTCTATTTTGCGAACTTTTCTTTGGAACCAAGAACATTTTGCTAATTTCTTCGGAAAATAACCTCCAAATAGCGAAGCGCATTTTCTATTTAACGAACTTTTTCGAGGATACAGCTGAGATAAAAAGAAGACATTAACGATGATGTGCTGATTGATGATTATCTTTCACTTGATTTTGAAGTTGAGACCTCGGAAACACTAACTGAATCGGACAGTGTGAAAATAAAAACAGTACAGCTATGAATTGCGATGAAGAAAATGGAAATGATCATGATGCAGAAATCCAAAAACCTTCATATGATCATTTGAAACAATCCGACGCGGATTACAATTTAAAGAAAATACATTGCTGAAGGGGTTTTTGGTGCATTGCAAAGATGCGAATGTACTATGAGTAAAAACACTTTTTCAAAAAAAAAAAAAAAACTCAGACGAAATTAACAAATTTTATTAGAAAATTTAAGTTCGCATGTGGTAATGTATGCTTTATGCCATTAAAATCATTACTTTTTTTAATAATATTTATTGTTTATGTATTTTAAATCTGTTTTATATAGTTTAAAGTAATTTTAAAAGGTGAATCTCTATTTAACGAATTTTCTATATAACGAACTTTTTTTCGGGATTTAGCGACTTCGTTAAATAGCAGTCCGACTGTAACTTCAATTTTTTTTTTCTTTTTCCACAAATAAATACTTTTTTTTTTTAAATCTTTGTTTTTAGAAACAATGAATTAATTTTTAGCATTAACTGTATTTACAGAATTATAAATTGTAAAGATCTGTCAAACCTATACAAAACTTTTCATGTATCTTCTGCTATTCAAATTAACTCTGAGAACAATCAATAAGCCGTTTTAAATAGATTCTGACAACATTAAAACCACAGAGCTTATTATAATGATAAGTTAGTGTAGAAATCTTTTGATGAAGGGAAAATAAGAGGCCGACAGTGTCTGAAAGAGGTCTGGATCAAGTTTCTCTTGTGTCGACCGTGCATCGACCTGCACACCTGGTGGCACGCGGCATAGTTGTGTACAGCAGGTGGCAACGCGTGGAGCCCAACGCTCCGCCGGCAAAGAAAAACCGCTAATTCACCTAAATATCGGTTAGCCAGCAAATATGATGCAGTTGGGGTTAAATTTGTCTGTAGGCACGGCAAGCCGACACCTGATTATTAGAAAGTTTTCCGAGGAAGAAAAGGTTCATAATGGAGCTGGTGCCTGCAGTGGCCAGAAGCTGAGGGGATTGTTAGGAAAGGGTTAACACACCCATTAAGGTGAAGGTTATGTAATATTAGATGTACTTCCACAATTCGAAAGGCAGCTGATGAATTATCAAAAATTGCATTAAACATTTATGTCATTTTGATCAAACGCAATTTAAGAGGAAAAAAAAATAATAATAAAAGATAATAGCCTACATGGTTTGGACAAAGCCACAAGGTTAAAACCTTCCCCTCTTTAAATAAGTAAATAAATAAATTAAAGCTTTGATTTTGATATCTGAAATCTAAGACATCAAAACATATTATGGAATAGTATATCTTTATACATAATATTACGCATAATTAAAATAAAAATACATATATAATGTTTACATATAGCTGTCTAAGGAGGTAAAGATATGCTGCAACACGGATCCTATGCTTGCGGGCAGGGAGTGGTAATATTTTAAACTGTCTATAACTGTACGTTGAAAATATAATACATATATTGCAAGCGAAATGGTAGTCTGGTACTTTTGACAGTGGCAAACGTGCTACGTTTGTCTAAACTTAAAAAACACAAAAAAGTATATTAGATAACCTATTTCTTTTGTCCATTTATTAAATTTCTAGACAAAGCTTATATACAATTTATACGTCTGAACCAGGAGAAAGTGTCTTTTTTTAATATTTTTTTTTACCTTCTGATAATTATTTGCTGAAAGCAGACACTTTCGATCCACTCGATTACTATTTATTGTTCAGCTTAACAACTGGTTCATGCATTTTCACTATCAAAATCTTCCGAAAAATCGAAAAATCCAGTTTATTTCCATTATTTTTTATGGTATTTTATTAATGACTAGCAGCAAAGCCTGTCGGCTGACAGGCATAAAAAAAAATCTGAAAAATCATTTTATTATCAACTATCAAATATAAAGTAAATGTAATCTAATACTGTGCTAACTTGTGAACGAAACTTCTACGGCAAAAATGGTTTTGAGTTTCGAAATCAGCGTAAACAACTGAGTAAGTATGCCAAATTTCATTAAAATGGATGCAGTGGTAACAAAATTATTTGGTTTTGAACGTATGTTTTGTTAGAATTTCAGTTGTAATATAATAAAATATATAATAAAATTTCATGGAAACAATATGGAATGACACAATGAACTAATATTTTCATCTAATTTGAGTACTTTTGATTCAATGGAGAATTTTTATAATTGAGAACCGTTGGATCTATCTTAATAGCTTAATTATATCGAGTTACAGACAGACAGACGAACTTAGCCAATTTATATGTATAAATATATATTATAGTTATTATAGCAGTTTTTATTGCTGCTAATTATTATTATTATTTTTTTCTGTTCAGTTTATAATAGTTTTCTCCTAGAGAAATATAAAAAGAATCAGCTAATGTTAGTCATACTAACTGACTTAACAACACAGAATATATTCTAAAAAAATTTTCTATTAACAATTTAAAAAAAAAAAACAACAAAAAACCAAAAGAAACTATCAATTTTTTTTTCTGTTACAGTTTTCAATTTGCTTTTCAATAGTGAGGAACTCAGTTTTAACATCTATACTATATTATCAATTTAATCTTTGTTTTTAATATATTTAATTATTTTTTTTTCTTTGTAAGTTTGCAAAAAAACCTTGTACTGCAATAAATAGACTCTGTTTATTACAAATATACCATTGGAAAAAAAAAAGAAAAAAAAAAGTCCGATATAGGGAAATTTTATGAAACGATTTGATTTGGCCTTGGACGTAAGCTATTAAAACTGATGAAAACCGCCTCTGTTGTTCCAAGAAATAAATTCCAAACGGAAAAACAAACAAAGCCTTTAACTGCATCCGAGCGAAATTCTGTAAGAATAGCATTAACAGGCAACGAATCTAATGACTGTTGCTGTCGATGATACAATGAGCTGCAACATTAAAATATTTAAAAGTTTATTACATAGCGAAAGGGGTTATAAAATTTATGCGAGCGTTTGGGTTTATTACTTTCCAATAGAAAGGACCTGAATTTAAAGACTTAAAAACCTTAGCTACATCATTTTTAACGCAAAAAAAAACTGAGTATCCAACCAAAAAAGAAAAAAGAAGAACAATGCCGAATCATATCTTTAAATATAATATCAATACATATATACAAAATAAATAAAAGATTTCGCGCTTCCGTTGAGACCTAACATATTTTTCCTGATACATATATTTACATTTATTTCCCAGATGTATCATAAAATATGACGAAAGCATGCTCGGTATTCACCGAAACACGCTTTAAAATTTATAAAGATTCAATTTCAGTTTAAAGAGCGCACGCATATACAAAACAAAAACAAACACTTTTGAATCAGAATAATCTTTGTAGTAGTCATATCCATTCAAAAATGGAAGTGAAGATCAGCAAAAGCAAAAACGTTATGACCATCCATAACGCTTACAATGGACTAAGATTTATTCATAAATTTAGATTACAACGAAACGTAAAGTGTCGAATCGATACCCGTATCTTCAATATTAAGATATCTCAAGATGTAGCCATATGCAAATCGTATAAAATGATATTCTGTTGTAAAGAGAATAACATTACTCGCGGATTTGCACTTTTCGAATTGACACTGAATCAAAGCAATCAAAATCGCAAATGACATTTATTTCCTAATAAATGGGGCCGCGTTGATAATTGATTTCCCACGGGTAATGAGGACAATTAATTTGTCAAATTTTACGCGTGAAGATCCCGAAGGTCTTCGGCAAAGAGATAGTGTACCAGTAGCCCGGCCACAACCAGTTGGAAGTGACCCCCCAATACCGGTCAGCTAGTTGGATCTTGGCCAAGAAAAATAGCAAGGTCAAAAGATCAAGTAAAGAAAAAGAGGGAGTAAAGGAAAACGAAAAAAAGAAGAAAAAAAAATTACGAGAATCTATCCGAGTTTAATCTGTTTTCTCTCAATTCTAAACTGATTAGCGTATTTTCGATCTATTCATAGTACTCCAATCTAATTAATGGGTAAACAATTTCAAATCTTAATAGAAAAACAAAAAAAAAAAAAGTTAAAAAGAAAAAAAATCAGGATGTTTTGGAAGAGGCACACAATCTGATGATAAGAAAATAAAGTAAATAATATAATAAATAAGTCAGTTTTTGTTAAAGAAAAGTGTTATGTAAATAATTTTGCTATTACAAAAATGAAAGTATTGAAAAATTTTCGAAATATTTCGTTTGTATTCCACGTATAAACTATTAATTTGAATACGATTTTTTTTAACAGAATCGAGATTATTAATCAATAAAAATATACAACTTTATTTACAATTTTTTTTTTATTATTTCTAAAATTTTTATATGAAAATACGAGGAGGGGAGGCTTTAATTCTACATGTATTTTATTCTATAAGCTAACCGTATCCTAACCCAAGAATTCTGAGATACAATCAACAGATATTGAATAGATAGGATGTATTGACGATGTGAGCAGATAACTGAACGTAATCGTAATGTATTCTTATGTATGTGTATAATTCAGTTACAAAAGTATAACGCAAAGCATTTATTCTACAGGG
>JAFIDM010000003.1:40622958-40656058 GCA_023159025.1 Thereuonema tuberculata | reverse complement strand
GTTTAAAGTGAAAATACGTTTATCTCTTCATAGTTTCTCTCGTTCTAAACGACTGAAAATGAAACTAAGAAATGCGTATAAATAATTATCTTGAAACTGCATTAAAATAAAATTATGCGTCCCGCATTAAATTTATCGCAGACAATGGAATAACGGGACGTCTCATCACCCTTATATATATATATATATTACTGTACGTTAAAATTAAAAAAGTTAGAAATTTCCTCTATAATAATAGGTTTCGAAAATTAATACATTAAGATGAACAGAAAGTAAAAGCTTAACATTATAGTTGCTTTAACAAAGAAAGTTTGTCATATAATAAGGTGACCAGATTTTAATATTGGTAAAGCGGGACACCATTGACCGGGGGTGGGGGATAAAAAAAAAAAAAACGGAATCTCCAGTTCAACAACCAAAAAAAATACGGAATTCAACAATCAAAAAAAAAAAAAAAATCGGGACTTTTTTAAAACGTTGCGGGACGCGGAACAAATTGTTAAAAATCGGGACTGTCCCGCCAAAATCGGGACGTCTGGTCACCTTACATATAAGGAAAAGGCCGTAACTCTAAATCATGCCTGGAAGTTTGCCTGACAGCAGTCATTCAAAATATGAATAAAACAAAAATAAAGTGATAATTATCAAAAAAGACGTTATTATTTGAATTTACAATAATAATATGGACACGCCAAAAATATTACAATAATATACAATGTCACATTATTTTCGCAACTCATTATTTTACAACAGTTCAGTTGTTCAATTAACAGTTACGATCGTTACCTGTAACGATTAATCCATTAACAATTGTATTTTATAATCTCCGCTAACTGAAATATAGTAGGTTGTTAACAAAAAACTAAAAATGGAAAGTAGCTGACTGACAAACAAAAAGAAACAAAAGGAAATCTCCAAGTACGTTTGGGCTCGGATTGAACTATGCTAAAAAAAAATTTCACCGACGCGACGGTTACAATTCTTCCTTTGCAGATGGACATCCTTGTGAGAAGTAGGTGAGTGATAGAATCGTTCTACTTTGTTAGATTCAATTACTTTAATAAAAGTGTAATAAAATATAAAATTACATATTGTAACTTATTGCAAACCACGGAATTCTGATTATGTAAATTGTTAAACATGGTAATAATCTGCAAAATATACTTATTGCTATATATTAATCGCTAATTCCGTCCTATAGAATTCAGCTTTTTATTACGATGAAAAAGAATGTTAAATAAACAGATGTTAAATATGCTGAATACTGTGCATTATGTCGTAAGCACATGAAACTGACAATTTGTAACTTTACCATAACCTGTTAATGGTAAAGAATAGAACATGTGATGGGAAAGTAAACTAAGTTTCGAATGTTTGGGATTCGAAAACCAGGTCGAAAACATGTAGGTCTCAGATTTCACAGTTATGCCTGCTGTTATAAATCAAGGCGAATTGACCAAAATTACTGTAAAATCTCTCTTAATGATAATTTAAAGCAGTGATGAATAAAGTTGGCACAGGATGACACAAATAATTTATTCAAATTATGGATAAACTTAAGTCTGTAGTGTTTTGAAATAATGAAGAGTTTAAGGAAAATGCACTTATTTACAACTGAAAAAAGAATAATAGAAAAAAAAATATTAAAAACTAACTTTTTTTTTTGATGGAGGTATTAGTTCAATTATGCCCACATGCACCAAACTTCAATTAACTTTGACGGCTGCATTGTGGACGTAGCTAAAATTAGTGGGGGCTGCTGCTGCAGAAAAATTTTAGCCTTTGCTTTAAAATTGTGTTAAAGAAAACAAACATGTATAAAAAGAAAATTTATTTAGAAACTTGATAAATTTCTTTTTATACATGTTTGTTTCCTTTCACACAATTTTAAAACAAAGTCTAACATTTTTCTGCAGCAGCAACCCCCACTAATTTTAGCTACGTCCACAATGCAGCCGTCAAAGTTAATTGAAGTTTGGTGCACTTGGGCATTAGTATTTCTGACTTAAATGTTCAATATTAAATGACACTGAATAGGCACCACTGCGGTTCCGGCAATTATTCCTGTTAGCCTCAGGACTGAAACCTCGTTGTTTACTGGTGACTCTGGCTGACGATCGCCAAAGTGTGTGTGGAAACAGCTGTTCCAGGATATCACTTGGTAAACAACTTGGTCGCACCCTTTACAGTACTGGGACCGCTCCATTCACACAGACAAAACCATACATCACAACAGACCTGACACCACAGTTGTTGATAAGGTCAACAAACAGACCTGCCTCATTGATATTGCAGTGCCTGTCAGCAAGAACATGCAGAAAACTCACGCAGACAAGATCAGTAAATACACCGATCTAGCACATGAGCTCCAGAAGCAGTAAAGGTAGGACCGAGTACGTGTTGTACCCATCGTTCTGTCTGCCACTGGTCTGGTGCTTCACACATTGCACCACAGTCTCAGCACTAGGACTTCACAAAAACACTTAAGCACAACTCCAGAAGGCTGTGATACAACACGCATAGTTAGGAAATTTATGGACACAACTTCACATCCCTAATCATTCTTGCACACTTCTTTACACTTGGCAATATGTGCTTTGGTCTTTGACCTGCCATGTTGTCTTTGCTGGGGAAACCCAAGGTTTGAATCTTTTACATAATAATAATAGTATAATAATAGTAATATTCATTATTCAAAAATTTAGTGCAGTTTACTTCTGTAATATTGTCATTTTTTTTAATATTTAAAATTAATTGTTGTATAAGAAGAAATTAAACTACTCCAAAATTTTACAACTATTGTTTTACAGATTTTAGCTACTTATTGTTACTAGTTTTGTTTTTTTAATAAAAAACAAAAAACAAAACGGAACAAATAAGATAGATTTTATTTTTATTTATCTAAAGAAATCAAAATCGCACAAGCAATTCGTAATACAAGATATTTTTAGCTAAAAAAAATTACTAAAATATTTTTTTATTTTTTTTTTCCTTTTCAGATCTTATGATCGCCAACATTATAATGTGAAGCAGATGATTTAGGAAGCCAGGATATGAATACAAAATCTAACTAATTTTATTCATAAACTATTTTAACGGCGAAAGGAATATTTTAATTAAATTTAAGTAAATAATTTTTTTAATTGCATATTGATGGATAAATGAGCAATTCAAAATTCACTAAATTCCTGGTAAATGAAGCTTTAAAAAAATTAATTTATTAATACGACATCAATTAATAGTTTCAGGTTTTTAGGTTACGCAATTCCAGAAACTAATATTAAAAAAAAAATACGAATTTTTTTTTAATACAATTTTTTTTTTTTTATTTCTTTAATGAAACTTTAATTGGTCAATATTGTAATTTGGTTTTCATTAAAAATATGAAAAATAATCGAATGTTTATTTCTTTACTTGAAAATATTTATTTCATTTAATCTTAATTTTAAGCCAATATCATTATTGAATACAATGCCTGGATTTTTCGAATGCTCTAATTACAAAATGATTGTTAATTAATTTTGAAGTCTGACAGATAATTTTATTCGTTTTTGGTAACTGCGCAAATAAATAAAAAAAAATCTCCTTTGTTTATTTTATTTTTTTAATTTTGAATCGTTGACGTTCATTAAATCAAAGGACTTTGAAGTATGATAAATTCAATGATAAAAATCAATTGTGAAATAATCAATCATCAAACTGGTTCATATCAAAAGCACTCCTCAAAATTATCGTCAGTGCAATCGGTGGTTTATTTGTAAACAACAATATTTTAAAATGAGAATTCGACAAAACTCGTATTTGAACTCAACGTTTTTATAAATTTAACAATATCTACAATTAATGAAGAACTTATGAGGAATAATTGAATTGATATTTTTTTTTTTAATTTCTTTGCTTCTGATTTAGTTGACTGAACTTTCAAAATCTTTAAACTAAACATTGGTTATATCTTTTCATACAAACATTGAATATCATGAAAAAGAAATAAAAAATAATGCACATGCCCCTTTTTCATGTTTCATTTTTTGTATGTTAAACTCTCCTACACTGAATATCATCTTCAATGCAAAAATTATTCATTTACAAATAATAAATTTGTAGCATCTTGAATCTGAATATTCGACGCAATTTTTGAAGCACGAAAAGAAAAGAGTATTATAAAAAACAGATCATTTGAATACTAATGGGTGAATGGAATAAAAATCAAACAACATTCCTGTGAAATCGGTTTAATTTTAACCGACCATCCACACAACAATGTATCCAAAATACATTAATGTTTTATTTTATTTTAATTGTTCAATATAACAAATCCTCATTACCAGAATTTCTAAATAAAAATAAGTTATTCTATATAATTCTCATTTATAATTAAAAATATTATTATAATAATTTAGTATTTGTTAAATTATTCTTCCAAATTAAATGATCATCGGAATGTGATTTTTTTTTCCCAATGCCCGAGCTCTGGTGCTTTTGCCATTGGCCTCGACAAGGCGCGAGCTAATTTTTGAAGAAGCTTTTTAAAGACTTTTAGAGCCATGAACCAATCAGCAATGACCTCTTTTTAGAGATTAAAATCGTGTTTCCTAGAATTTGAAATGACTTTTAACAAGCTGTCAATCTGTTCGAAACTAATTGTATATTGTACTGTAGCATCTTTACTATTTCAGCGGCAGCGGAGTGAATTTCGATTCCAAAAGCGACAGTCCCACACAGAGGCGTCACTAGGGTTGGTGTCACCCAGTGCGGTAGCTCATGGTGTCACCCCCTCCCAAAAAAAAAAACCTTCTAAAACTATCTGTTCAACCAAAAAAAAAGGAAAACCTTGTAAAAGCATTTTGGTGTCACCCCTTGTGATGGTGTCACCCGGAGCGGTCCGCACCCCCCTAGTGACGCCACTGGTCCCACAGTCCTCTCCGAGCGTGATGAAGTTTCAATAAGAAATGAAAAATCTCTTAAAGAATTTACATCTGCACATTCTGAAGCATAGAATTAATTTATTTCAATAAAAATATTGTTAATTTTCGAAAGATAATATCCTCACTGTGATACTAAAAGCCTTGGATTCAATCGAAGCGGTGGCCAAAATGGCGCCGGCCGGCTTCTTTTGCAACCGGCTGTAGTGTCTCCAAGTTTGGCTAAGCTGATTAGAGCTCACTAATGATCATCATTGAAACAACCTAAGTTTTTAGAACGGTTCCTAAAATTTTTCAATGATAGCATCAGTTACGGAAATGGTCAACAGATGCAAATTACATGATCATAGACCGTCAATAATAGGGTCAGTGATCAAAACAATGACGAAAAATATGATCGTGTGATTTGGCCATAATGGCAACTAGGGTTAGCGCGATCGAGGCGGTGGAAAACGTGGGACATCATATTTATTTTGGACAGTATATACCCCTCTCTATACGTCAGGGGCGTATATAGGGTTTTATTTGGGGGGGGGGGGGCTATTATGAATTAAGTATCACAGTGAGGAAGACCCCTTCAACTTGTTATCGAACCAAAATTGAAAAAAGGAGGAACTACACGTTTTGAGATTTCGGAAGTGGATAGGGTCCTCTCGGGTCCTCCCGTAGGGACCATGGTTAGAATTCAAAGACGACTCAGAAGTGGATTTTCAACTCACCTTTGCCGCCAAAAATACTTCATAATCTAACTAATTATAATTAGTATATAATTAAAGGAATCTGATCATACCCAACCTTGCAATTTGAAATTAAAAAAGAAGAGCCCAAGACAGGGTTACTTGATATCAGAATTAAGGTTCTAATTCTGCAATTTAACAAAAGCTAAAAGCGGAGGAAGTGTATGGCAAGTTTGGCAACTTGTATTAAATTAAAACAAAACTGTCATTCTATCAATGAATTTGTACAAGGATCAAACTGGAACAAATCTTGGACCGATAAGATATAAGATAACCTCGCCTAACAATACAAGCCTCAGAACGGCGTGTCCAGCTTTGTATGAGGACATCTGAAAGTACAACTGTGTGATGATACCGTTCAAGAGACACACATTACCATTTGATGGTACCATTCAAGACAAATGAAGAAATATAACGCTCTGAGCATGCTTTAATTTGAATCGGAATAGGAATTAGGGGAACTTGTGGGCCACAACTCATTAGAGTCATCTTAAAGAGAACCTACTAATCCTAAAGTATGATCTATTAATCGAATTCTGTCTTGAATCTATCCCTAAAATAAAATAAAATGAATTAAAACTGCATTCTTTTTTTAATTGTGTAAATCCGATTAATTACAATCTGATCAAACCACGGACACTGGATTAAAGATTTAATATTCATTGTTTAAGACAGGGGTGCACAACCTTAGGAACTATGAGGGGCTAATATATTTATAAAAGTTCTGATGGAGGACCGCAGCGTCCCATCCTCCAACCCCTACTATATCTTATTTAATTAATGATTTCATAATGTTATTTATAAAGATAATTATTAATAATATACGTAATTTACATAAATGCCTTCCTAATTAATGATTTCACAGTGCTACTTATAATAATAATAATAAATGTAATTTACATAAATTTCAAATTATCAAATAATGCGCTAGTTGTGTTTCATACCAACATTTACATTCCAATAGTAAAATCTGAGACAGTTGCTAGCAAGTTATGACATTTTTCAATGTATCTGTTGGCAGCAATGTAAAGACTCAAATTTAATTACAGTTTGATACAACCGGACCGCAGCAAATATACCGGCGGGCCGCGGGTTGTGCACCACTGGTTTAAGACAACGAGATATTAACAAATAGAATAGAAAACCATTGTTTAGATTCTAAATTCTGTATCTATGGGAATTCTTTGCAGTCTTCTCGCGCTAATTTCCCGTGAAGGATCCATTTGGAAAAGATTTTTAAATGAGTTAGATCGTTCCTAGTCGTTGAATAGGCATACCAAGTTTCAGGAAGATCCCTCGAGCAGTTAAAAAATTATTAGGGGAACAAACACAGAAAGAGAATGAATGATTTACATGAGTCACATTTGGAAAATGGAGCAGCCTTAAACCTTAGAGCTTGAAAACAAAGTTTCTACAAAAGTCAAAGGCTTTTTTAATATTACGTCTTAATTGAAGTCGGCCATGTCTCTTCTCAGCTGTACTTGTCCTTGGGCGAATCAGTCATGATCTTTTGGAAATCTTAATCAATAAAAAAAATCTCCTGATCTCTCGAAATCAATGCCGCAGCCTGTTGACTGCAGAAGATTCCCATATAGCCGATCTCAACATATCGGTATATCTTTTACAGATTATCGTCCACTTCAACGTTTTTGTAAACACTTTTTTGTTCCCCTCTTGACACGTTTCAGCAAACTTAAGATTAGCCAAACACTA
The DNA here is from genome assembly GCA_023159025.1 of Thereuonema tuberculata. Classification (NCBI taxonomy): domain Eukaryota; kingdom Metazoa; phylum Arthropoda; class Chilopoda; order Scutigeromorpha; family Scutigeridae; genus Thereuonema; species Thereuonema tuberculata. The sequence continues at coordinate 40,648,686 of JAFIDM010000003.1, read as the reverse complement.
AAGTGCACGGATGATCGGCAAGTATTCCAAGCTGATAAAACTGTATATAGTTTTCTTCCAACCAACTTATCTTCCAACCAAAAATAAAGCGGAATCACTGGGATATTTATGTACCTTATCAGGACCCAGCTGGTCCCTTAGCTATGTTACTGATTATTAAGGACCGATTCAACTTAGAGACCTTATGAATATATTCAGCGTTTATAATTTTATTAATTAGTAAAATATGCAATTTGAAAAATGCTTTTAATGTTTGAGAATATTTATTCAAGTACTATTTAAGCATCATAAAATAAAATCAATTTTTAAAACTAAAATATTTAAAGGTATCCAATGAAGAAATAATAGTAAATATTCACGAATTTTAATTCCCTTAAATCCATAAAATACTATGACCTTACCATGCTGAGTTAATGAAAAAAGATATAATCTATATGCAGCACTAAAAAAAGATAAAAAAATTAATCCCCAAAAAGTTATTTTGCACCAAAAAAATTATATATCCATATAAAAAACTAAAGATCTTGCACTGCAAAACTTACTATTGTATTTTAATTTTTTTCTTTTGAAAACATCTCGTTTATAAATGAGTAAAAATATCATTAATCGCCTTTAAATTGTATGTCAAAAGTGGACTCTGTCTTATGAGGGAAGATATGAAAGGCAAAAAGCACAATAATGTCATTTACTTACTAGTCTTAAAATTACTATAGCTGCTGTATTCCTTTTTTTATTAAGAACATTATTGTTTCGTAAAGCACAGTTTATTATTTTACTCATACTAACAAAACCAATCACTGTAATTGGGAGAAGTAATTCAGTTTAAACCCTATCTAAACGAAGATTTATTTAAAGTTTAATTTTAACTAATAGGTAAATTATTCGTTCAATTAATTGTTAACTGTATCAGTTAAAGTACAAATTGGAAGATGGAACAGTCCAACGATGTCTTACGATATTTCTTCCTTTCTACCACCAGGTGTCAGGAGTAATCAGTTAACGCGTTTTTAAAAGTTGCAAACTTGGCAATCGTTAGCCACAAGCCAAAACAGTAAAGAATAAAAAAAAATATGAATGCAGAAAAAAAAAATAAGCAGCTGTTCAAGTATTTGCTCATAAAGAAGAGCGTAATTGGTTTGAGTTAGTTGATACTTTCACATTTCCATCAATGACGGTGAATTTAAAGTTACATAAAGGAATCACAAATTCTTCGGAAAGAAACTCGACGAGAATAACTTCACCATTCTTAGTTTTCAAGAAATGTTTAACGAAAGTAGTTCTTTTTTATAGTTTTGCTTCCTAGAAGTCACGAGAGAAGCCTAAACAGTAACCAAACGTTTCATTAATGAATCACAACTTCCAAAACAAAAAAAAACAAAAACAAAACCATAATTTTCAAATACTGACTTCCTTCTATTGATTACTATATATTTCAGTTGTAGGTAATTGGGAGTCGCAGATGGATATCTCGCTCTTTAAAAGCGGATTAACTTGGGGGATTAAATATCTTAATACTGATTGACAGGCTGCTCAGGTAGAAGACGACCTCCTGGTCATCTTACTTTGCTTTTAAAACAAGACTTAAAAGATGAAACTTCGATAACTTCAATGATCTTCCATACGGTTTCAAAAGGTACAGATAATGTTAAAATTATTATTATTATTACTGACATTTTGATAAAATCAATTTAAATAATGTCAGGTTTACTGAAAACTCAACACTCTAATAAAGCTAACAAATATATTTATCCTTTACTTTCTTATTCGAAGAAAGAAAAAAAAGTTCCAAAAACTAAGTAAATGAATAAAAATAAATAATAAATTCTAAAAAGTAATTCTATATAACACGCGCGTTTCACAAATGAACTCAATAAACCACACGCGCGTTCGGATCTGTCATTTCCAAATAAATTTATTTCAGAAATCTACATATACTGGAAATTAAGAGAATTTCCTATTTTTTAAAACACCAACACTCATGCTTTAATTATTTAAATTAAGGAAGGAATATAATAATAAAAGTAACTGCCTTACACTTAAACGTAATATTGAGAGAAATGCAGCCTATACAAAGACGCAAAAATAGGCGTTCTGCTAAAAAAAAAAAATACTACTTTTAATCTCGTATTTAAAATTATTTTTTTAAAAGCCTAAAGTTTTATTCCATTCTTATGATGTAAAAATCAATTGCTTTTCTAATTATATTTTTTTCCTCTAAAAAAAGATTGAAAAAAGAAAAACTATTTCTTTTTTATTTATTATTAATTTCGTAGCTCTCATTAATTTCTAAACAAATCTCCGAATAATTACAACTTATTAATAGTATTTAATAAATTTCATTTGCGTCTTGTTTTGATTTTTTAAATTAGGATAAAAAAAATTGCTTCAATTAAATATCATTATTCATGATTTTTTTTTCCTTTTGTTATATAGTAAATGGCTTAGAAAAAAATGTTTTAGTTCAAAAATTTATTAAAGTGTAATTGTTTCCCTTTTTATTTTAAAATTATTTAAAAATTTAAATCAGCTTAAATCATAAAAAGTAAATAAATCAATAAATATCGTAAACCTCAAATCTTCCAAAAACAAAAAGCTGATTTTTTTGACTGGACAATAATATTGAGGAACTAAGGTCTAAAACTATCAGGACTATTTAGCTCCTTTGAAAGTATACAAATAGCTTAAATCAGAGAAATATTAGGTCATTATAATAGTTTGCAGATAGTTAATTTTTAGCAAATAAATATAATAATTATAACAGCGGAATATAAGTTCAATGTATCCTAATCAATTAACATTAAACTTTTCGGGGAACTTTGGGGGGGGGGGGTTCAAAAGATTAAAAAGGAAAAAAAAAAAAAAAAAAAAGATAAAAAATATTGATTGGGCCATAGTTGATATCAAGATAAGCCGGATTAGATTAAATTTTATATCAACAGATATAAATCTCCTCTCAAGGGCACAGGAAGTGATAACACATTAGGTGTCTCACAAAGATAGAACCTACAACAATTGTTTAATGCCTTTTTTATTCTGTGTATGCGTCATTTTCTTCTGACTTTAGAACTCTATTGAAAACGGCAATGAAACAATGGCGTGGACTTCCTAAGGGTGTTTTATATTTCCCATTATTTTCTGGTTGGAGGTTTTTGCTGTTATTTATCTTTTGGGGGGAAATAACATTCTTGGCAAGGTCCCATCAATTTGAGGAAATGGATGCAGAAAGTTGCCTCGTCATGTGGCCGCCATGATTTTGGGCAAATTGCCAAAATAACTTTCAATTTAAAGTACCTAATTGAACTATTATAGAGTTTTAGATTTGAACAACTACTTACAAATTGAACACATTCTGTTTACGTTTAAGACCGGACTTTTTTTGGTACATCGAACCACATCACTTGATTTCAATTTATTTATAGTCCGGTAAATATAATAAAGTATAAAATCGCAATGTACGATTTGAAGTTTGCTTTTTTTTCCTGAATAAATTTACATCAGAAGCGACAAACAAACATTAGTACAGAACTGGTTTTTATCTAATTTGCATATTTATATATATATAAAAAAATAATAAATAAATAAATAATAAATCTACAGTTCTTGTTTTTGGTTTTCATTACTTTATTTTTATTTATTTACTTTTTCTTTTTTTAATTTTGATTTTTGAAAATTACAAGTAATAATAAGGCTTATTTGTTAATTAAATGTAGCTAATGTTCCAATGTATGGTTAAATGCTTAAGGTCGATCAATATCTGTACAATATTAGTGCAAGGGCAAACTAAACAGGCAAAGTTAGGAAAAAAAGTAAAGATATCTGGATTCAGTCTAAACGGCCTTGTGTGAAAATACGATGTGGCACTCTTTATCATAATTGTAAATATAGAGAGAGGTTAATCGCTGAAACAGCAATGCTTAAATAAATAAATAAATAAATAAATAAATAAATAAATAAAATAAATCTACATAAAATATATTCTTGAGTCTGAACAATTAAAAGATTACATATGAATTTTACTATATACCATTACGTTAGGAAAATGTAATCATAAATAAGGTCGTGTTTATTTATTTTACAATTATAAGTAAAATTTAACTTAAACCAAGATCTCAAAAACACAAATGATACGAAAACTTAGTAAGTTTTTATTTCAGATATATATAAAAGATCTAAAAATGATAGTATTTTGTTAATGAATCCTTTGATTTTTTTTTTTTACTCTAAACATTGATGATAATAATAAACTTTGTAATTCTTTTTTCCTCTAAAAAGAGTGACGATGAAAAATACAAATATATATTATTTATATTTATTTAAATTTATCGATACTTTGGTTGCAAATAAATTTCCATGAACAATAATGCTAGTTTGCAGCCGCGCGTGGTCGTAGAATTAGAAATCTCGTCCGGGGAAAGTGGATGACGTCTTTGTTCCTCCACATCTCCATCAACAGAAGCCAGGAGTGATGCGATAAGATCTACACTAACGTGCCCCCAAACGGGTGACCTTGGTTGTAGCATTATATACTGAGCAGCTATTGGCGTCTTAGTTGTGACCCAGTTTAAAAACACTGCTCTAGATTTTTGCCTGATCACCTGACATCCCCGGATTATTTCATTTCTTCGCGAACCTCTATCCAATCACAGAACGTCAATGTTTACGTACACTTCTTTCTACTACCTTGGCTTCGGTACATCTGTCCTCGATCAATACGAACCAAAACAAACTGCGCATCATCCACTTCAGAGGCTGCATCGCCTCAGAGAGCAACAACTTGTTTATGACAAAAATCTACGATTTTGACACTATCGCCTATTCGCAACTGATATCAATCAATTTAGGTATAAAGACGAGCGATAAAAAAATTAAGAAATAACTGAAATAAAAAACTATATATAACAACAACTACACATTGATTTATAATTTCAATATTTAGAAATGAACTCTTCATTATAAATGTAAATAATATTTTTTTTTTCTTTTTTGATCTTTACAGAAACAAGATTTTAACTTTAAATTATACATTACACCTTTCTTTTTTTTTTTTTTTTAAATTAGCTTATAGAAGATAAAAAATTTAAACAAATTATTCATTACCTAAAAACAACGGGATGCTGTGGATTTCATCTCTCATCAATTTGAAGGGTCTTATAATGGTTAACGTATTTGTATACTAATTATTCAATTTGGAAAATAAGATAATTACAAGGAAGAGGACAGTTTAAAAAAGAAAGAAAGAAATAACTGATTAAAAATAAAAATTAAATAACAGAATCGAAACTTCAACAAAGTAACTTCTTAAAAATCAGAATTAAAAAAAAAAATCTACAAACACAAGCTCAAAAGAAAAGAAAAAAAAAAGCGCTACAGAATATCAACAAGCGAGACTGTGTTTACAAATGAAATCCCAGCACAGCTGTTTCACGGTTTTTGGCAATCATCAGCTAAGTGCAATTACTAATAAAATACCGAAATATCGATTCAATCACGGGCAATATGAACTTGAAAAAAAGAATTCAATATTCAAACAATTCTTTTAAGTATCATAGTTTCAAAGTAAGTAAAAGTGAAAACTTACTTCAATAAAAGTAAAATTTTTATTCGTAATTATATATAAATGGGGATTTTTTTTCTTTTATATAAATATATACCAAGTGTTGAAACAAAAAAGTAAAGCTGGTAAGCCAATTTTCAAATATCCACCTGGCAAGATCTAAAAATAGTTGCTTCAGCAGGTAATAGTTAGCAGAAGCAACCTATCTCAAATAACCAAACAAAAAAAGTAGTCTTTAAAATTTTCGGGAGGAAGGGGGGAGGGGATGCAAAGTCTCCTAAAATTACCTATCCAACCAAAAAAACTACCTTTTTAGCAGTAAAAATTTATACTGTAATGACTCTGAAATGTAGGTCTTCAAAAAGTTTCAAGTTTTTAATTTGTATTACCGTATTGTCCGGCGTATAAGACGACCCCCAATTTTTCCAATTAAAATATAGAGTTTGGGATATACTCGCCGTATAAGACTACCCCTCTTCCAACGCACACCGAATAAATATTAAAAAAACATCAGATTTGATTTCAATATGGTAATTTTAATTCAAATGCTTATGACATGCAGATACTTAGCAGGAAAACTGTCACTTATAAACATAACGCTGTTTGTCATCAAACATGTAAATATAAAACAGTGCAAGTGGATTAAACTTTTCCTTTAAAAACGATGTACCTTACCAGCAATTGGCTGGTTGTTGTATACAACGCCTACTTGGATTCGTCAGCTCTCCCTGTCTCCAAGTAACTGTAGCTTTGTTTATTCTGGTGCATTATTTTAATGCTACATTTTTTTAGAATTTCACTAAAATCATAGTATTTCTTAACTGTAGCCTTGTTTCTTCTGTCCCTGCTCTATCTCCTTTTTCCATACACCACGCGTCCTGGATGCCTGCAGCTTGCTCCGCCCTTCACTTATACCTTCCCGGTCAGGCACACCCTCACCTCGTCATCGGGACCGCGTTAGTCACTTCTTTCCACGAATCCCGGTGAGTGGATTTTCTTCTACCGTACTTGTACAGCGCCGTCCTTGCTACTTTCATCACGGTTGCCGAATATGGCGGGGATGCGGCCGCGGCCGTTTTTGAGCTCCCCCCACCATATGCGGCGACCGCAGATTCTCCAGTCATGCTCGGAAGTTTCAGCACCCGGCGTATAAGACGACCCCCGACTTTTAAGAAGATTTTCCTAGTTTAAAAAGTCGTCTAAAAAGTCGCCGGACAATACGGAATATCATATTATCAGAAAGTACCAAAAAAATGCCATCTAATATCAACAATGGAAAACGGGATCTGGTAAAGGGCAAGGCACAATGAGAAAAGTAAAATGATCCCCAATATCATTTTCACAGATCCTATCTTGGAAACTTAAGAAACCAATACAGTCCTGACAATTGAATTGGTATTTAGTAATGTTACAAAAAAATGTTGCATTACTAAGACCAAACAGTACATCTAAAACTTTATCAACCTTCATACAATAAAATACTTATAAATGACCTGCAATGAGACATACTTCCACAGAATAGTGAAAGTTTGTGAAAAATCTTAAAGCATAATAAGTTGGCAGAGAACATTTGAGGAAATGACAGTCACTTTTGTTTGTTTGTTTTTTAAAGTATTATTTTATGTTGAGAAAAAATCGAATGGACAGCTAAAGACAACTGAAGAAAAAGATGTATTTTCACTTTATTACCGATATTTAATAAAAAATAAACTATAGATGTAACACTTTCTCATTAAGGCCAAAGATACTTCTTTGATGAAATAGATTTTGAGCAGATCCAAACAGTCGTAGCAACTGAAAAAGTTCTGAAAATGGATATGATCTTCTCTCATGACAACTAAATATTTAATACAGTAAACTCCTTAACAGGCCTCGGAGCAACCAGCCATTGGTTTCACTGGCCGCTCACCTGCTGCACTGTGACTTGCACCGTTTCAATCACAGATTTCTTTCAGTAATTGTTTTTTCTTAAATGTACAGTACTGTACAGTTTTCTTTTATTACTTTAGCAAATGTATGTGTTTGTTTCATAAATTTATATCTAGGATGAAAGAAAGTTTTGTTTTTGGTTATTGTGATAGGTGCTTCTGACAACAAGTAGGCTACGTGAGTGTATACTGTAACTTGTATGAACTGTAAGTATATAAATTTGTTATTTTCTAAAATTATATAATCTTTGCCTCTTTTATTCACCTTTTTCATATAATTAAACAGTAGAAGTACTTTAATTCAGTTAAAAGCTAATTTAAATGCATTTTTGATTTAACCAGCCATTTTGCCAACCGGCCTAGGGTCCAGTCTCAAGCAGAATGGTTAAGAGGGAGTCTACTGTATATATAAACCATTAGCTAAATATCTGGTACACCTATTAAATAATTCAAAATGAAAAAAAAAATTATTTTCCTACTAAGAACACGAAAAGCAATGATGACATATAAAGGCTTCCAAGTTGTTCATTGACTTGTGGGCAACACTAAAAAAACGTTAGTACAGTATACTCTCGATATCTCGAAGTCGAAGGGACGCTAAAAAAAATTCGAGATAGCAAATTTTTGAGATAACAAGGTCATAACCAAAACATAAAAATTCATGTAAAAACACAAGATACAGAATAATATTCTAAAAATTAGAGTTTTGATAGATGAGAATAAATATAAAAATGTAATGAGAGTTGACAATAAGTCTAAATACAGCAATGATAATTTTAAATTTTAAAAGTAGTCGAAAATAATTACATTAAATTGAAAATAATTATAAAATACAATGAACTTACATTGCTAGAATTTCTTAAAAAAGTTCAGTATCATGGCCTGGCGACATCTCTTTTGAAATTGTTCTTCAACCAATTTTTGTATTCGAAAAATAGCGTCAAAGTCATCAAAAAATATTCGACATAATAAGGTTTTGAGTGAAAACTCTTCGACATAAGAATTAAAATTAACATTAGATGAATATGTAATATCAAGGGGAAAAATAATTTTTCGACATATCAAGGTTTTCGAGATATCGAAGTTCGAGATATCGAGAGTATACTGTAGTATGCATTACAAACATTGTGCATAATATAAGTTATAACATTGTAATCACAACCAAAAATAAACAGAATAAGAATCATAGCATGCTAACATTAAAAAAGCCTTTGACAATGAACTACTTTGAAAATTAATGCTGGTGATTAGCATTAAGTACTTTACACGCAGAAAGTAAACATCAAAATTGTCATATGGTTAAAAACAACATAGAAAGGAAAAATTGGGATAACAATGTCAAAGTATCATCATCAAACATGCAAGGACCTATCAATGAAAATGACCTATTCACTAACAATGTTCTAATTTTATCTAGCTTTCAATGAACTATTGAATAGAATGAATGAAGTATACTGAGTTACAAAATTATTAGGTACCACTATCTAGTAGCAAGTGTTAGGTGACATATACCTCTTAAACTTACAACTAAGTACAGATAGATCCCGACTTACAACCACACTTACGATGAGGGTCCCACAGAGCTGTCAAAAACACTTCAAATTCAATTCAATGGAAGTCTTAGTCATAAGCATAATCCAGGCAGCAGCCACAAGATTGGCTCACTTGCAAATAACAAATAATTATATTTAATATTAAATTTAAACATGTTTGGATATATATGTGACTTAGTAATGTGTACTATAGATATCAGTACACACACATATATATATATATATATATATAAATCATATCAACATATGATTTCTAACATGTTGTATGATTTCTGTTATATACTGTATATATGACTTTCAACTTAGGACATATTTATTGGAGCATATCGATACCATGGACAGCTCGAAGAACGAACAAATCAATTTTGGATGAAATCAAACCGGACATCTCACTTGGTTCTAGGATCACCAAATTACTCTTGCCTACTTTGGACATATTATTAGATGTGATAGATCTTTAGAGAAGGACATTATGTTGGGAAAAATAGAAGGCTCTAGACGAAGAGGAAGACCAGCAACCAGATGGCTTGACACTATTACAACTACGATCCTTTGACCCTGGCCGATCTTTGTGAACTTGCATGTAATCGTTCTTCCTATAGATCGTTCATCCATCAGGTCGCCAAGGCTCGGAATCGAGTGAAAGGCCGTGATTGATTGAATCTAATAAGACCGCATTCAAGAAACTTCAATTAGATATACTTCAAAATGTATATTATTTTGTAAAAATCTAACTACTATGTACCAACTAACTTCAAAAAATGAAAAAAAAAAAAAAGTTAATTCTAAAGTTAACTAACCTTTTAATGGCTTTGGTTGTGTCTGCTTTTTGTTGGAAAGCATTTGAATATTTGTTTGCAACATGGAGGTCCGTAGTTTTAGCAGTTCTTTAGGAACCATGGACACATCAACTAGATGAGGTTGAAATGATAATTTAAGTGTGATGACATGATTCTCAAAGTCAAGAAACCTTTTATTGTATTCTCCAATTAATAAGTCTACAACAGTAGCTTATTCTTCAAATGATTTGTACAAATCCTCCTGCTCATCAATGACCTTTGCTAACTGGGGAAAATGTTCATCCAAAATTTCCTTTTGAAGAAGAGTTTTGAAAAAAAAGATAGATTTTTTTCCCAAAATGCTTGGATTTTTTTTGCCTTATATCATACACAGACTTAAGTTTGACCGTGCAAAGAAATATCCAAGACATTTTGCTTTGAAATATATCACACGATAGAAATGCAGCATTTTTACAGATATCTTCTTTCAATAATTCACATTGCTTCTTTATAAAATTTAACTATCTGTTCTTGCAAAGACAGAGTTGAATACTCTTTGGTATTTTAGATAAAGCCATTTTAAGATTAAAATAAAAATAATAAAAGATGAACAAAAACATATTAATAAAAATAAAAAGCTTTGTTCTGCAAAATTTGGATTTACTCAAAAGGCAGCACTTAATGTCCTTAAGGCCGCAGGTTTCCCACTCCTGATCTCTACGTGTTTGTGGCTTCATAGTCGATTATGTTAGAAATGACTATTTAAAAGTTGTATGATACATTGATGTTCAAAAGTAATTGATAAATGACACACTTTCAAATGGAACAAAATATTAATTGTTAAAGCATATAAAGACTTTATAATCACATTCATTTGTATTAAAACTAAAAATCCTAAGTATTGGTTTAATGATAGTAGACTTTCATCACAGCTAAGGATTAGAAACTAATATGAAGCCTGATATTATCGAAATCATATAGAATTTTATTTGAAAATAGGTTATCTTTTTTATTTTTCCACTAAAAAAGAAATCCAACTCTTAGTGACAAGCCCTAATCTCTGCTGATTTTGTGAGAAACTTAACACAAAATTAATACTGCTTTAATATGAAATAGTGTTAAAATCTCTTACTTAAATCCTAGAAATACTTTTATGTTGCAAGTGATCCACAGTAAGCTAACCTACGGAATGTAAAAGGAAATGAAAAATATATATCCATGTAATAATTTAAAGTGGAGGCAAAAGTGGATAAGCCCTATAAAGGAATGGAGATGTATGATTGTGCTATCAGCTGTTTCAAACAGACAGCATCATTCCTGTTTTAAGCCTAAAATTAATTTCTCAATTTACATCTTTCATTATATTTATCTTACTTTGTGTAGGAATGTTACATTACTTTTTGTAGCGTCTATATATTCTTCAAATGAGCCACTGTTAATCGTAACTTCTTTGTTTACGACAATACGGTGACTATCAAGCACGAAATGGTTTCAAATATTGGAATTCACACTTTATAACTTCATTGGAATTGCATTCTTCATGAACTTAGTTATCCCTTAAGTATATTCTCAGGCATAGACATAATGATTAAGGGCAGAGATCTTTTTCATTGTTAAACATCCTTTAGTACTAGAGATCCTGAAATTATTTTTCTGTTCAAGTGAAACTGATAAAGCTCTTACTGAGGCATAGAATAAGATGGAATTTAAATAGAAATATTCTATTTATTTAACTCTAATATTGCAGTTTTGAGGTAACTTTAAAATCTCTTACATAGGATTGAATTACGTAATTCTCTTTTTATGTAGATAAGAATAAGATATTATTACACAATTAAAATCTATTAATGTGAACATTAACATAATCAAATTTAATGTTTGTTCAACAGTGTTGGTTACCCTTGATTTATTTATAATCTTTGAAATTTGAATACAATAAAAAATAAATCAGTGATTAGTAGAAAGTAGATCTCTAGATAAGATCTACTTTGTTTATTTCCTTAAAACAAATTAAAATTAATTACAGAAACCCATTTCACAAGCTCAGAAAAGCAAATATCCTCTTCCTATTTTCTGAAATTATATGTTAAATCCCGTATTATAACTTGTGTTATCACAATTTCAAGAAATGGAAATACTTATATTTACATACTAATCATTCGTAGTGATTCACAATCAAACCAAACGGAGAAAAGGATTTCTAAAAGGAAATACAAAGTTAAAAAAAAAAAAAAAGTCAAGCAAATTGCTCCTATCTAAGAAGCATGCCTGAAATACATACAGATTTATGTATGGCTGTCTGCAAATATATAATGAACAAATTCTGTGAAATAGGTACCCAAAACAAAATTACAGATTTCCTTGAAGGATTTTTGTTAATTAACAATCATCTGATGTATTTATACCTCATTCAATAAATATTTCATAACTAGTAATTATATAATTAAAAAAAAAGGAAAGTCTTCATGTGCAACACTGACTTAAACATTAACAGTTTGAAGTTTAGACTAAATTTATTTTCAGTGATCATTTGTATTCAAACAACATTTCCTCATTAGAACTTTTGAATTAAATCAACTTCTAGGTCTATCTAATAATAGATACGAATTTGAAACTATCTCGCAGAGCCATTTACATTAAAAACAAAAACAAAAATGCTTAAAATATGCTAAATTTGCAGTTTTACCTTTTTTAACAATATATGTTTACAATAGAATGTAATGTAAGGAAAAGTTACTCAACAGAGACTTTACTGATCTGTTAAATGAAAACCAGTCAAAATGTAATACAAGAAGAGTTTTAGAATCAGTAGTTAACTCTATACATAACTAGCTTGAACTACAAAAGACAAATTAAAGTAGGATACTTATAGCATTTTAATGTTAACATTTAAGTTATCTGCAATTGGCATCAAGGCTAATCAACTCACAGCAACAAGAATGAAGAACTCTTTGCTAATAATATATTAAACTACTCATATTAACTAATGTTAGTAATCCACTGACATCTATTAGTAACAAAATCATTTAATATACACAAATGTGTGTATATCATTTCTGCATAGGATTACTTCTAAACCTATCAAGTCTTCCGAAAGGAACTAAATCCCTATAAACTAAAGATGACAATAATCACTATGAACTCTCCTCACAACATCTGATCTAGGGGATTAGATTTTAAGAATTTTTCAGATTTGACTCTCTTCCTGTAATGACAAACATTTAATTATAATGATTGTTCTGGATGCTGTTTTTCACAGGACTTCATATGGTCTGCTTAATCTACCTGATTTTATTGTTATTCATGAATTTTTTTTTCAATTATTCAATACTTACATATATTGTATTTGGTAAGTGTTATTTTGAAATAATTACTGAGGTTTCAAATAATGCAGAATGATCATCCTATATAAAAAAATATTCAAGGCATCACAAAGAAATCGAATTCATCCATTTTAAAAGTCTCAATAACTCCTATCTAAATTTATCACCAATCAGGTAGAGTTTTGAACCTGAAGTAACTATCTACTTTCATGTTGTTGTTTGTTTTTTATTGTTCTTTATTACAGTAAAGTATCATCACAAATTTCTTCTGTGATATCTGAAAACAGAATGCCTTCATTTAAGTAAAAACGAAATGAAATAAAATGTTAATTTTGTGTATGTGTGTGGAAAGCTACATGCAAAATTGTGTTTCATTCTTTTTGTTAATTTATATACACTACAGAAAGAAATTTCAATTTACATTGGTAAGAGTAAGTTAAAATAATTTTTAAGAATGGATACAGAATTACTAAAATTTAATATCTTGATAGTAAGCCTTAGAAGTTAATAAGTAAATGGAAGGTTCTTTGCCAAAGTTAGCAATGATTCATTGCAGAATGAATTTTTTGAAGCGTATTTTGTGCTTATCTGTGTTAATGATAATGCATCATGTGCAATTCATAGACGCATCATGTGCAATTCATAGACCCATCAGAACTCATTCCCAACCACAATACAAGAAACTTAATGTGATTTACAATTATATTTAAATAAAGATTAAGAAGTTTGAGCTATCTAATAGAGAAGAGAAAAGGTTTTAAACAGAAGGGGGGAAAAAATGAAACAATGATTTCCATTTTTAATTTCAGTCGTGGCTTCTATAAGTTAACAAACATAATGTAAGTAGTGTACTAAATGAATGGGGATTGTACTCACGGAAAAACAAAGCATTTGCTATCTATGTCAAAAATTAACAAGATTTATGTTTGTTACTGCAAAATAAAAACATGCTTTAATCATAACCACTTCAGGATACCACTTAATGTAATGTGGGTGCAGGAAAAGCAGTAAATTAGTTAGAATTTGTGTAAATGCAATTCCCATTATTAGATTGGCTGTATTGTAGATGATGATCACAATAACTAGGGTGTCGTTTATAAAGGCAGCCATTTTTGTCATTACAGAAATCATTAGCATCATCATCATTAATACATCAACTGAGAAACATAAAAATTTAATTTTCAAAAGTAGTGTTCTTTTCCCCTATTCCAGGAAATTGTTTTCAGGCATAAATTAAATAACTCAGTCTTTAAATTGGACATGGTTCTTAAATAATTACTCTCTTTGTTCAAAGTCCTTTCTGTGAATCCTTTCTGAGAAGTACTTCTTAAATTGAAATTTGTTATCCTATACTATCTGACTATTTAACAGTTGAATACATACCTCTCTAAAGAGGATTGCATTTCATTACAATGAAGAAAAACATTTGCTAATTAACAATAATTATTAACAATTGTTAATTTCCTGTGAAAAATAGAAATAATTACTATAATGAAACGTTCGTGACAGGAATCGAACCTGCAATCTTTTGATCCGAAGTCAGACGTCTTTTACATTAGGCCACAAGGACTATATTCAAATTATTGTTTCTTATCACTCCCTTTGTATGTGTGTGTGTGGCACAATGAGAGAAGAGCCAGAGAAAAAAGAAAATAACTCATTAATTTTAGCCTACCTAGATTAAAATTCAAATGTTCGTTTTTTTAGCTTCTCTCCGTCAACAATGGCACACGCTATCAAATAATGAGTTCATTCAAAAAGGAATAAAACATCACTTTTTGCCATAATGGCTTGGAATCGATTCTTCTGGGATTATTTCATACTTTCCAGGGGGAGATAGGGGGATGGCCTAGTAATAATAAAAATAATAATAATAGTGACAATTTTAATTTAATTCTAGCTCTCAAATGCTAAGCAATTCTGCCTCCTATGATAAATTGCCAGAATTCTGCCTATGATACAGAATTACATACAGGAAAAATTAGGAATTACAGTAACTTAATGTTAATAAAATGTTGTGTATATCTCTTAAGAAATTAATAATTGACTTTTTCTGTTTGTTTGTTTGTTTTTTTTAATTTTTCTATTATTATTATTATTGTTGTTTACAAATTTTGTTCAAAAATGAAGTAATACAGCCATAACCGTATTAGCCATAGATGTTTTGAATGTATTTTGATGTTGCTTTAGAACATATTTTTAAATTTTAATATTTTGTAGTTAGTGTAATTGTCAAATATCCCAACTAGAATTTATTGTCCAGATGTACAATACATTTATTTTCTGACAATGTACACTCTGACTGAATAGAAATAGGAGTCTGGAACTTATCCACAAACTTATTATAATTAATGACTGACCTTCAGAGCTGTCCTATTTAATACTATCCCTTTACTTAATAGGCAGTGATCACGAAGAAACGTATCTAAAAAAAATAATACAAGTATTATAAAACACTTAATAATATTATATAGAAAATTTCCTAAAATCATATTTATCAAAAACAACTTTTCTTTTTTTTTTTTAAAAAAAAAAAAAAAAAGAAATCAGCTTAAATATTAAAAGATTCATTCTATGAACTGTCATTCAACTATATGTAGAAGGGAAAACTATTCTACCTACAATAAAAATTTACATTAAAAAAATTGTAAAGAAACAATTATGTTAAAATAATGGGTGAGACCAACTATGTTCTATTAGATTTTCTGATGTATCAGGAATTAGATTATATTTTTTAATTTAAAAGACAATAAAATTGTCAATGACCAAGACATTAGATTTTGCATCTCTGTCCCGATAGCTGAACAGAGAAGTAAACAGCAAGCTTATCTTATAAAAACTGCTTAATTCTTTATTTAACAGATTTTAGCAGAAAATAGTGATTTAAATAAGTAAATAACTTACAATCTCCAAATTTTTATCATTTAGGTCTGAAACGACTTTGAATACATTTGCATTTTGGTTACAATCATTACAAAAAAATATCCTATCACATACTTTGTGAATAATGATATAAATTTACAATTACCATTCTGACAAGGACAGCTAAACTGAAATGTTTTACGTTTACATGAAACGTTCTTTGGTGGATTTTTTCCAACTACTTCAATAAAATTTGTACACATCACTACATCTCTGTTCAAGGATGTTAATTTTAGCTTCTGCCTGAAATATTAAGAAAAAATAATAATATGAAAATAAAATAGTAGGAAATTTTGGTATTCAATGCAACAATTTGTTATACTGAATGTCTACACAAGTTCTATAACTGAAACTGATTGTACTCATGGAATTGGGTAAGTTAATGTTAATTCTTAGAAAGACCAGTGAGTGATAAGCTTCCACAGCAGCTTTTAAAATTCCCATATTCATTCTTTCATGATTAAAAAGAAATCTTAAATATACCATCGCATAAAGCATTGCAGTCATTGAAGAGCCAATTCAGTATCTTTATAATGAATTAAAAAAAAAAATGCAAATGTTAACAAAATTGCAATTTTTTTTTTCTTTATCCAATGCCCAGATATTACATCAATTAAGCTTTCGGCCTCAATCAAGGGTAATAATAGATAAAATGGGATAATTGGGAATAAATTTTAAGAATTAATTATAAAAAGAAAACCTATCAATGTACAAAAACAAAAATGTCGCGCCATCTGAGCCATCATCAATGGGAATCTGGGACAGCTGTTTCGTCCTTATTAGGAATCTTCAGTCAGATTTACCTTTAATGATAGGTTCAGACAGGGCAAAAGGTTATGGAGATCCTTCCACTGCTGGAAGTGACACACATCCACAAACAACGAAAACAAAATAAACTGTGCTCTCACACAATTTAAAATCTTTGTCCTGTTATCGGCTAGGCTCAAAGAAGTTTACTACTAATAAAAAGCACCGGATCAATAATTAAATTGTTTTTGTGAATTGATAGGTTTTCTTTATTATGATTAAATCCCATGCACATTATAAAACTTTTGTCAAATTTAGGAATTAATTATTTATCTAAATTATATTTTTAATTTATTAGTCTTTTGTTGTTTTATTTAAATAAATGGGATAACAAAAAATATATTTTTTCATTTAAAATCTTCAGAAAAATACAAACTTAGAAATAGGTAAAAAGTGTTGCAATGTGGCATTTAATAAAGAGCTAAATAAAAATCTTGAAAAATCTGTTATAATATAAAAAAAATATGCAATAAGAAAATATAAATAAAAATAACAATATAAAAATGCAATATATAAAAAAAACAACAACTCAGAATGCCAATTGTTATCTTTATATTAAAACTAACTAAATAAATAAATGAAAATTTACCAAGGTGGATGAATTTTTACAAGGCAACCTGGTCTAAGTTGCAGCTCTTGAACCACATTTCTAGAAAATATAACCTGCATTTGTTGCTGTGGCACTTCAGAACTTAGTTGATCTTTTACTGTGTTTGGATTTGATATAACATCATCCTCATTACTACATTTAGTTCTTTTGCACATCTGATTTTCAGATTCTTTTTCTTCATTAAAGCTTGAAGAGCCTCTGTCTTGACATAATGCTACGTAAACTAAGTATTCTTGAATCAAGGAAAGAATTTCTACAAGTAAAATGGATGTCTTTTCTGAAAAAGAAAAAAGAAAAAAAGAAAAGTCAATATTCTTAGAAAACTTACTGAAAGAAAAAATATTTATTAAAATCTATTATTATTATTTTAAATATAACCTTTGACTAGCAGAATGAAGCAATTACAATAAAGTGGCATTTTCTTGCTATTGTATTATTTCAATTCCTCCTCCTCGTTTTGTATGTTTGAAATTATAACAAAAAAAATAATGCAAGCATTTTTTTTTCATGTCTTTGACACAGGTTTCCGTTCTAGTTCCTCTGAAATGCAATTGTTTAAAACAAAATGACACATGTTAGTTTCATCTTTTTTCTTGTTTTTTATAAATCTGTTACCTTTATAATATACAATTCTATTTTTATTTTCCTTACATAAAAAACAAGAAAAAAGATGAAACTAACAATGAATAAAATGAGTATAGTTTATAAATTAGAATGCAGAGATTGTCATGAAATTATTATGGCAGTACAGGTAGAACATTAAGAGAGAGGAACACATCAGTGCTTTTAAAAAAATAACAGACATAGTATATCTGATTGGGCTGACCACTGTAGGGTTACAGGCCACAATGCTGACCGTAGAGTGGATATTCTTTTTCAAATACAAGAAGAAAAAGCCAGATTAATGATAGAATCATTTATAATAAAATCAATGCCATGTATGAATAAAAACAAATTTTTAAAAGTAAGCAGAATTGCCTATGAACACTCTTGTAAAATTATGAATAAAAGAAAGATAAAGGTTTAATTATTAGCATAGATATACAGCAGTAAGTTTAATTATTACTAAGATTAAATATTAGTAAAGATTTATGTCATATTAATGAATTGTTGTTTATTGCTAAATTTAATTGTTTTGTAAAAAAGATGTTATGCGAGATATATTATTACTAGTATTGGAGATACTATGCAGAGATTGAGTATGACATCTGGTGGCAAAAAAAAAACAAATGCCATTTGGGTGATCAGAGACTCAAAAGTCAATTGTTATGCTGTATGAGAGCTAACATATGTCGTTGTTTCTTATGAATTTTTATTTCATATATTTTTGGGGGGAATAGTTTGTTAATTTGCTAATGCCAAGAAAAATATGTATCTCTTGAAGTAATTCAGAAGCCATTTTCTAAAGAAAATTGAAGCATGATCAAAAGTTTTAGCTGGAATAGGTCAGGAAAAAAAAAAATACTTCCTAACATTTTAGCTTATTAGTGTTCCCAGCAATGAAAAAAAAACATAAGTAAATAAATTTAAATGAATGGAAATGTTAAGATGAATTATAAATGTAAATGCTTGTGAAGATCTAATTTAATGATATTTATAAAACCACTGATAATTTCTTTCATGAAATAGATAATGCAGCAGAAATATTTTCCAATAAAAATAGTTTCTTTATGAAGTAGTTTTAATATAAATATAAATGTTCAACACACAAGATAACCGAAACAATAAATAAATAAAAAAATAATCCTTACAGTTGATAACAACACTATAATTTCAAAAAACATTTTTAAACTTTTAAACACAGTACCAAAAAATATTATTTCTTATTTACTTATTTTTTTTTTTTTTTTTTTTGATGGGCTACCTTTTAGAAAACTATATAATATTAAAAAAATATATATATTATTTACAATAATATGGAATAAACTTTTAAAATGTTGTAATCCACTACTTCATTCAGCATAGCTTTTCAAGAACAAGATTCAAAACGAAAAAAGAAAATAATCTAGGCTTCAACGTAAACTTACGATGGTTCACATACAATCTATTTACTGAGAAATCATTCTTAAAATCAAAATCAGGAATGACATGAATTATTATTTCATTTTTTTTAATAGCTTAAAACTTCCGTATGTAGGAAATGAACAAAACATAATAAGTCTAAGAAATATTTAAAGCTAGCTAATTTTTAAATCGCGTGTTTATGATTCGAGATCGTTTCCCTTAAAAATTAAGGAACAAACAAAACAGTTTATTTATCAGGGTGTATTTTATTAATACTATACAGTTTTCTTCTGAGTACAGTAGGATATCAAGATTTAAGACACGGATTTAAGAAAAACTTAAACAGAAACAGATTTAGACCATTGCCAAAGTTAGTACACTTGCGATGAAAACATAATAATTTTTGCATGTGGCGATGAAAACCTTTAATTTAATGCTAACTGTTTGTTTGAAATAAATAAAACTAATGGAGAAAGATTTACGAGTAGTTCTAAAAAGATTGTTTTTTAACGAACATGCTTGATAGTTGTACTACAAAATCTTTATTTCTGAAATGCTGTCTGCATAACCGACTACATTTCCCAAGCAAATGTTGACCCACCACACTTTTTTTAATGCTTTATCATTCGGATAAGATTGAAAGTTGATATTCTTATTACATCCGTAAACCCTATTAAAGCAAATACAGTGGAGCATCGTTTATACATTTCTCGTTTATACGTTTTTATCATTTATACGTTTTTTTGAACGGTCCCGGCAAAATCCAATGCATATTTTCATTGTATTTCATTTTCATGTAATATTTTAATTTACCTCTGACTTTTTATTGTTGGTTATTACGAAATTGTTCGTAACTTTTGTGAATTTCGTTTATACGTTTTTTTTTCTGAGTCCCTTGAAAAACGTATAAACGGTGCTCCACTGTAACACAATAATTCCTTCTGCTCTTTTTTTCTTGATCACTCTTCCTTCGGACATATAGGCATGTGGACGATCAGCTGGGTGAGTGATCAACCATACCAATTCACTGTGGCGCCCTCTATATTTCATTTCACTTCCCAATATTGTTAAATATAAATTTGAATGTGTAGATTTTTTTTACAAATTGTAGAGGAAGAGGAAAAGTTTTTTCCTGTCCTCACCAGCCTGAAGTTTCCTGTATAAGGAAAAGAAATATTGTATTAAAGAAAATATTAAATGTAGTAGTGTCGACTGAATGTCTATATAAAAATAACAGTTTCTCCCACAACTTACAAAAGATGCATACTACACAATGCAATTTACATCTTAAATATCCTTATATACAGCCATAAGCACCCATTACTGCTGATCATGCTGCCTGAACCATGTACTTTGTATAGTTTGTATGTGACTGTATTGTGCTTTCTGCTTTCTGATAATGATAGTATACAAAACTGAAATTATTGAAGTGTTATATTTGGATGTTGCTTATTAGTATCATACTTTTATTATTATTAATTCCATTTGCAAAAAGAATATCCAGATAATTAAGCAACAACCATATTAAAAAATGAGAGAGAGAGGAACCACTATCTTATAAGTCATCGTCTCAGAACACTAGGTGCAATGTAATTAATTTTCATTAATGAACAAAAATACTGAAGATCTATAAAAAGTAGCTGCACTAGAAACGATTACAAGAATTGAAATATTATAGATAATTATTCATTTTGCTCTCATTTTAAATTTTCTTTCAATTTTTTTAGAAGGTCATATAAAAGAAAAGCCATCAAAGCATATATTTGTGTTTCAATAAACTTACTACTTTCATTATTTTTTGATGACTTCATAGTATATTTCCAAATATTAATTGAAGATTGCTCTTTAGATTTCATTTTGTTGTACTGTTCAGCAAGTCCATTCCTAAGAGAGAGAAACAGTAGATATATTACTCATTAATAAATTTATATGTAAAGTGTTGTTTGTGCCTAATTTCTAAAACTCGAGCATAACAACTATTATGATGATTTTTTAGTTAGAATCCTTCCTTTTTCTCATTGTTCTTAGCAGAATTTAAGCTGCTAAATTTAAGTTTTGCTTCTGTTTTTATTATTATTATTATTATTATTATTTTGAATCCCTTTCTTTTTTCAATCTTTAATAAATTTAAAGTCAATCTTTAAAAGAATAATATTTAATTGTGTTCCTATCACAACTCAGATCAGCATAATATACATTAAGCTAACATTATACATTATTTTAGTCAACCAGTAATGTTAATTAGCTTTACAGTGTCTGGATTTTGCAAGTAATTACTTTATTAACAATAATGAAATCCACTTTACAATCATAATGTGGTAATAAAAATTAATTACTATTATTATTATAATACTTACAACTATTTTTGCTCGCAAACTTTTCATGGTTGACAAACTACATGCATCATGAAAATCAAAGTAGTGGAATGATTAAGTGACATAATTATCTTCGTTTAAAAATTTTCTAACCATATTAAAAGCATTTAGTATAACTTTCATTTCCATAGCCTGAAGAATATAGTGTTCAATATCCAATAAGACAATCAGGCATTATTTAAACATGTAGGTTTAGATATGTAGGCAAAATGATAATAGGAACAACCGTAACTTTCTCTAATTTCTACTGTTATTTTCATTTCCAATGCAAGCTCTGCATATTTAGGTTATGACTCTCCATAAAATTTTAATATGTTTGTTATACTGGTATTTGTGTGTCAATCATATATTAATAATAGATAATATTATTATTATTACTACTACACATTTAAAAACTCAATAAAGCTGATAATAAAAATTATCAAGTGGCTGCTAAGTGGCAAGTAAACCTAATTACACAATTACTTATCAGTATTACAAAAATTTTGGTTTGAAGGACCGCTAATTTTTGAACTGCAGGCATTAAATTTACAGATATTTGCAATTTTTTAAAATTTTCAATCCAAATATTTAGTAATAATTCCAGTTGCAGAAATAATTGTTGGGGCAATAACAATCTTTCTAATTTTCCAGAGCTATTATTATTCTTGCTCTGTTTTTGACTTGTTCTTTTGACCATAGATAAAATCCCAATCATATGGTTTGATATGATCGGAATTTTATTTCTCACGACGAAGGTCATATGTTGTTCTATGCTCTATAACGAATTGACTTTCCATGTAGAAATTTGCAAACTACATGGCATGTACTTAGGAGAGTAGCTTTTAGCATTTCCTTGATTAGGTTTAGTTGCAGATTCAGTAGATAAAGGCTGTGATGAAGATTCTTTGGGATTAGACCGGTTGCTGATCGGGACATTGTGAAATTTTTTTCATGTGCCACTGTTTTTGAATTTCTATAGAATATAGAGTATTTGGTTACTTTATTGTGATAACTTGACGATACATTGTTACTGCTTGGAATGATTACATCAATCAGAAAAGCTGTCTTCCGTATCTTGTCAATCAACGTGATATCTTGTCTACTGTCTGCAATTGTTTTCTTTGGAGAATAGATCTGTCCCAATATAATTTGTAGTTCTTACTTTCTAATACAGTTTCAGGCTTATATTTGTAATGGGGGGAGGTTGTAAGTTGAAGAGATTATGCATTATACAAAGTTGTCAATGGAGAATTTTGCAAACTTGATTATATTGCCATTTGTATTCAGTTTGGGCCAAGACTTTTCAGGACGAGGCTACATGCTGAATTGTTACAGGAACGTCACGGCATTATTGCCATTTATCTTATGTTAATGTGGAATCCTTAATTCCAGTGTTTTGGGGTTTAATTACTTGGTATTGTATGGCTAGAATAAATGCTTGTATATATGGGTAGAGATCCAATGTTATAAAAAGTCCATTCAGATGTAGGCCTATTTAAAAATAAATTGGTTTCAAACATCCCTTTCCAAAAATAATAAGATACAGAAATAAAGAAAAATTGCCTAAAACTGCTCAAAAAATTTAAATCATTGCAAGCCACTATACAGCTGTACAGTACAAGTGCACCTCAAACATTTTGGATTTCAGTAACTGAATGTGTGATTTTAGGTGAGAGGAAGCACTCCAGTTAATTTTATTGTTTAAAAAAGAAAGACCACACCACTTTGCTGTTTTTAAATACTTAAGTCATTAACTAAAATCTTTCATTTTGAAATTATTTTCAAAGCAATGTTAAAGATCTATAATTTTGGATACAATATTGTATAAAATTTATTTTAAATTACTATTTTTAATTTAAAATACCATGTTTTGATTTTGTTCAGTGTTATCTTTAAAAACAAAAGTATGAGTGTGCGTGTATATCTCTTGTAGCAAGCTATATAACTACTTATCATTATTACATTTCTGGTAACAGATTCTAAAAAAGTAACTAACAGAAAGAAAAATCTTACGCTACAAATTTCTTCTTCTTTGTAGAATTAGGACAAATTTCTTCAACATGATCTTCTGATGCCTGTAATTGCCACTGTACTTCTTCTAACCAATCACTTACTTTCTTAGATTCATTCAGAAATTTACGAGAAGAAGAAGGTGTCGATTTAATAGATGAAATACTGCACAAGTCATCCTGAAAAATAATTTGTAAAGTACTCTTAATATAGCAAACCTACCATAATAATAGTGTAAATATTAATAAAATATAAGTAATGATTAAACACAAAATAAAATAAAACAATTAGAATGAAGCAAAAATAATTAAGTTAAGAAATCAATCTCACCATACTAGTCAATTATTCTTTTCTTTTTAAATATTTGATTCTAATTGAAACAGTCATTATTCCTAAAACACCATTTACATTGAGTCAAAACGCATTTATTCTATTGTTGAAATTTTGATGAAGAGTAAATAGAAACTAAATTCATCTTCAAATAAATGTTCTCGTACAAAATATCAACAATATTTCACTCCAGGTCATCATAGAACTTCATCAGGTTTTATTTCAAAGGAAGAAATAAACCCTGACAAAACTCTACAATGAATAGAGCGAAATATTATTGATATTTTGTAGAAGAAGATTTATTTGAAGATGTATTTAGTATTTATTTATTAAAAGAAATGAATTGAAATTTATGGATTGAAGATTTTCAATTGATGAAGAGTAATTAAATGCTAAAGTAAATTTAACAAACAAATTATACCTCTTGCTTCACATCACTGGAAGAGTTGGCGATTTCACTGGAAGGGTTGGAGATTTCACTGGAAGGGTTGGAGATTTCACTGGGAGAGTTGGGGATCTCACTGGGAGGGTTGGCGATTTCACTAGGAGGGTTTGAGATTTCACTAGAAGAATTATCTTCACAGTTTCTAGAATCCTTGGGTTTAATACAAGTTTTTTTTATGATTAATTAAAAATAAAAAGAAGAATATATTAAGCTCATTACAGTATTAATTCAAAGGATATCGAATGTAAATTACTTTAGTAATTATTTAATTATTCTGACTATAAAAGGATACTCAAAATTTTACAAAATTTCAAAACGGAAATAGTCTGCATTATATTTAAAGAAAATTTATAAGATGACAAAAAAAATCACTTAACTAAAGGCAGCATTTTGAATTCAACTTTTATATAGAACTTTATAGAAAAGTATTAACTGAATGCAATTTTGATTATTTTTAAAGATTAACAATTCAAAATAACAATACAAGTTATTAGTAAAAATTCTTCTTAACTTTCAAATATATTTATAATATAAAAGAAGTTCATTACATAATTAAAACTCTATTTTAATCTCCGTAATATTTCATTTCTCTTAGCAGGAAACTTCATCAGGTGAAAATATTTGAGGAAGGAAAACTGATTTCTCCTCCTCTACATTTTCTTCTATCGTTATGAATACTTAAATTTGAATTAAACAAATAAATTCCTCTATATCTTATTATAATATATTATTAGCATTAATTTAACACAAAATAATTCTTACAAAAATAATCTTTAGTCTAACACAAATCATTATTAATTACAAGGTCCCAGTACACAGACTGATCGATATAGATGTTTGAAGAAGAGATATGTTGAAATGGATGTTAGATGAAGTACAGTTCGGAAACCTAAAGTCTCTGTCTCTCTATCTGCCTGATGTCGTTAGGCGTCTAACCTCTGTCTCTCGTGTCTCTTCCGTTGTCTCCTTAGCTCTTGACCGTCTCTTACGATCAGCTTCATTCTTTCGATCCAAATCTGTCTTTTGTGCTCTTTTCAATCATTTCCTCTCAATATCTTTCACAATATCGTTTATAATATGTGATGTAAGAAAATATACAATCAGCC
>JAFIDM010000003.1:40568052-40617958 GCA_023159025.1 Thereuonema tuberculata | reverse complement strand
GTAATTTTCAGGGATGAATCATACTAAGACAGGTGAGTGAAAGTTGCGTATGACCAAAGTTATATTACTGAAAACACAAAGCAGCCTTGACACTGAGCTTCTTGTGATTAATGTTTTCTTACTGCTTCTCTTGAGACTTCAAAAGTAAGTTTTCTCATTAACTTGAAGGAAGTCTTGCAGTTTTAATCAGCAATTACAAACAAGTCTATTATCTCTTTTATTACTATGGAATAAAATGGAGATTTTATTCTAAAGGAAATATGAATTCAATGGTTTCAAGCCATTTTAGTACCTTTTAGTAATGAGGCCGCTTCCTTATATATTCAGTCCCTCTTGCATAAGTTACCATTAAATGTGTTTCCTACATTTTTGAATTTTATCACTACAAAAATTCAGCGACTATATGTCGTTATTTTGATAAAATATTTTAAAGCCTGAAAAATTAAGATTTTCCAAATTCAGTTTAGTTTTAAACTAAGGGTATTACAATGGAGAGATAGTAAATTTGGCCTTCAACTATCTAACATTCAAAAGATATTTGCAAATCATAATTTACAATAACTAATTTGTAGGGAATTACTATCGTTTTGCTGCTCAGACCAGAAAAAGGCCATATATCATATGAGTTTCTTAATTTTGTTTCCATTTTGCCAATTCTCCTTTTGTATTTATTTGGAGATAAATTCTCTAGCAAATCCTCATGGGTTGTCAAATTTACAAATTAGTGAATAGAAAACTTGGCACAAATCCTTTTGCAATCCACTTTTTAAAACAAACTACACTAGACCTTAACTGCTGAAATTTACAAGACATTAATCATCAGCATCACATCGGATTGTGTGCCTTAGTAAGCAACAGACATTCAAGACCCTTTCTATCTATGCCATTGTCCTACTCCTAAATTACATTTATTTCCAGTACAGTTCTGTCTGTCAGATGATTATCATATTTCCATCTTGGATAATCATGCCTTAGTTTCCTTTAATAAATAAATTTACCCTAACCTTATGTTAAAAATGTTTCTCTTCATATTCCATTATTTCCAGAGATTTTAATTCAATCATGTAAAGGTCATTTTCTGCCTGGCCATTGATTCTCATCATGGAAGTGGGGGATGTCATTTCTCTTTGAGCAAAGAGTCCTTTCTCCAACAGTTGCCACAACTATTCTCACTTATTAGAAATCGTTTTGAATGTTTATCAGGCAAAATGGAGAATCTGATGTCATTAATTAACCTAAATTAATTACTCGATTGCATTTGGTGTTCTGTTGAAGTTTTTGACTGACTTTCTGCTTTTATGAAAACCATTACCTATTGTATGCATTAAATGGTTTTATATATATGCCATGGATTAGGGATCTGCATTAATTAATTAATTTTTTTAAATTGTGGAAGAAGTAAAGAGAAAAAAGTCCAGATTTTCATACCCATTCCCTAATTCAATTCAAATATATCTTAAGAATCTGAATAACTGAATTGTTCCTGTTCTCCAATTCAGGAAGGGACGAAAATTATACTTCAGTTTTCAAAAAGACCTTTCTCAGTATACATCACATCACAGCTGAATTAATAGAAATATATGTATGTTGCAGGAAGGTAGTAATAAAAGAAACAAAACTAGATTGTGAATAGATGTAATCACTATATGCAGAATTAAATAGAATTAAAGATATAAAGATGCTAACCTCAAAATCATTTGTATCATTGGTTTCAATTGATAAGGATTGACTATTCACTTCAGCCACTGTTTTTAAAAGAGGTATAATTGGCGAAGAACTAGGACCATCATCTTCATCTTCAGAATCAGTAGAAATTGGGATGTCTTGAGTCAGTGGATCGTTACTATCACGGAATGCATTATACACCACTGAGCTTTGTGTGCAATCACTAATAGCTTCTGGAAGACAAAATCCATTTACAGTAATCATCTCCAAAGTAAAAACGAAAAAGAGAAACAGATTACAGAAGACTTAAAAATGTTTCACTATTGTAAAAGCTTATGTTAAACCGGTATGTAATTTGAAAGGGAACAAGCCTTAACAATCAAATGAGTAAACTGGATATTTAGAAAAAGAAAACAATAAATATTAGGAAAACAGACAATTAAAAATTCAATCATGAATTTTAAATAATATGTACAATTTATTTAAATTTTGGTTCTATTATATATCTTATAAAAATAAATAATTCTTATAAAAGCAACAAATTTCAAACAATAAAATTAAAAGCAAATCAACGTCCATATTTAAGAAATAAAGAAAACTCAAAATTTTTGTACACCAGACTTTCTATGGCCATTATATTTGGAAAATCTAGAATTTTCAAACTTAAATAAGGAAGAAATCTAATAATCCTATTATTTGCTATATTTCAGTTGTACAACTAATCAGTTAATGTTAACCATTTAGTTTATCGAATCTTTCGTATCTGTTCAATTATTAGTCTCAAAGGTAGTCAAAATTCATCGATTCTACCAGGATTTAAGCAACAAACTAAGTTCAGCAACAACATCATAAAAATCTAAAGGCATGAATTAAGAATTGTGATTTTTTTTTTATAAGAATTTCAACAATTTGAATGTAATATTTAATGCAAGAAGTAAACGCCAATGGACTAATGAATGCAGAACTAGTTATAATTTAAGTGGATTTAATGTAATTTTATGTTGTTCAAGATTAGCTTTTAAAATGTTTAATTAAAAAAAAAAAGATATTTTCCTTTGTTTTTATGTCTCACTTTATATTGAAACTATGATATAGAATACAGCCATAAAATTATTCCTCTTAAAAGCAATGCAACACGGAAAATAATTAAATATAAAATTACCTTCAATTAAATAAAACAACTTAATTATAGGATATACTCTTCCATAAGGGATTTTTTCCCATTCAGGGTGAGTTTTACTCAAATAGTTTTGGCTCAATTTCTTCAGATGATAAAATTTACATGAAGTTTGCCGCTTCTACTTTGTCCATGTCTTGGACAAGTAGTTTCGAGACACGGACAAAGAAGAAGCAACAAACTTCAAGTAAATTTCATACATCTCCTGAAGAAGGCCCAAGGAGCCCAGCCGAAATATTGAACGAAACTCACCAAGAATAGGAAAAACCCCTCATAGAAGAGAAGATCTTATTATCATGGACCACTTCTCCATCAGAAACAACATTAAATAAATTAGTTAATAAAAATAAAATACCTATTTCATTATGAAGAGAATCTATTTCTTCACTCAAGCATTTTTCAACAACTGATGATGAAAATAAAGACTTGTCAATTACATCTTCTATGAAGTTACGCTTTTGTCTCTTAAATTCGACTTCTTTATTATTTCTTTCTTTAGTAAATCCTTCCATTCTGCTATCCCATCCCTTTGGAAGAAGACAGAATAAGTGAATTGAAGATCGGTTTGATCAAATAAAAATAAATTTCAATCAAATTGGTTTACGGATTTTATAATAAAATAAACATTCAATTGTAAATATAATTATATAAATAATTGTAAATTCTTGTTGGCATCTGTTTTGTAACCAACTTTAACTTTACAAAAGTTTTATGAAACTATATTACAAACATACCTTAGTGGCTTGTTTATTTCCTTTGGAATTAAAGTTTCCATTTTCAAACTGATTACAATGGGGTTGTGCATTTTTAAAGGAAAAACCTGGTTCATTCTCAAAGCAATCCTGCAAAACATCAGTGAAATCAAATATATATTATGCTTAAATATTTTTTATAGCCTGTAGGGAAGAAAACTTTTTTTTTAAGTATTAAATACAATGACTATTTATTTAATAAACTTAAATGAAATCATTTTTATTTTTAAACTTTCATAAAAGCAACAACTCAAGTACTTATGAGTTCATTTTTTGTTTTGATGTAAACAGTTCTCTGTCAGACCAATTCTATGCATAACAAGGAAAAAAAAATGCATCTGCCCAAGTTCTGTATAATTACAGAATCTTTTTTCCCCTCAAGGAAAGAAAAAGCAATCAAAGTTTTATGTTAATTTTTATTGAGCCTTATTTTAATATTTATTGAAGGTTTAATAATCACTGGGCATGATTTTATACACAAAGTCTTGATAACTTTTTTCAGATCTTCAATGTTAGATATATGGAGTCAGGAAAAAAAGAATTAATCTTTCAAAAATATCTAAAATTGAAATTATTAATTAAATCGTTATTAAAATTATTTAATTTCAAAATGAAAGAGTGAACGATATGAGTCTAAGAAGGACAACACTGTATTATTTTAATATTTTAATAAATCCAGCATAAGGTGTTCTCGAAGGGCATTTACAAAGAAATCGGTGTAATCTATCTTCTCTATTCTCTTTACATTAATTGCTTATGTTGTCTTTTTCCTTACTATTAAGATTTATTCCCAATGATTGTTTTTGAAACTACATCAAATTTCAAATTATCACAGTTTGTTTTTATAGCAGCAGACCAACGTGAAATTTCCTAAACATTCTTAATTAATGAAAGGAATTCCTTAAAATGCATTATGCAACTGTTGAGCATTGTAATCTAGCAATTCCAATGAATGATTTATGTCATATAGTCTCTTTTCCATGCTTATTAATCTACCCAGGATGTTTATAAAAAAAAAAAAAAAAGGAAAATGCTTAATAATTTTAATTGTTAAACTTTGAAGTGCTGTTAATATATCTAGTTAATAAATCTGTGAAGAAATATTTTTTTTTTTTTTCTTTTTAAGAATGTGATGCATAGCTTTACTTTAGTGATCGTGTTGTTCAATGCTTTAAATTTCAAATTGCTGCATATTCAATTTTCATTGTTCAAGTTGAAAATATGACGGCATAACCCTCTGCAGTAATTGAATAATTTGTGATATTCTAAAAAGTATCTGATACGATATCTGACAGCAATACTAAGAAAACTTCAAGATAAGTTTCTCTAGTAAAAACATGAAACAGGTAGAATATGAAAGCAGACCACCATAATAAGCAGAAAGTAGATGATAATTTAATTTACTGAAAAGGAAGTTTTGTAGCACACTACATTGAAATTTCTAACAGCATGTACTTCATTATTTTTTCTGAATTTAATTAGGATAGTAAATTTAAGGATGCTTTAAAAAAAAGGCAAAGTCTGCCCATCTTCCTGCTCTTGAAAACGAATTAATAAAAAGAAAAGGTCAATTACATTTATTATAAAAACAAGACTGTATTTATTATAAAGTTACAAATCACATTTTCCATCCAATCTCAATTAAATACTGATAAATAAATTCGTAAATTTATAGAAGGTATGAATTCCATTCTTCAGTTTTTGTTTTTGGGCAGCCTCCTTCTTTCGCAAAAAAAAATAAATAAAATAAAATAAATAATTTACGCCACTGTAATTACATTTCATTAATAAAATTAAAAATAAAATTAAGAAATCAATACGTAATAAATGTTTTTTATCAAATTTTTATTATATCCTTACGATTAAATAAAAACGATTGAAAAATAATCAAAACTATCTCAAGATTTTTGGGACTACTTCTATAATTCATTAAAAGTAAGAAATAAGGTAACTATATTCAATTCTCATATAATTCCTTTACAAATATTATCATTTATTATAATTCTCTAATGAAATGTCTTTCTGTATGAAGTAACTGTTACATAAATTTTAATGAAATCTGTTTTTATGTTCGGAAATTTGAACTGTTTAAACTATTAACCCACAGATCAAAATTCCCGCCAATTGATCGGTGAACGCAATTATTGCTATTAACCTCGATTTTTCTCTTGAAGTTGGGCATTAGTTCACGAATTAAAATGAATTTGAAGAGAATCAACTATATTTTAGTAAGCCTCATGTTTATATTCGTAATTTCGTCTTCCTTCCCTACTTCTTCGATCATTCACTCTGATTACTCTAATGAATACACTTCTGTTATTCAAAAGGCCATGAGGAAGGAACTCGTGGTTTGTTTATCACCACGTCACTGATGACGTCATTGCTTATCTGACGTCATCCACTGTACCATCCATGAAATAAGCTATTCAAAAGAATCATAAGAAAAATAATACTCAATAAAAAAGAGGGGGGGGGGGTATATAATGTGTTAAATCGGCTTAAAGCCTAAGAAAAATTATCAATAAAAAAAGTTAAAACTTTAGTTTGGAGTCGAGAGAAAATTCGATCATTGCATTCACAGACTAACTTGCTCTTAGCCAAAATAAGAAACAAGATGTTCTCTTGTAATTATCCATTGAATATTAAAGAAAAAGTTATTAAAGAAATTAGAAAATGCTTTCCTTAAAATACGGTGGCTTTAATATTTCATCTCACCACTATTTCTATAATTTTAATTTTTTAAGAAAATTTTCCGATAAAATTTAAAAGTTCTATCCGTTTAACCAGTTTCGTGAAGCTCCGATCACTTGTTCCAAAGTTCCTAAGAACTTTTAAGATATAAAGATACAACAATTGCATAAATGCATCTTTCATTCGCTTTTCATAAATTTATGAGAATTTGGATAAAGAAAATGATATAGTGTTTGTTGTTGCAATCAATAGGATACTTTTAATTTAAAAAAATGTATTTATCTTTGTAATTCTTTTTTTTTTTTTTTTTTCAAATATTATTAACAGTTAAGGTGAAGGATTGGTAAGCGATGATTAGGATATGACATTTAATATTAATTAAGAGAAAATAATTGATACAGTAGAAGACGTAATTGCTTTTAATTTTATTAATACCCTAAAACATGTTTTTGTTATAAATCTATAATTCTTTATATCTTTCACTTATATGTTTTGGTGACTAAGTTTGCAAAATAATGGTTAAAAAGTTGATAAAGATAATTTTCGCACTTAAAAATTTTTTCTTCTTCTTCGAAAATTTTTCCACTGCAAGAATCTGAGGATTCATGCGCCGTAATCCATCACTGATATTTAATTCTTTTTTTGTCCACCAGATGTCAAGAGCATACAATCATAATGGCGTCGGCCGAAACATTTGGCAATGATGAAGGGATTAAAACAGAGACTGATTTAGATAATATCTTTACTGACATGAATAATGAAATGTTACTAAGGGAGCTATGTAATGATTATGCAGAATATTTTAAAGTAGATATTGAAAAAGAGGTGAGAAAAGAACAGAATTTAAAAATATTGAATGTGGGATGAATACAGCAGACGATATCTTTATTTTCTGTTTTTGATTTGAAGTTTTAAATTCTTTATCGAAATGTAAATGATATTTAATCATGATTTTTCTCTAATTATTACTGATTTCCAAGTTAAACACAGAAAGAAGGTTATTTTAAATTTTAGAATTATTATTTCTTTAGATTTTATTAACATTGAAATCAGTGGATACGTCAGGCAATGTAATAATCGTTTAGTTATAATAAATAAAACATTGATACAACAAATCATTTAAGGGAAATTGATATTTGAGCAAGTTCATTTCTTGCTCATGAAAATGTAGTGTATTATTACTTCCTTAATTTAAATGAAAAGTATGCACATCAAACATCGAAGGTAATTAATTTTACAGTTTTTATATCTATTCTTAGCAGTTATGTGCCTGAATTCACAGGAAATTTGTCGTAAGTATTAAAACAATAAAAATAAAATTATGAACAAAATCCGTTTTACATTTTTGTTATAAGTGTACGAAGATTTATGTTTATTTTAATGAGGAACAACCTCCTTCCTTCATCTTGATTGAGAAGGCCTATCACGCATTTATGAAATAAAAGTAAGGAAACAAGGGTAAAATGCACTCACTTGTTGGAAAAATGGAGATATATTACCGACATTTCAGAACGTTGTGCATGTTCCATCTTCAGGGATGGCACAAATATATAGAATGAAACAACACAATTTATGGTTGTCTTTGTATTGTCCTGTATGTTTGTGCTGTCTCCTGAAAATTACCACGTTTTGAACTATCACATTTCAATTTAAAACTATTTAAATAGGAGATCTGTTGCAAATTTACTTTCGTCATTTATGTGAGATATTGTTGATAAGGAAGCTTTAAATGAAGAGTGCTTATGATAAGGAGTTTTTAATATAAAATTGTTAGGTATGTATTTCATTATAAAAACAAATAAATTTTGCTAAAAAGGAAAATGCATTGAAACTATTGATAGAACACCAAAACACTAAATGAAATATAACTTGGAAGTTTAATTGGACAGTTTCACAGTAATTAAGTAAATATGTTAAAGTTAAAATGATATTAGACAAATAAACATAATAAATTATATTAAAAAAATCAAAAGGCCCAATATTTCAGAAATCAGAGGCCCATATTCTCTAATCAAGTATATCATTGACAACATATTTGCATAAATAATTCATGCATGTTACAGAAATATCTTAAAATTGATCTGCTTTTATTTTAATCACATGGGTGGCGTACTATTATGTTCAGTAGTTGGATAAAAGTTAATGTTCCTTTTATGTAAGTATTTTATGCAGCTGACAATTTCATTATATTGTTAGAAATCAAGACAGTTTTTTGTTACTTCTCTGCCATTTTCATTTGAATAATGAAGTATCTTTCAGCCAATTCTAGATCATGGGGTTTAGAAGGGCCCCCATTATTGATCTTTAATGTTTCTTTAATGGAAAGGGGGAAACAATTTTGTAAACAAGAATTCTTCAGTTTGAAAATTAATTATAAAAAGAATGTTTCAAAAATGGAAAATTTTCTTATCATTTCTATGTTATCATTTGCTTGACATTACAGTCGTCTTTTCTTAGTTAAAAAAATAAGTTGTACCTGTACCTGTTCAGGCCCTTGGGATCTGACCAATGTTTTGTGATCTTATTTTGGATGGTTAGCTCAACACTTGCCGTTCCTTTAATCTCCAGGAAAGAAACCCAATACCCATTCTAAAAAGGGCTGGATGGATCCTAAGACCCACATGGAGGAGAATTCAGAATGGAAAAATCCCCAATCTCTACCGGGATTGTGAATTGAACCAGGCTCTTCAGGTCGCAGTCAAGTTCCTTTCCATTTGGCTACACTCTTTCTCAGTTACCATGTTATTAATCCATAGTATTTTAATTTGCATGATTGTTATAAAGTTGAGTAGATGGTATTCTTTAGTACTGGATTTTCTTATGGACTTTCGTTTTCATCCAGATATAATGAATATTCAGTGCTATTGTAGTGCCGTGTTGCTGTTTTGATTGCGATGTTGACCACGCAATCTGTCAGGGTTGTGAAATAATGTTCAACAACTGACATATGTCTGAGTCTTGTCGAAAGTCACATTCCAGTGCTTCAGGTGGTTAGGCTACTGACGATATCTAATTCAAGAATTTCTTTCTTTGTCATAACCTGTTTCCAATAGATAGCTAAACTTCATATTTTTTTCAGAAGAAAGAACATTTAATTTTCCTTATCTTTCTAGAATTTACTTCTAAAAATAATGATTTTCAAAGTGACGAATTTAGATTATGCTTATCTTATTGATTTGGTCACTTGTGGAACCAGTTTTTTTCAACAAGGGTATTTCCCCCCGATTTCTGATGTTTGATAAGGGCATCTTGCTAGACATTGAAAGATCTTGACATCTGTTTAAGATTTAGATAGTGTCAATAAGTCTATTTGATATCCCTGTTTATTCCACAGATTTTTTTTATTTTTTTTTAATATATATAAACTGCATTTTAAATTTATGATCTACATATCAACATTTTCTTTGTAGAAAAAAGCTTTAGATGATAGCATTGATGAATTACTGTTGCGTTTAGATGAATTTATGAGCTTAATTGATATGGTAAGTATACATACTATTTTTATTTTTCAGTCTTTTATTATTAAACATTTATTGTTTTGTAATAAATTCTTATTACTGTTAACTCACTAAAATGCAGCTTTGAACCAATATTGTAACAGTTACGGAAAATGCAACATAAATATTTTAACAGAATACCTCCCCCCCCCCTTTTTTTTAATTTGTTGGAAGACACTTTACAGTTATATGGCTTAATATGCAATCGTTGAAATTGGATACACAACAAAATAAGTTGGGGCCTCAACCACCCTCAGATAGTTGCTTTGACTAATAGTTAAAGTTAAAGTTTCTCCCTTCGATAGGCCATGGCTGGCCTGTGGGATCGCGGGAGGTCAGGCTCCCGCAGCTCGACCAACGGGACGAAGTTGGGGCCGGGGGGTCAGCCCGACGCCCGCCCGCCTTTAACTCCCGGGAAAGAAACCCGGTACCCATTCTACAGAGGGCTGGGTAGACCCTAGGACCCGTTTGGAGGAGAATGGAGCGTGGAAAAATTCCCGCCTCCGCCGAGGCCGGGAATCGAACCCGCGACCTCCAACCCGCAGCCAAGCGCGCTGACCACTCGGCTACCGGGCCCTCGCTTTGACTAATAGAAAGTTCCAAATTCTCTTTATAAGCAGCATGACATGTTGGTGTAAATTTGCATAAGAAGCCTAAATTGGACATTTTTTCTGACTGTATTTCATTTAATAGTTATAAGTACAAATTATCAGTAGATATTCATTTTCAGATCTAAAATAATAATGGAATAATTTATTATAAAACCCTAAACTATTGAGATCCTCATCCTTACCATTTAAAGCCCTACAGTCCCTACGCTGAATAAAGATCCTCCCAGAATGCAACGTAGCTTATAGATTGAGCTTTCCTGGCCGACCGCTAACATTGAAAGAGAAGAGGTCGCTTCTCTTCTCTTTCAATGTTAGCGGTCGGCCAGGAAAGCTCAATCTATAAGCTACGTTGCATTCTGGGAGGATCTTTATTCAGCGTAGGGACTATAAGTAGCAATCTGATTACAATACAAATGTAGACTTATAGTAAATCCTGCCTTTTGATAATTTTCATCACAGCAAGCAAAATAAAAAAAAAAATAGATACTTTAATTTACTTAAGATTTCATTATATCTAAAGCAAACTTTCAGAGTGTTATAAAGAAATACTTTTGCTCTGTTAATTAAGTAAAAATGGGAGTAAGTATATGTATTTGTTTTCTTATTCTTTTGATAACATTGTAGGTACGTAGTGACGATTCATTGTGCTTAAGCCGAACATTACCAGAAATTCATGTGAAAATGCAAGAATTGGAAAATATCTTTTCTAAAACAGATAGATTAGAGGTATTCAATCATTTTTAATTGTGAATCATTAATTCAAATATTTATTAAGTTAATTTTTTTTTTTTGGGGGGGGGAAGGGAGATATGGATTGCTAAGAAAAAATTTAAAATCTTCCATATCTTCAATTTAGATTAGCTTCAGTAGGTTGTGTAGCTTTTTTCTTTTTTTTTTTTTTTTTTTACACCAAAAAAAAAAAAATTATTAAAGAGCACATTAATTTTCTTATATAATATCCATTTACTATCAAGTAATTATAGAAATATAAATTTCTGGCATATAATCAAAATTAAGGCGAGAGATTGATAATGAAATGTACTTTCTTGAAAATCTCAAAATAAACTGGATAACAAGATGGGAATAATCCAACAGTTTCGGAATGCTATGCGTATTCCAGCTTCAGGGACGGCACAAACATTTAGGACAACACAAGGTGAGAACACAGTGAAAGTATGGGGAAAGTAAAGGAATTATGGGGAGGTTTAGCAATAGTGATGATCTGTAAATACTATATTGAAAAACAAATGTTCTCTATTCACCACCACATATTAAAGTTATATAGCAGATATGTCGACGACATCCTCCTCCTCATAAAACAACAGCACATTATACATATACAAAAGAATCTTAACTCTATATATCCCCACTTACAATTTGAACTTGAACAACAGTCTAAAAAACATATAAACTATCTGGATGCTTCAATCATATACAAAAATAACACTATTTAAACAACATTATACAGAAAACTGATTTACTCTAACAGGTACGTATATTACAACTCCAACACACCTTTACACACAAAGTCAACACTGTTGACTTCTTCATACT
The DNA here is from genome assembly GCA_023159025.1 of Thereuonema tuberculata. Classification (NCBI taxonomy): domain Eukaryota; kingdom Metazoa; phylum Arthropoda; class Chilopoda; order Scutigeromorpha; family Scutigeridae; genus Thereuonema; species Thereuonema tuberculata. The sequence continues at coordinate 40,606,011 of JAFIDM010000003.1, read as the reverse complement.
CATGGCATTAACAACATGCTGCACAAAACAAGCCTTATATAGCGAACTCAATGCCCGTCACTATTGCTAAACCTCCCCATAATTCCTTTACCTTCCCCACACTTTCACTATGTTCTCACCTTGTGTTGTCCTATATGTTGTGCCATCCCTGAAGATGGATTACGCATAGTATTCCAAAACTGTCAGATTATTCCCATCCTGTTTATTTTAATATTTTCAATATCAATCTCTTCTTAATTTCATACAATCACGTTAGCCTTCTCATTCATATAATCAAATTTTCACTTAACTATTAAAGAATTGGGAAAAAAAATATTTTTCAATTCAATCAATTAATTGTTCATCTCGTCATTGTTTTGTGCAAAAATGATTTTAAAATATCAAAATTACTTTATATCATTGATATACAGGTTGTTTATATGATATCAACAACTTACCTGAAATTCCTATTTTTTTTTATGAAGATACATCTTGGTCTCTTTTTTTTTTTCTAAAGTGCATATTTTCTGCTGCTTTCTTCCTTTCAATAAAGGATAGATAAATTGCTCTCTAATCTTACTTCAGATAGGGACATTTTTTAAGTTTCTGTTGCAGTCTGATTTTTTTCTTTCTAATTATGTTGCCTAATGTTTACCACAGTCTTCAAACCATACCTCAATGTTAATGGAAAAATTATGTAATTTAGTTTATATAATTTTTCCATCATCATTTTACATCACCGTATTTTTTTTTTCTTACCTGTTAACTGCTAGATTTAGCTTCTTGACAAGTTTTGTCATTTCGATGCTACTTTCTAATTGTAAGTTTGCACTTCTACAGTCCCATAAATTGTTTAAAAAGTCTGTACATTATCTATTTATTTATTGACATACTGACATTCAATGAAAACCAAAAGCAAGATAAAAGCAGCACATGTCTAAATTAAATTGCCTTTCTGAATCAATTTATCGGAAGGAATTGGGAACAGCTGTTTCGTCCTTATTGGGACTCATCAGCCCAATCCACCTTCCCCGATAAAAGGACTCAGAAAGGCAGGGATATATCTGGTGGCCACCGCCACACCTGGCAGTCACCCCCGAAAACAAAAAAGGCAAGAAAATTAAAATGCGTGTTATTTTACACGTCCAATAAGCCTTAGCCTATAAACCCATAGGCATAAAGGCATTTAATAAGAACTAAAGGTTCAAAAATAAGGTAAACAAACCAAAATAACCAAGTTTAACGTGCTGAAAACAATTCAATGAAAACCAAAAACCTTTTTATCGGGGAAGGTGGATTGGGCTGAGGAGTCCCAATAAGGACGAAACAGCTGTTCCCAATTCCTTCTGATAAATTGATTCATAAAGGCAATTTAATTTAGACATGTGCTGCCTTTATCTTGTTTTTGGTTTTCATTGAATTGTTTTCAGCACGTTAAACTCGATTATACTGACATTGTTACTATGTTTCTAGTTCTGATAATTATATATTTACGGCTTGTTTTCAATTAAACTTGCTTAAAACATTCATCCAATGAACTTTGTTACTATTAATCAATATTTTTTCCCCACGGGTGAATATGTTCAAACCATGTGACTTTGAAAAAAAAAAAAAAATCAAAGTTACATTTAAGATTACTTTTAATTTTATTTAAGCATTAGCTGTTTTCCATAATAAACTTATCAAAAGTAATATCAAAAATAATCCTTCATAAACAAATAAAATCCAAAATTAAGAGGACAAGTTTAATGAACGTGAGAAATACATTTTTAGAATCTTTTATTTTTTTTTTTAATTTTGCACTTATTTACTGCAGTATCATGTCTTTTTTATATTATTATTATTTCTCTTATAAAAAAGTATCGTTGCTTCTTCCATCCTACTGTGATAAACTCCTTCAAAGGAAAAAAATAAAAAATAAAAAAAATATAAGTGTTTTTTTTGGGGGGGTGAAAACGTCCATTTAAATTAGTCTTACTCTCTTTACAGGCTTTTGTCAAATTGGTAAAACAAAATGTAGAAACTATGGACTTAAAAGTTACAGAGGCTGAGAGAGACTTAAACACTAGTAGTGGGAATTCTTTAACAAGAGTTTTTCGTCCTCTTTTTAAGGTAAATTAGATTTTAATATTCCCAATCTGAAATGAAAATTATATAAAAAAAAGATTTCCATAATGATTTACTTTCCTTTTAAACATAAAAATGAATAAAACAGATTTATTAAGAAATCCTAATAGAAATAATTGTAATTAACAAATATCTAATTTAATCAAACATTTTTTTAAATATATTTTGAAGTAATATTAAACTCAAAAGAAATGGGTAAAAAACGAAGGCACAACACTAAAAGAAAGGAATTCGCATCCTGAGCTATCACTGGGATGGACCGTTTCGTCCTTTTTAGGACTCGATCAGCCATCCAATCTCCACCGATGACAGACTCAGAAGGTGCGAGAGTCTGAATCTGTCACTCGGTGGAGTTTGGCTGGCTGATGAGTCCTAGAAAGGACGAAACGGTCCATCCCAGTCTCGGTGACAGCTCGGGGTGACAATTCTTTTCTTTTAGCGTTGTGCCTTCGTTTGTTATCCATTTCTTTGATTAATTCAGGCACATTAAATCTCTTTTCATTATATTAAACTCATTTCCTTTTTTATTATTATTATATTCCTTGTATTTAATTTTAAATAGAAAAAGTCAGATGCAAGTAGTTCTTCAGAAAGAAGGGTTTTAAAGTATGAGCCTCCAGAAATTTTTAAAACCTCCGATTATTTTCCAGAGAGACCTGATGATCATGAAATTGAAAAAGACACCAGTTCAAATTCAGGAATTGTTAAAGCTTAAATGTGGTTAACATCTTTTGACGACTATTAATTATTTCAGGGAAGTGATTTGTTTTTGTTTGTTTGTATGTTTTTTTGTTTTGCTTTTTTCTAAAAGTAGAAGTGCCTCGTATTTTTTTTTTCCCAAGTGACAATGGATCCAGTTGATTCATATTGGAGTTCGGTTTTTGCTGATCCATTTTATTGTTTAAGTCCAAGATGTTATTATGTAGATAGTTTGAATTGATTTACTTATAAGAGTAAAAGTATATATGAGAATTATGTTAATAGAAGATTAAGTTTTAACATAATATTGTGTAGGTTCAATTGAAATCCATTTAGTGAAGTCCAAATCATGCAGTCATCCTCAAGCACATACAAATTCTTTGATCAGCATTCATTCTGTTTAATCAAGCACTTGTTTGTTCTTCAAAGAACCATATGGCTCTTTTCCAAGCGTAATACATACGTGGTGCTGTAGCTTCCCATCTGACTGAAATGATTATTCCTTGGCTAACTGTATCTTAAAAGACTTGAAAATGATAGAGGCATGTGTTGAAAAGACAAGCTGTAAAGAGATCACCTTTCATTATACTTTTTATATATCATAATCAGAAAAGTAGCCAATGCTGCTTGGCATTGTGGCCTTGTATAGTTGCTTTGTCTTTGGATGGCTGTCAACTTACTACTATGCTGGCATTGGATACATTAGTACTTTATAGACTGCTTGCATCTCAGATTAATTTTCATTGGTGATAATCTCTAATGTTAGCAGTAATTATTGATTTATCCAACTCTGGATAGACTCTGTAAATTGTCATGGCATATCAGAGTAGTTATGCCATGACTAAAAGTAAGTTCTTTTTGTTGATCTGCTCTCAAGCACATCAAATAACTAATGTAACCATGGAAATAAATTATATGCAGTAAGCAATAGCTAGTCACATTTCAGTTGGAGGAGGGCTTAGATATATTAAACTTTTATTTTTACTCAATATATATATATATGTATAATTTAGTAGCGAGCAAATTATATATTTAAATGTGAATCATACAATTTTTTATTTTAAATTTTTATTCAAATTTTTTAAAATAAATAATTGGATTCGAATAGTGATTCATCTTCAAATCTCACCCCACCCCTTCACCTTTCTCACTAATAGTGGAACAAATAGTGGGAAATTGAAGCTTAAATGTTTATTATAACTGCATTTAAGAAAGATACTTAAATTAGGTAAAACATCTGACTTACAAATACTGATTCAAAATCACACACTTTCAATATTAACATTTAATTCTGGAAAATGACTCTTTTCATAGAGTGACAAATAATTCTTTTGCAGAGAAACAGAGTCCAAGTTTTAAATAATATATTCTTCCAGCTGGACATAAGTTAAACGATTTTTGTTTTCCTATGTCACTTAGCCCGAGTCTCTGTAGAATGTACTTTACGGATATTTATGCTAAGTAACAAAGAATGTATCCAGTTAGAGAAAAACAGTTAGCATTTACATGTGTTTATTTTAGATTATCTGTATATGAATGTTCTTGTTTTAAAACTTACATTATTTACATGTACTTAAAAATGCTGATAAGCATAGAATATTACGATTACAAGATAATCTAAAACAATGTCATTGTTTAACTTTCATAATAACCAAAAATTACTATCAAACATTTGACAGCTGTAATTCATTACATAGGAATTACAATCAATTAGCTTGAGGCTGCATTTCATTTTAAGAGTCTATTAAGATTGCTTTCTCTTGAAATTCAGAGTAAACAAGGCCTACAATCACATTTCATCTAAATATTATAAAATAATCATTATTTTTTGAATGAAATACAGTAAAACCTCTCAAATCTGGCCCTCAGTAATCCGGCCTGGTCCTAAGTAAAAAAAAATTAATTTTAATAACTAAATCCGTTTCCTTATTTTGTTTCCCTATCCGCGCATATTCATTATGAGTGAAAAAAGAAAGAAAAACATTGTCACTATGGAACAGAAGCTTAATGCATTAAGGAGATTACATATAGGGGAATCTGCAAAACAAATATCACTAGAGCTTGGTGTCGGAAAAAGCACATTTGTATTGTTTTTAATAAACATTTGAGTGCAAAATTATGAAAATGGGGTTAAATTAATTAAACCTGGCATTATGTCATCACAAAAATTGAACTATTGAGTTTTTTTAAGAACACTCTCAGTAGTCCAGCTTTTCTGTAATCCGGCCTACGGAGCACCACATTTATATGCCGGATTTGAGAGGTTTTACTGTAATGGATAATTTTTATTTAAACTGGAATGTTGAGTGGCTTTTCTAGTCAGACATCAGGAGTGAAATTAATAATTAAACAAATCTTGAAATTGTTTTCACTTTATTTTGTTTAAAACTTGATAGTTATTGGATTCTGAAGCCATTAATTAAGAATTTGGAAAATCAAGAATTTGGAAAACTCAATTTTGATACTGGAAGTTCACGTTTATTTTTATTTTTTTTTTAATGTTAATACTGAAAACTAATAGATATCCAGTAATACTAAACTAATATGATTTTACTCTTTAATTGATAGTGGATTTTGTCACAATTAAAAAAAAAAATCTACAAATTATTCACCCCAAACAGCTTCTTTTGGGTTTATGATTAGTGGAGCATAGAAACTTACTAACAAAAAAAAAAATATAAAAATTATGTGGGTTTTTTTTTGTTTGTTTGTTTTTTTTTTTAAATTGTATCTATAATGAAAATAAGTTTGTGGAATCTGAAATAAGTTTTTTTATTTTTGCTTTCATTGTTTAATTAAAGGTGAAAATTTACAGTGACGAAAAATCTATACACACACAGCCTAAATATTATAAACCTTTATGATAAGAAATATATTAGTAAAGGTTTGTAATTTTTTGACCACTTGTGTAGAAAGTATTAACATCTTAAAATTTCTATACATGTATATATTTAGAAATCTTTTTACAAATTCTGTAAATTTGTTATGATTTTTGCTATAGTTAACCTGAATTCAATATACTAAATTATCATATAAATAATGCAGGATTCTTCGGATGAAATACTATGTAGACAAGTATCTGTCCTTAAGTTGTTGCTTGCTGTTTATGAATTTTTTTCTTTTAATTCAAATGTGTTATCTTGTATCTACTGAATGGAATTGTGATTGTCTACTTAAAATTTAACTACTGTTGAATAATTAATAAGGGGATAATATCTTTTTATCATTTAATTACAAAAAGCTTATTTAAAACTTTCATTTATTAAACCATTTTTTTTTTTTTAAATCCCAATTTTTAATAATCTTTATTTTATTTTTTAATTTAATTTTTTATTCTTTCATCTCCTTGTAAAATTTTAATTTCTCAAGATTAAAATTGTATTTTAAAAGATACTGAAATAATTAGTTACCAAAAAAAGAAAAATCATTGTTAAGATGAAGGCCTTCCTACATTATTCGTTTCCATTAAGAATAAAAAATTGAGTTGTGTAGAAATCTTTAGAAAATTAGCAGCTTAAATTACAACTGTGTGGGTTAATACAAGTCGAGTAAGTTTTCTGTTTCAATTATTTTGGGTCATTTAAGTAAACCATTTAAAAGTTCACTTTACAGCATCCATTTAAATCAGAATTTTTTTTTTTTTTTTTAATTGCCAATCTAAAAACTGAAATTGGACATTCTAGTACAAATCAGTTAATTGGTTTTTTTTTTTTTTGTTTTTTTTTAATCAATCTAATCAGGAACAAAGCTTTGACTCAATATCAGCTGAACTAAATTTTAAAAAAAAACTTTAAATTCTAAAAAATGTTTTGTTTCAAATTGATAATCATTTTTAATCATAAGTTAAAGTTTTCAAACATTCTACGTTTTATATTAAATTTGTCATTTGGCAGATGTATTCCTGAGTTATGTGATAATCAGTTTTTGTATTGGAGAATGACTGGTGCCTTTGTTGGCTGGTTTTGAGTAAGTCGAGTAAAATATCATTAATTTCCACTCCCATTCCAAATCCTTCACATATCTTAGTCATTTTGTAAATTTATATTTTACATAATAACATCTTTCCAAATATACTTCATGTTATTTAAAAGACCACAATTACTATTTCCAAGTTTTACAAAAAGTTCACGATGAAAATGAATATACATTCCTTTGTAACAATATAATGATATTTTAAATACTAAGTCAATCTGATAGAATGTTTTGTTAAGAACATCAACATTGCAAGTTGTTTCCTCTGAAGTCTTTTACTACTTCATAATTTAATGTTATTGTATTTTGTTATTTTTTCTTTTTATGTAAATCTTATTATTTTTATAGATGTAAAATATATATATAAAAGTAATAAACTCTTAATTTATTTAATAAATAAGTAAATGATAATTAAAAGTTTAAATAAAAAAAATCTAATTTACAAAAGAAAAATCTGGATGAGTATTTCGTCATTTAAGTTGAGTAAAGTTTATTAAATACAGTGAAACCTCGGGTTACGAACTTAATTCGTTCCAGAACTCGGTTCGTAACCCGAAACATTGAAATCAGTGAAATAGAGACGATCCGTTTCAAGATAAAAGAATCGTTCCTTTTTTATTAACATCTAGTCGTTTACCTGACAAAATGCAAAGAATACATGTACTTCACATATTAAATAAAGAGAAAGAAAATAACCAAATAAATTAAATGTAAAATAATTATATTTAATAAATACATTACACAAATAAATACATTGCGATGTCTTGTTTACATCGGAAAAAGAATCATGTAGGTGTGGAGAGATACTTTCAGATGCTAGGTGAGATGCCTTTGGTGTGATTTGACCCCATAACTTGTAACTTTGTACTGTATGCGATTGTTTGTCTCCAACGTTAAACCTTACTCACTCTCTCTCATCTTCGTTTGTAATCCGAAATGTTCGTGATCTGAATCGTTCGTAACCCGAGATTTCACTGTAGTTCAATTAAATTTGTGACTGTTAAATAATGTTTTACTTAAAAACAAAAATGGATATTAGAATTGAAATCAGAATGGCAATAAATGTTTTATCATGGAAAATAAATTAATATGCTGCATAATTGCTTTTCCGATGATTAAATTGATCCTTTTCGAGACCAACTATGAGGGTCAGTCATTTAAAAACCGAACACCTGGTGGAAAAGCACATCAACCTAGAGTTGGCTACAAAGCAGTCACCACACCAGTTGAGACATTTATTCCACTGTGAAACAAGACTCTCAATGCCTCTTGGGTTGCTGCTGGAACCATTGTTGCACTGTGTCCTGCACATCATCGTCCGATGTGAATCGTTTGCCTTTGAGGGCACATTTCAACTCTCCGAACACTTAAAAATCATAGGGAACATGTAAGGGCTGTGGGGTGAGGTGTTATCACTTCCCACATGAATTTCTGCATTGTGGCGCAAACAACATTGGCAGTAAGTGGGCAGGCATTGCCGTAATTTTGGGTATTGACATAGGGCACAGCATTCGCAGTTGCCCCTTTCTCCAGAACCTAGATGAGGAGTGGACCATGTTGATTGAAGAACAATTGTCATCATTACCTTAACCTCACTGTTCTGTATGGCCTTGGACTTATTTGGGGAGGAGGTATGTTTTCACCATCGGCTCTGCCTGTTTGTTTCAGGCTGGTAATGATGGCACCACATCTCATCACCTGTCACAATGTCTGTAACTGATACTGTAACTGATACAGCTGCAGAGCAGTAGCCATGCGATAGCCCTTTTGACCTTCATAAGGTTATGGGGAACCAGTGCTGCAATGCCATCCACAGTGAGACACCAGTTACCTCTAATCAACTCATCTACATATGCCATAACACTTGTCAGTCACTTTTTGTGATTTTTTTTTGGCCGGTTGTTGTTACGGAGGGATGTATGGCTCTCTAGGAACAGTTGTCCCAAATGTGCAGTTGTGTGAGGCTCATGCAATAATCACCATCACTGCTTTCATCCGCGTATGAATCTGCCTGCTTCCCACACCTTCCGTTGTTAAAAAACACCTAATGCTGCACTGCTTCTCTTTGCTCGCTTCCATTTTTGCAATTGGACGGTGACTACACTGCCACCAGTAGTGTTTGACTAATTCACTGTGCATCATATGACATTTGGCAACATGCATGAAGGTCGACTAGGTTCTCCGTTGTACTCACTGACTCTCCATGGGACATAACTCACAAGGATCACTGACACATTTCTACAATCACACATGTTCAGTTTTTAAATGACTGACTCTCATTTTAATGACTAATTAGACTTATCTAATGATCGGCAGCATTATTAAACAAACATACTATGATCAGACTTAAGGGCTCATTTTCCATAAAAATATTTTATATATCCTAAACTAAAGTTTTAATTTTAAGCAGTTAATAGGATATGTTATTATGTTGCCCTTCCTTTCAGTTTATTTAATCTGTCAGTCAACTGGGAATGGGCTGCTGAATTTTTTAGAATCCTATCCACTTCTTTATAGTTTTTCACTCCAGGGATTCTGATGATCTCCAGCAAATATATAATTTATATTACAGTAAATTCCTGTTATTGAATGTAAATATGATCCACAGGTGTTCGGATAAAACGAAACGTCCAATAATATGAAAACAGATGGAGAAGATCATATTGACAAATCATCAAATTAACAGAAGTATAATAGCAGATTTATTAGTAATTATTCTATACAAAGTTGATGTAATAGAATACAGTAATGTTACTTAAAGAAATGATTTGCAATTTAATGAAAAGATTTGTGATACTTAAAATAATTATAAGCAACATTTACTATACAAATGACAAACAAAAATTATTCTTAAAAAAATGAATCTTGAAAGTTACTTTTTGCTTTGTCTTTTCTACTCAAATGAAATATAAATTGCATGATATTGTAAGATAAAGCAGAACATCTAGATAATGGGACTCTAACATAAATTTAACTATTTCGATTTTTAGTCAGCATAAGTGCAAATTATATACACTCATGTTTGTGAAAAATGCAGGAAGGAAACAAGCAAATGAAGTGAAACTTTCAGGAAATGTAAAGCAAGGTATGATATGCAAATGATTAAAATTTGGGAATGATTGCACATGCCTAGACTCGGCAGCGCCCTCTGAACTGTCGTGTAAGAGCGATTAAGTAGAGGACTTGTAGATCCAGACAAGTAGTTTTTCATCGTCAGCGAGCTGTACACGTGTCTACTAGAGTAAGTATGCCTTCTCGATGTTAAAGGACACCTTATAAGCCAGCTACAGAGTTTGAACAGGGTCAAATGATCAGCTTGTGTGAAGGAGGATTTTCCTATTGTGAAATTGCTGCTCATACGGGGCAAAATATGACAGCAATGCAAGTGTGGAAGCAGTAACTGATGAGAACAGGACGAGTTGAAAATCCAGAAGTGGACCACTAAATTTGATTATACCACAGGATGATGAATGTAAATATTAATGGACGTTTCGTTTTATCCGATGACACCATCACTTCTGCATGTCAGTGACGAGCCGTTCAGCTTCTTCTTGAGTGTTAGCAAAACATTGGAACACTGCAACAGGTCTGGCATTGTCTGGTTCCATGGTTCGATGATATCTGCTGCACAGAGGACTGCTTGCTTGCATTCCTTTGTGGAGGATTCCCTTGGACCTGAACCATTGATGTCTCAGGGTACATTGGGCTCACGAACACACCCATGGGCGAGCAAATTGGCACCGTGTGTTGTTTTCAGACTAGTCTCGCTTCAACATAGATAACAGTAATGGCTACATAAGCATTAGATGATATTAAGGTGAGCATCATCTTTCAGACTGATTGTCCAGCGTCATACTGCACGAAGAATAGGCGTTATGGTTTGGAAAGCAATTGGGTATCATAAGCGATCTCGGCTACTACATATTGTGGACACTCTCAACAGCAACCTCTACATCAGGGATGTCGTGGAGGCTGAAGTCGTGCCCTTCCTTTAGCGCACTTCTGGAGCATTATTTCAACAAGACAACGCCCGACCATATGTTGCCGTCCAGGAGAAATGTCCAGGCCGTCTTCAAAGCAAGGCAGATACCCCTTCTTTCTTGGCCCGCATGTACGCATATGTCACCTACTGATATGTCACCTACTGAACATGTCTGGGATATGGTCACTCTTCAACTAGCCTGGTCATTGTCATCCAGCAGCCAATACCGATGAACCATGGAATCGGATAGAAGCAGCCTGGCAGGCAATACCCAGGAACACATCCAAGGCCTGTTTGATTCGATGCCACGGCGTAAAGCAGTTCATGGAGACTTTACACAATACTGATTTTTTGCAAGAAGGCTTGTTGCATTGCTCTGAAACTTTAATCATTTGTTTGTATCACTATTAGTAATGTGTGTAATAAATTTCCTTCCATTCTGATGGTTCCTTCATGGTGTTGCAATTTTCACAAACCGTCAACTTCTTTTTTTTTTTTTTTTTTTTTTTTTATGAAATAGTCCATCAATGTCTTAGGAATAGTGGCAAGAAGAACTTGCTAAATAAAATAATAGCCCTTCCTAAGTTGCTGTATGAACCATCCAGACTGTGTGTTTCGAACTGAGTTGAAAGTGATGTTTCATTTTCTTCTTTGTAAGCCTTTATCTAGGATGTAATATAGATAATCTTTTATGCTATGTTATAAGTTTATGAGGCTGAAGTCTTAAATTTAATGGTTTAATTAATAATAAATATATATATATATAATATAAACATAGACATACATACACAAGGTGATCAGAGTCAAACATTGTAACATAGCTCAGCATTGTGGAATTCATAACAAATCAAGAGTTCATTTTAAAATGGGTTCAAATCATTAAAAGAGGAGAGCTAGACGAGTTTACTGATAAAAAAAAAAAAAAAGTTTCAATAATACAACAATAAAAGGTCTTATTTACGGTAAAAGAAAATAAACACAAAATGGTTATTTATTTATGTTACCATTTGAAATCCTTAGTGAATTGGGTATGCGTTACCTCTCAAACCAGTAGTTCACAAGGATTTCATGACACCCATCGTTCACATGGACAACTCTGGCATACTACAGGTTGTTTCCCAATTGGAAACAGGTGGGAGGGGAGAATTTTGAACAGTTGTTATCTTGACATTTCTTGAGTTCTTATGTTTAGAATTAAGGAATTTTTGTGTGTTTGGTTGGAAGTGTTTGTTTTCTTTACAGCTTCCTTGCTTTACCATTGTTGGTTATATTTTAATTTATAAATCCTATATATAACGAAGCGTTCTATAATAAACGTATTTAAATAACTTCAGTTCATCTGTGGGTCACTCCTAATATTCAAATTTCAAATAGCCTCTTTTACGTTTCAATGTACAGTTCCCAAGAAATTGAGACAGTTGCTTCCATTTTCAGTATAGCACCACATTAAATAGTATCTCCCCAATTGAAGTATGTAAAAAGGCAGATATCTCTGCAATGTGTTGTATAATTCACAGTAGTAATGGAAGCATTTCACGACTTTTAAGTGACTTTTAAACGAGACTTGATAGTAGGTTCCAGAGATGGCTCACTTCAAATCAACAAGAAATTCAGATTTTCAGATGCAACACTTTAAAGAGTGTACTGTGACTACCCAACATCAGTAAAGACATTCAGTGTATGACACTGCTGTGGTTGACAAACACCTCTGCATGATCTTGGATAGTGTCATCTGACACACATTGTAGTATCTAATCAGCATGCGACATTGCAGCATGTAACAGAACTATTTAATGTTGGAGCCACAGGTAACATCAGTATTTAGGCAGTACAATATTTTCTTTATTCAGTATTCTTTTCATTATTCTTTATTCCTGGGGTACAGGAATTGACGACCCACACGAGTCCAATTGCTAACCCGATAGCACAAGGCTCTGCACCTTGTCTGGACACATGAACACCGTTAGAGCTGAGCACAAGACGACTGGAAAAGTGTAGCCTGGTTTGATGAGTTGATGTGATGCCCAGTTCCAACTGTTTTGGGCATGTGGATAATTACGTTATGGAGAAAACTTCACAAGGCAACGGATCCCACTCACCAAAAAGGAAAATTCCAGGGCAGCAGTGGCTCTGTTATGGCGAAGGAAGTTCTCAGTTGGTACGCATTAGAACCTCTGATAAATCTACAGACATCATCGAGTGGCAGATGCTATAACCATCCTTGTGGATCATTTCCACCGTTCCTGTAATGCATTCACTCAGAGGGAACTGGTTCTCAGTAGGACAATGTGCCACCGAACAGGTCCACATTCACCAAATTATGGCTGGAGAAGCATTTCTCGGAATTTGGCATCATGAATAGGCTCAGTCATTTGCCATATTTGAACCCAATAAAACACACGAGTTATCTTTCAATGTGTGATCAGGATTCCACCATCGGCAAATTTAGGGAATGATGAGCCTCTATTGAGAAACATGGTATATCTTTATCTATGCAGTACTTCAGAGAGCTCATGGAGTTCATGCTCTGTCATGTTGCTGAGGCAATGCGATCAAAAGAAGGACCTATATGTTTCTAGACAGGTGTCTTGAGTTTTTCTGGTACGTCAATGTATAGAGGGTATAAATGAATACATTTTGCAAACTTCTCAGATATGTCAAACTGATTATTTTTTAATAAGGACCCCATGTCCAGAAACACCATTTCTTTGCTATTTCATTTCATTTCATTTTCCATCATGGTTCTGTCATGTCACCTTATTACAAGTAATGATCACATAAAGTAGCATGTGATATGTCATGCTGCATTTGCCTGTCATTGTCTGTTGACATTCCAGCATAGGTGCTTAATGGCTGAGTTTCTTTTTGCTGAATATGCCAACATAACGTTAATTTATGGTAAAGCTCGAGGTAATGGCAGATGTCCTCATTGGCTTAACAAAGAACATTCCAAATCATTAAACTCTATCTCGCATCACTTTTGGCTGAGTTGATCAGCAACTAACAGAAACATGTATCTTCACAGTCAACTATGGGGCTCAAAATTTGAAGGCTTGATCATGCTGAAGAGAATCCAAGGATGAGAACCATGGAAGAATAAATCAGGCAGACACTGAATGATCAGTAGCTCCATCTCTATCATCCTAAGAGAGTTCATGCACTGAATCGATCTGATTTTGCACCATGGATTAAATTCTGACATTGATATCTGAAAATTTGTCTGGAAGAACTCTCAAAATATAAGAACATTCTTGGTTTTGTGGCTCAAATGATTAATACTTGTGGTGGTAAGGTAATATCACATTCCACAAAAAATTTGCTGCTATGCATGATGGAAAATGATGCTACACTGTTCAAGCTATCCAAATAGGGTAGGAAGGCCTGTAGCAGGAAACACTGCATTTTCAGACATAATTCCTTAACAAAAAGTCATCCATTCCAATCCCACCCTTACACATCCTTTGTAACATATATTTTTTTACCCCTTTTTATGTAAGGTGATCATAATTAAACTTGATCTATTCAGAGCACTCTGTAGCAGTAACCAATAAGCAGATCGACATCAAAATTTGTATACATATTATCAAAGGATGCGGAAAAAGTTTATGCAAAAAACCCCAAAATAGTTCAAAAAAGTTTCCCAAGGGGGCACTTTACAACAAAAGGCACAGAGAAAAGCAGTAAATAACTAAGACCAACCAAAATGATATTTTAAGCTTTTAATTTTGTATTTATCAACATTACGAATAAACTTAGTAAAAACAATGGCACATTTGGCACTGCAATCAATGAAACCGCAATCTCATTTTCATAAGCACTGCATTGCAGCAGAGTTCTGGATATAAAAATGATTTCTACGATGGCTATCACTTTATCGAAATGTGCTTTAATTGTTAAGCTTTTTTTACAAAAATCATGGCCAAATTCGTGAATCTCGCCATCATAAGAAGTTCTGAGGAACATGATATGTGGATTTGAGAAAGCTGGATCATTAAGAGTTCAATCTGGCAGAGTGCGCAAGCCTCTAAGTAAAGCAAGATCACTAGATCACTAGCAAGATCAACTGACTGTGTCTCACTGTGGTACTACTAGGCCGACGAGTGCCTTAGTGAATGAATGAGTGCCCTCATGCAAATCATAGCTTTCAGCATCTTCCTACCAGAGGCATCACTAAGATACAGAAACTGCCTACTACTGTACCTAACAAGTTAAGCTTGCAGCAAATCCTTCAGACAATTGGTATCAGTAAAGAATTCATAAATTTGATCCAATAAAATATATTATTCTCAATATATACTGAGTGGTCACTTTGTTAGATACCCCTCACTCTAACTTCAATAAGTATGGTAATGAAGCATGGCATTGGTGTAACAGAGTAACAGTAGCATATAAAAGAAATGCTCGATGCCAAGAGAAATGGATCAGTACAGTTCAGCGGAACAAAGGTAAGACAAAAGATTTAAACGACTTTGAATGAGACATGATCATGGGGACAAGAAGAGCCGGTTCTAGTATTTCGGAAACTATGAAGATCCTCGGCTTTTCTCGTGCAAGGGTATCATGGGTGTTCAGAGAATGTAAGTTTGGCCAAATTCAAGCAATAAATGGAACTGTAGAAGGAAAAGCTTTTGGATGAAAGAAGTAACAGGCGACTGGAATGAATTGTCTGCGGCAACAGAAGGACAACAACCCAACATATTGCAGCTGAGTACAACACAGGTGCACCAAAACTCATATCTGAACACAACAAGACCGACTTTGTCCCGGTTTGGTTTTAACAGCAGGAGACCAGCAAGGGTGCCTTTTCTATCAAATTTTTTTCTAAGAAAATCAGGAAAGCGCATCTGCTGTGGGCCCAGAAGCATTGCAATTGGATACTTGATATGTGGAGATAGATCACTTAGTCCAATGAATCTCGGTTCCTTCTCTATCATGCTGATGACACGGTGAGAATATAGCGCAGGCAGCACAAAACTATGAACCCGTCTTGCCTAGTGACAACCCTACAAACATAGCAGTGGAATATTGCTCTGGGGAATGTTTTCCTAGGACACTGGTCCCCTAATATTCCTGGAAACATCTCTTAATGCCACCTCTTAATGGCTACCTCAACATAGTTGCCAAGCAGGTGCACCTGTTTACGGCTAGAATGTATGGCTAGAATAGATTGCCACTTTCATCAAGACAATGCACCCTGTCACCTTGCTCGATTGGACTCCTGTTGGTTCAGTGAACATGACTGTGATTTCTGCTTCTTCATTGGCCAGGTCAGTCACCTGATCTCAACCTATTGAGCATTTGTGGAATGAGATGGAAAGATCCATTCCAAGCCTAGAAACACCATCATCCAATGTGAACCAACTAAGGACTGCTCTTCTATCAGCATGGCCCAATATTGCTGCGGAGCGTTTCCAATTTGTTGTAGAATCTATGCCTAGAAGAATTAGGCTACTGCTGTGATCAAAGCTAGAAGAGGACCAACTCGTTATTAGTATGGTATCTCTAATATTTAAAGTGACCACTCAGTGTATGTCAAGTCGTTGGAACTTTCTGCAAAGCTAAAATGCAACAGCAACTATTTCCACAAAGTAATTCTATAGTTTTGTAATTGTAACAAGCGGTAATATTACAAAACCGTGGATCTCCTGCGCCCGACTAAAGTAATGATACTTAATTTAATAATTAACATTAGATTAACATAATAATTAATGTTACATTCACTCTACAATGTGAACTTTTCCACTGGCAACATTGGATACCCGGCAATATTTAATTAGTTTCTTTCGAAAGCAAAAAAGAAAATAGATGAACCAGCTTACTAGGATTATAAATGATTGCCAAATCCTTGAATTTTGGGTCGGCAAATCAAGGTTAATGCAATATTAAGCATTTAATAAAAGACGAAACTTTTAGACATTGTTAGAAACAAAAAAAAAAAAAAAAGAAAGCTTCCAAACCGGCAAGTTTAATCTTTTCTATTGGAAGCATTCAAGAGAAAAGGTAAATAAAACAGAAACAAATTTCACAACAATAAGTTACATTTATTTCATAATAATTTTTAGATTTACTTTACAACAAAAGAAACATTTGACGTCAAAACAAACATTTAATTTGTTTTATATAAAAAAAAGATCAACTCCCGTGTATAGTTTGATCGATATAGATTTTTGAAGAAGAGATATGTTGAGATGGATGTTAGATGAAGCATAATTCGGTTCTATCACAGCTTGTATACGATATTCTTGACGACGAATGGATTATGACTGTTCTTTCGAGTGAAGATAACTAAATTCTGATAACTTGTGACTCTAGACATTGCAACATACAGTTGTCCATGAGTGAAGACATCATTCTCCAAATAGATGGCAACTTTATTTAGAGTCTGTCCTTGAGCTTTATTGATAGATATCGCATAACATAAGATAATCGCTTTTGATTGGAAATTGTCTTCTTGTGAAAGTGAATGGAAGTAGATTATTGCTTGGTTGCATAGATATTTGCTCAATATTTTTGACTCTTCTTTCTCCTTTCTTCCTCTTTCTCTCATTGTCCATCTTGATACTGTGTCTTACGGCTGCTTCTTTCACCGTCATTCATGAAGTTCCGGGAATTGCTTCCGTATTTAGATTGATGTTACCTCTAAGCCTTTCTTGTATTTCTCTCTTTTCTGCAGTCTCTTCCGTTGTCTCCTTAGCTCTTGATCGCCTTTTACGTTCGACTTCATTTTTTCGATCCAAATCTGTCTGTTGTGAACTTTTCAAACGTTTCCTCTCAATACCTTTGACTCTTCTTTCTCCGGCCTTCCTCTTTCTCTCATTGTCCATCTCGATACTATGTCTTATGCCTGCTTCTTTCAGGGTCATCCACGAAGTTCCGGGAATCTGTTGCATATTTAGTTTGATGTTATTTGATGAATTAGTTGAGGAAATCTACGTATAACTAAATTCTATTTTATTCTTCTTCTTCATTTCTTCTTAATATTAAACATATAAATGACATCAGACTCCACTTATAATACTTCTTCATTTATTTGGCGATATTTCGCAAAAAATTCAAATCATTTTTGCTTCCTCAAGCCTTCCTTTTTTTTTAATTATAGACTACAGAAACTGCTTTCTATCATCACCAAAAAAAGAAAACAATCAATAGCCTATATGTATATATTATTTAGGTGCATGTACTAACTAAAACTATCCAAAATGGCTGTCCAAGGCCAGTTAAAAAATAATGTGAGGAGCTTCATTCTCAAATGTTTGGCCCGCTTTGCCCAATTCTTGATGCTGGTGGTGAGATTAGTTCAAAGTCAAGAAACTTTATTTCTAGGACTCTCATCTTTTGTGAAACATACAAATTTTGTAATATTTGTCATTCCAGTAACACAACAGCCAAATTTGAAAGACGTTTTGTCATAAAGATTTGAAATCATTTTTAATGTAGAAAAAGTTCTTTTTGCCTGTTACTATAGAAACTGGCATAATCAGTAATGTTCGTAAAACAATGTTAGATTTTGGAAATGAACTAATTAAATTATTTATTATTTAAAAATTCTAAAGGGTTGTCACTTCAGTTCAATATTCGGGGAATCACGGATACTACAGTAGATACTTGAACGCAGCTGTGATTTCCACAGATAAATAGGCGTAGATCGTGTCTACTGGGTTCTGATAGTTGTAATAAGATTAGCTCTATTTTTTTTTTAAAGATGTCTTTTTAATAAAAGTTAACATTTATTTAGCAGAAAGCAAAATATTTTTGCATGTTAGCAACAAAATAGCTGTTCCATTTGGGTCACGAGAGGAGAATTTCCGACGGGGTCCATGGCAAGGGGACGTCCATTAATTACGTGAGGTCAAAAGGGGGGGGGGGTCTGTAAAATTTTACCAATGGGGGGGGGGGGGTCCACATTTTTTAAAAAACACCTCACGTAATTAATGGACGTCCCCCAAGCTGCGACGAGAAGCAGGGCCCCCACAAGAGAGGGAGTAAGTTGGTCCCTCAACACTGTCTCAGATCTTAACCGAAAAAAAATAACTTATATATACATGAATTAGCAATCACTTCTAGACTTTGTGGGTTTTTTTTATAATTATAAATAAATTACAAATAAATTGTAAGTCTACATTTTAAATAAATTGCTTTTCTGTTTATCTGTGTAGAGCTATTCTGCGTTATAATGTTTACAGAATCCAATTTTTCCTAAACTTAAGGTAGATGTTGGTGTTGAATTAATTCACTCTAAAAATAAGGCTAATAAATGTGTGCTTAAAAGGAAAAAAAAAGAAATCGTGAGGTGTTTTCGCGATATTTTAGTTAAGAATCAATTATTTCGATCGTAACGTGAGGCTGACAAGAAGGGAGTACAGATATGGGTGATACTATGTTAAGAAAGTTATTATTATTAACAACGACACAGAATCCCATCTGAACCATCCAAACCAAAAGAAATTTATAAAATATCCCTTTCAAAATTACCACCATTTTCAAAAACATTTTATTATTATTGTGCAAATTTCTATTTCAACGAAAAGCCATCCCATTGTCTTTCCCACTTTCCTAACGTATTATTTCTTAAAAGTTCTTTCTCTTTTTTCTTTTTTTTTTTGACGATAAAAACGAAAAAAAAAAACCTTTATATTCTACTAATATAGTATTCTAATAATTTCTACCAAATATATAGGCCTACAGTAGAAAAGTTTCTATCTTCTAAAAAAAGGAATTAAAAATCCGCAATAGTTACTGGAAATCAGGCTATAGTTACTTTTAATATTCGTTGCTTAAATGGAAAAAGATAGAAAGGCATTGTTAGATTCAATGAGAATTTCTGTCTCCTTCTCATGCTTATTTCTCGGAAAAGACTTGACTTGGCGCCTTCTAGTCGATTCCATTCGAATCAATTGTAATTCCGTTATAGGAAACTACTAACAATATTATTTTATTGAAAGAAAATCAAGTTACGCTCTTCATTCAACTACAAAAAAATAATAATTGCAGCGCGTCAGTCTCAAATCATTCTAAAATATTTTTTTTTCACCTGATTAAACTAAAAAACGAACTTTTGATAAACAGGATAAAATCAGGGGTGTACCGTGCCGGGGGCGGGGGGCGCCCCGGGCGGCACTTTTTTGGGGCGGCAAAATTTCACAATAAATAACAATAATCTCTTGTACTCTGAACTAAAAATTGAACCATTTCTTTTCATATTTTTGTCGCACCTACAATTCGGACCGATTAAAATGAGGACGTTACTTTTTATTATTTAATCTGTGACGGAACCGACACTTTATTTAGGTGAGTGTAGTCATCTCGCTCGCTCTAGAGACTGGCAACGCCGTCTGTGTGTCGCCTTGCGGTAATTCTCCGTGTTTTATTTTGTGCTCGGATTGTTCACGACGAATATTCAGCGAGAATTAATTCTTTCATATAAAGAATAGAGTTCAATATTGTCTAAAAAAAGGTTCAACATCAGTCGTCCGATTCAAATTGACTCAATTAACCTGCTACAATTCATGATTTTCTTTCCGGGCGGTACTTTTTGGGGGCCGCAAAATTTAAATAGCTAAATAAGGGGGCAGCAAAATTTAAATAGCTAAATAAGGGGCATCAAAATTTAAATACCTAAATAAAAGGGCAGCAAAATTTAAATACCTAAATAAAAGGGCAGCAAAATTTAAAGACCTGAATAACAGGGCAGCAAAATTTAAAAACCTAAATAAGAGGGCGGCAAAATTTAAAAACCTAAATAACAGGGCAGCAAAATTTAAATACCTAAATAAGGGGGCAGCAAAATTTAAATACCTAAATAAAAGGGCAGCAAAATTTAAAAACCTAAATAAGAGGGCGGCAAAATTTAAAAACCTAAATATGAGGGCGGCAAAATTTAAATACCTAAATAACAGGGCAGCAAAATTTAAATACCTAAATAAGGGGGCAGCAAAATTTAAATACCTAAAGAAGGGGGCAGCAAAATTTAAATAACTAGAGGGCGGCAAAATTTATATCCTAAAAAACGGGGCAGCGAATTTGGCCTACACCCCGGGCGGCTGTGATACAGTCCCTGTAATGGAGTCCCGTAAAAATTTTAGTTCTGATTTGTCTAATCAACAGAATCGAGTGAAGTATATATAGGAGAGTCAGAAAAAGTTGGGTAGACATCACCATATTCTGGACCGGATGTTTTAGAGGCCATTTTCCAAAATGGCCGACACCGATGTTATTTTGTATATATTTCTGCTCCTATGACAGTCATACTCATCATTTAGGTGTCGAAATATATGTTTTTAAGGGCAAGGAATCGATTAAGATGGTTTGTGAAGTTGCATGACTAAAGAAAACTATTTATTGAAGAAAATCAGTAATAAAAGTTTTATAGGACTCCTTTATTTCATAAAGATAATTTTCTTTTTTACAGGTAAACTAACATTGATGAAAAAGAATGATCTACAAAGGATGGGAATGAGACTGGCAACTGTTTGCCAAGAAAAACCAAATGTTTTATTTGACGTGGAGAAGTGCATTATTTGTCAGGCTGTAGACAGGAACAAGACAGTTACCACAGTTAATGGAAGAAAAACAGTGCAAGAAGCAGCCGCCATAAGAGATGACATAGTTGCAAAAAGGCTGAAAAGTGTGGCTTCTGATGTTGTGTTTGTGTATCACGTGACAAACCAGTGCTATAAAATGTATAATTTAAAAAAAATCTCTTGAAAAAATAGCAGCATAAAAGGCTAATAGTGAAGTATCAGAAAGTGAAGATGACAGTGCCAATGACGAAATCTCCAGGAAAACAAGATCATCTGGTGTACCACGAGAGCCTCCCTCATCAATTGTGCGCCCAACACATATTCGATGTATTGTCTGTGGGCATCAAAGTCATAATGGTGTCCGGGACAAGTTTCGTATAAGTGAATCTGAACGAGCAAAAAAATTTTTATCTGCAGCAATATTTTTTCAAGATGACGTTTATACTCGTGTGGCAGATCTGGAATCAGATACCCAAGTGTTTGGTGCAGATTTAATGTACCACAAAGGTTGTTTGGAAGCATATTTAAGAAAATATGAATAATATGCTCCGAAAAATGTTAAAGAAAAGAAAACCATTTCATAAAAAGATGTGGCATTTGAAAAAGGAATGGAAATTATAGGCCCTAAGCTTAAAGAAGGATATGGCTTCACACTAACGGAAATCCGTGAATTGTTAAATGAATTGGCTGGTGAAAACAATGAGAAACAACGAAGTTAAACTAAGACTGCAAAGACATTGCGAGGATGAAATCAGCTTCAGTTCATCTATTAGTAAAAATGAGTCATTGATGGTTTTCTCGTCAAAACTAGGGATTGATGAAATAGTCAAACGTATGAGGAAAGTAGATAACATCAAAGCTGCTGCAAAAGAAATCAGAGAGGCTTTACAGAAAGTAGACTTTGGACTCGCTAAAAAGATACATGCTGAAACTGAGTTTGCGATCAGTTTAATTAAACATGGAATACCTGAAGAAAGTACTGACAGTATAATTGTTCCAACATGGGCTGGATGTCGTTCTCTGATCTCAACTGCGACACCACCTCTCATGCATGTGGGATTTCTTCCATTCATTCCCAAGCCAGTTACAGAACATGCGACAGTATTTTCAGCATTGAAAAATTTGCAGAATATTTGCTCGCAACTGAAACAACAAGCTTTACCAGTATTCTCAGACGAAGGTGTATTCCATATCATTTCTGATATTATGATAAACAGTCCATGTAAATTTCCTGACATAATTCCCATGATCGAAAACTTCCATTGTGTAAAGGTTGTCATGAACAATATTGGAAGTTTCTACAAGGAAGTGGTGCAAAGGAAGCACTAATTGAGTGCAAGGTGTTTGGTGTAAAAACAGCCGAATCAGTAATAAATGGAACCCACTAAGTCAGATCTCTTAAGGGCTTATTGATTCTTGAAGAAGCTATAACGAAGATGAAATAGTCAGCGTTTTGAAAATGTAACACCAAGGAAAAATATGATATTACCCTTCAACATGCTCAGAAATTAAAATTAATTTTTTCAAATAAGAATGTGAATATAAGCCCCACCGAGTTTAATGAACTTTTACAATCAGTAGAAGTTTTATACAAAGACTTTCAGAAAGTTAGTAATGATTGTGCTATGAAGTCCGAAATGTGTAGGTACTGGGATACATTCCTTTACATTGTACACTTGTTGAAGTTTCTTATAGCAGCTGAAAGAAATGGTGATTGGGATAGCCACCTTCAGGCTATTCAGAAACTTCTACCTGTATTCCGTGAATTTGACAGTTTACACTATTTACGATATGCATCATGGTATCTGGAAAAATGAGATAGTTAGAGGAAGAGCATCCTGAAGTGTATCAGAAATTTAAAGCAGGTCATTTTGTAGTTAGACAAAAGAAATGATCATTTAGTGCAGTTTCACCAGATATGAAATTAGAACAAACTATCCAACGATCTCAAAAGAGCTCTAAAGGGATAATAGGACAAACAAGGCAACAAATGTACGTGACGGAATGGGAGTTGGTGTATTACGAAGTGCTAGGAATAAGCAACTGTTTCCGAGAAATAATTGGTGCTGATGGTACTGGTTACAGTGAGGTAACTCTTCATCATGAATTGTTAGGAAACTTGAATACCAACATGTTCAAATGCGTTAATGTACTCTGTGAATTTACGAACACTAGAGGCAATCCATATGAAACATTCTGCCAAACACAGCTTCATAATTTTATCAACAACAAATGTGTACCTAGGGAAGATGCTCTCCGTCTGTTGAAAGTGAAAGAGCATGGACATGACGGATATGAACAATTTAGAAATGACCGTTTTGTAAATAAAACTTCAAAACTTTCTGACGTTATCACAAAGGTATAACTCCCAACAATGGAGAGGAAAACAATAGTTCCAACTGTGAAATCAAAGACAACACTAGCTTCCCCAAAAAAATAGTATTGCTGCAGCTGATAGAAGTATTCACATAGCTAAAGCAAGAGGAGAAACAATGAAAGATATTGCAGTATGATCTGTTGCCAACTAGTATGTTGTTTGATAGTAGTGGCTACACAAGTAAGCCTGTAAAGCACGTACTATTGACAGAACTAGAGAAGAAGCTCGATCAGACGCAATACTGTTTTCAACAGCGTGATATCAGGGATACTGCTGTCATAGTTGATTTTATGTCACAAATTCGACAACTCAGAACTGAGGGTATGCTGACTTTTAAAAATATATTTGATCAATTATGGACTAATACAAGTAACTACAAGAGAATTAAACGAGTAGACTTTGTGTTTGACAGCTACATTGAGCAGTCACTTAAAGAAGGTGAAAGAGGGAGACGGAGAAATGCTGATCCAATCGAACTGATAAAAATCGAACAGGAGACTTATTCCTATACAGATGGACAGATTCTGGTATTCAGGTAAAAACAAAGAGATGCTCCAATTGGCTGCTGCTAATAGTTTCACTGAAAAGGCAAAAATGACTAATTTCACTACAGTGCTAAGTGCATCACAGGAGATAATGTGATGCTGTCGCAGGGATGCATTAATAGTAATGAACAAAGAAGTTCAAACTTTCTTGGACCTTCGAACCTTTGTTGAAGAAGCAGATAGCAGAATTATAATCCATCTGTTCCATGCTGTCCAGTCGGGCATAACATGCCTTATAGTGCTATCAAATGACACTGATGTCGTTGTTCTCATCCTTCGATATATATTTGAACTATTCAGTACTGGATTACAAGAATTGTGGATCAAAGTGGGAGTGGGTGATAAAATGCGCTATGTGGGAGGCAACTAGGAGGCTATGTGGGAGGCAACACACTTGGGAGGCAACTAGGAGCTGCACTTTGCAAAACTTTAATTAAGGCCCACATACTGACAGGTTGTGATATCTCAAGTGAGATTAGAACAAAATCATCTGCACTAAAAGCATCGCCAGAAACTTTACTACTTCGATTTTCAGAAGATAATACTCTGTCTGAAGAAACACTTGAAGCAGAGGAATACCTTGTTCAAGTTTTACATCCATCATCAAAGTGTAAGGCATATGATGAACTTCGTTATTCATTACACAAGCACAAACACATATCAGAGATACTATTGTCATCTTTTTCAATAAGAAATGCACATATCCGAAGATGTTTTTTTGTTTTACGGGAATGCTTAAACCTATCACAAAGCTATTTTCCAGATACAAGCTTACAGCTGGCAGATTATGGATGGTGCAAAGATGCAAATGGTGTGCTAAAGCCTGATCTGTGCCTTAACCCAACGCCTTCTGAACTATTAATACAGTGCAATTGTACAGCATGTGCTACTAGTAGATGTAAATGTAAATTGCAATATTTGACATGCACAGAGTATTGCAAATGTGGTGAACAATGTAAAAGATAGACTGAGAAAAAAGTATGTTCGTTTTACACTCAGTTTACCTTAACAGAGTTTACTTCTGTGTCTATAAAAATGTTGTGTAAATATAATTATATTTTGTAATATAAATATCACTTTCCAAATAAAATATCGAATTCCACTTTTGTTCATATTTTTATTTAAAATCCAAAATAACTGATTTTCTTTAATAAATAGCTGTCAGACAACTTCACAAACCATCTTAATCGATTCCTTGTCCTTAAAAATATATATTTCGACACCTAAAAGATGAGTATGACTGTCATAGGAGCAGAAATATATACAAAATAAAATCTGTGTCGGCCATTTTGGAAAATGGCGTCTAAAACATCCGGTCCAGAATATGGTGATGTCTACCCAACTTTTTCTGACTCTCCTATGTGTACTTCATTCGATTCTGTTGATTAGACAAATCAGAACTAAAATTTTTACGGGACTCTATTACAGGGACAGGAGTACTGAAACCCATATGCTACGTCTCTGGATAAAATGAAAATAATGATTCCAATTTAAAACTCTACAATTTCAATAAGTAATCTATTGAAACATCAATAAATAAAACATTATTACATACTATCTTAATTTTATACTATTTGGTGTAGGGGAGGTACATAATTAACTTATCTTTCCTGACATGATAAAAAGGGACATTCGATATATATTTTTATAAACTGGAACATGTAAGATCAAATCAACAAATTAATTATCACATGAAACACGTCACAATCAAATACCCTACAACCTCGTTTATCCGGACTAACTGGGACCAAAGGCAATCCGGAAAATCTACAATCCGGATAATATGGGTAATAAGCAAAACAAATCCTTAAATAAACAGACTTTCCGTTTATTACGATAAAAAAACTATGTTTTGTAACAAAATTACTCTAGTAAAGCTTTCTTAAACTCGACAAAAAGCATTTTATTATCATAATTTATTGTACAATTTATGCAGGGACTGTACATTTAATCAAAATAAAAAGCGAATGTTTGGCATACTTATAGTTATGTTCTTGTTATCATAGTTAAAATTATTATCTATGTGAACATTAAATAAAAAAATAAAAAATGTCTACAAATCTGATCCGGATTATCCGGAGGGCTGGAAAAATGAGGTTGCAGTGTACTCTCAAATTATTAGGGATTTCGTTAAAACTAAATAAATTTACTTTTCTCGCTTTGGCAAATCAATTTTGTTGCATTTTGAAGTTTGGATAAAAAATTTTTAAATGTCCTTCAACAATTCAGTGTTTAAAACAAGTAAAATCCAGGACAATCAAAATGAGAGAAAGAAATGAGGATAAAGATGGAACGATTCGGTATATTAAAATTAAAATGTTATCTTGGTTAGAATACATTGTTCCACAAAATTTGTTCCACAAAATGGTTAAAAGGCGACTAAAAAAAAAAAAAAAAAAAAATTGGTGAAAATCATTTTTCTAAATAAAATTAAATAACTTTTTCAATTCAAAAAGAAAAGAATTCATGTTGAATGGATAAAATTTACAAATCCGTTTTTCTACGGAATTTCCGAGAATTAAGTTGATTCCTTTTAACCGAGGCCAACCAACGAGAAAACAACGTTCTCGTTGGCCTCGCTTTTGACGTCATCGATAAGTTACTTGTGACGTCATTAGCAAAAGACAACAGCTTCCGGTGGCATCGAGTGCGGTGCGGGTGGATCAGAAGCAGTAGCAAAAATGACGTTTGGTTGATTGGAGAAAGAACGATATTTGAACGAAAGAAGGATGACGAAATGGACTTTGAAAACTTATCAAATTAACTGGAACATTCGTGGTTGATTTACTTAAGAAATTACCCGGCGTCAACAATCGATTCCTTCCCCTGCGATTAAAGGTAAGTGAAATCGAACCATTCGTGAAATTAAAAGTACGTTCATTCAAGAGAAGAAAGTTAATTACAATAACTTGATTTACATTTATAGCGAATTTTATTATTGAGTTCACAACTGGGTTTTAGCCGAGCTGGCGTGGTCGTGCGGTCTCGGCGGCGGCCAGCCGTGGCGTCCAATGCGCCAGTTCCTGGGTTCAAATCCCGGCAGTGGCATGGGTGTTTCACTTTCCTTTCTTCTGTGTTGTCCTCTTTCTTCTTCTGTTGTTGTTTCTCTTCACAGGAGGCAGAAGTCCGATTTTCACCTTAGGGTGCCTCCAGGATATTTATATCCCAACGAAAATAAGGCAATATTGTGGGGTTTCGTCAGCAAAATATGTGGTGTGTTTCGTGGTGTCTGGTTCGTAGTAAAATAAAGGAGGCTTAGACTTGTTGGAACTGCATCTGTTCGACTCTGTTTTACTCTGTTCTTTTATTTACAGCTAACATCGGTATTTATAGACTATGTACAAAAGGATTTGATTGGTTGTGGCGATTACAAAATGATTGGGCGCTTTAAATGCCATGTGATCACAACGGGTTTTTAAACCGTTGTGATTTAAATAAAAGTGAATTAAAAGATGCCACAACCGTTGAAATTCAAAAATAAACAGATCAACAGATAATTACAGAGAAATTGAATAATAAAGATTAGAATACAGAGAAACGGAATAACTAGGAATACAAATGATAAAATAACGATAACACTATGATACAACTATAAGAATAACTTTAAAACTCACTACAATATTATCCCCATCATAGAGTGTCTATGACCAGTGATCCGAAGATGGACACGACAACAACAACAACTGGGTTTTATTTATATTTTGTCTATATTTCATTAATAGTAAACTTATTAATTTGAAAAAGTAATTTTTATTTGATTTCATAATAAATAAAGTTTTGGGAAATTAGTTCACTTTTCAATTCCTAAATAGGATTTTCTAAATCATCATTTTACGTAAAAGTATTCAAATGTAAGAAATTCTTTACTTTATACAATATTTAAATACTATATATTCTATATAAAAGAAGATATTTAAGGTATGTTTGTCAATTTAACTAAAAATAATTTTGAACGATAATTGGCAAAACTCCGAACGGCGGTCCCAAATTATGAAAACCTCCGAACAGCGGTCCCAAATTATGAAAATCTTTTTAATGACAAATAACAGTATGACTGTGAAGGATAACACATAGCCAGAGTTATTACATATCAAATCGTATAATTTTCGTTCAACTTATTTAAGTATTGTCCGAATATGTGCGACTTATGACTAAAGCGTTATTACTCTTGGTGCTTGCGATCTACTAGCCATGGCACCAGGCAACCCCCCGACATCAAATTCCGGACCCATGTACCAAATGAAATACCGGGCCTTTCCCCACCCCCTCCCCCCATGTTATGAAAAAAATCATAAATTCTTAGCCAAAAATTTCGCGAAAATACCACACGATTTCATACTTCTATAGCAGGGGTGGGCAGGTGCTGTGGGACCAACTGACCCCCTACCCTTTGTGGGGGCCCTGCATGGCACGTTTAAAGTGATTTTTAAGCAACAAATCACAATGTTTGATTAGTAACAACGTTGGGACCGCCGTTCGGAGTTTTGCCCGATAACTTTTCAGATTCTGAAATTAGAATGGAAGAATCATCTGAAACATTTGACAACGTAGATTTGACGAACGATGAAGAAGTTAAGAATGGAGTCGTCAGTCATCAACCAACTGTTACATCAAGTGCTCCTACAATTCAGCAGAAACAATCGTAAGTAGCTCTGTTTCTTTTATTCAATGTTATTTTTGGTTTTCCATGAGTGTTGATGAATTTATCATGGATGTGGAAACGAACGTAAGTTGAAGAATTGTGGGAAAAATCCCTGGGAGATTTTCACTACGAAACGGTAATCAAGGATTCTAGCAAATGTTGTCATCAGATTCCAAAGAACCTGACAATTTTTTTATTTTCTTGAATATAGAGATAAAAACAACATGTGACATAACAATGTATTATCTCACAAATCTAGAAAACACAGATCATGATTTGATATTTATATATTGATCCTATAATTCATCTTTTACATTTGCTACAGTAACATGCAAATAAGGTCGTCATAGGAAAGTGGGAGTATTAAAAAGTTATAGTTTGTGAATGAGTAATTTCTCTCTAAATCAGTTTTTCTCCAACTTTCCTATACTTATGTATTACATTGTGTGAAAAATTGAACGATTGTTAAGATGCGAAACTTTCAATTCATGTTTTTTATTTACTCTTTGTCCTGTACTCTCCATTCTCTCTCCAACTAATAAATTACCACAACAAAAAGACTCAACACCACTCCCATACTCTTAAACATATTTTCAAATTATACTGCAATGTATGATCATAATACACAAATGCATGGGAAACTATTCTTCTTTCTCATACAGAGATGTTTCTCTCAATCCTATTCATACAACTCTAATAATGAGGTCTTTGTAGCCTCTCTCCTTTCCTAGACCAGATTGTACATTCCAGATGTTCTCGTGTCATTCAGTTCTCACATACAATCAAATTCTACCAAAAGTTTTCTCTGCCATCTTAAACTGATCTACTCCTCGACTTCTATTCGTAACTTTCCCATTAATCTGAATGGCTACTGTTTTAGTACCTGACCTCAGAAGGACAACATTCAAGCCAATAAAGCCTTTCACCAAATTCAATATGAGATAGGATACATTTTCTGGTCTTCATTTATATATTTTATTTACAAATTGAATTCTAAAAAATAGAATTATTAAATTAACATACGAGATATAATTTATTGATATTTATTTAACAAATAAGGCATCAGAATGACCATACATTAAAACAAAAAAGATGAAGACTATAAATAAAATGACTTAAAAGTAATCTGGGTCTGTGATCATACCTAATAATTCTATATGCTTCTTGTGTTTATGGATTTCTATGTTAAAAGCTTAGAATGTTTCTAAATTATTTTTATATTATAATTTGCATTTCTTTAGTTTAATTGGCTGTTATAATTCCATTTAATGAGGCTAGTGAAAAGTATGGAATTAATTAATTATTAGTGGAATTAACGAAAGTTAGATTAAGAGATTGTGAACACTGAATGTGTATCTTTGTAATATCAATAACTTCAAGAAAATAAGTAAAACTATAAAAAAAAAAAAGTTATTTTATATTTAAATGATTGTTTCATGTAGTTGAAACTTAATTTAAGATATTTAAATGTTGAAGAATATTTGTTATTGTTATCAAGAATCCTTATCACTATTTTCTAATTTCAGAGAAACTAACTGCTGTGGACCAACCAGTTCAGATGATGGCTGTTTCTGGTGTCTTTTCTGTTGTTTCCATAACACAGAGGCCAATTGTTGTAATGATTGTTGTGTAGGGTGCGACGATGATTACTGTCCCTCTTGGACTGACTGCTATACATGTTGTGATCCGTGTTTCCAAGCTTGTGGAGAGTTTCTTGTTCAGTTTTGTACTGGATGCTGCAGTGGTGGTGTGGACGTAGGACCAATTTGCATTGATTTAGGCTGCTTTAACTGTTAATATTTTTGTACAGTTATTATAGAGAATAATAATTTCACTACTTACGACTTACTATTTTTGCTTAGGATTTTAATTATTGTTTGTCCTTCATTGGACAAAAAAACAAAAAACCTTAAATAAGCTTCATGGAAAAAATGCAAACTTCTTGAGAAATTATTTGTCTTAAAGTAAAGAAAAAAATCTTAACATCTAAGACGTAAAGATACTTGTTTTATATTTTAATATATATTAAATGTTTGGATATTTATTAGATTTTTATAAATCACTAGCTGTACCCGGCATGCGTTGCAATGCCACTCAAAGAAAGAAAGGGCTTGGTGAGAAGGGGCCCTAAATGTCAGGTCCCGGTGTCGGTCGGGGTGGGACACTTATGCCCTTGTGACGCATTCCCCCCACCCAAGTGTGGTGTCCCTGCCCCCCATAGGAAAGCGAATTTTTCCCTTTTTGCAATTGACTTGGGGGGGCCCGAGAGGGGCCCTAAATATAAGGTCCCAGTGTCGATCGGGGGTGGGACACTTAGGCCTTTGCGTCGCCATCCCCCCACCCAAGTGTGGTGTCCCTGCCCCCCATAGGAGAGCGAATTTTTCCCTTTTTGCAATTGACTTGGGGGGGCCCGAGAGGGGCCCTAAATATAACGTCCCGGTGTCAATCTTAGGCCCTTGTGTCGCCTTCCCCCGACCCAGGTGTGGTGTCCCTGCTCCTCATAGGAGAGCGAATTTTTCCTTATTTGTAATTGACTTGGGGGGCCCGAGAAGGGGCCCTAAATATAAGGTCCCGGTGTCGGTCGGGTGTGGGACACTTAGGCCCTTGTGTCGCCTTCCCTCCACCCAAGTGAGGTGTTCCTGCCCCCATAGGAGAGTGAATTTTTCCCTTTTTGCAATTAACTTGGGGGGCCCGAGAAGGGGCCCTAAATATAACGTCCCGGTGTCAATCGGGGGTGGGACACTTAGGCCCTTGTGTCGCCTTGCCCCGACCCAGGTGTGGTGTCCCTGCCCCTCATAGGAGAGCGAATTTTTCGTTATTTGTAATTGACTTGGGGGGCCCGAGAAGGGGCCCTAAATATAACGTCCCGGTGTCGATAGGGGGTGGAACACTTAGGCCCTTGTGTCGCCTTGCCCCGACCCAGGTATGGTGTCCCTGCCCCTCATAGGAGAGCGAATTTTTCGTTGTTTGTAATTGACTTGGGGGCCCGAGAAGGGGCCCTAAATATAACGTCCCGGTATCGATAGGGGGTGGAATACTTAGGCCCTTGTGTCGCCTTCCCCCGACCCAGGTGTGGTGTCCCTGCCCCTCATAGGAGAGCGAATTTTTCCTTATTTGTAATTTACTTGGGGGGCCCGAGAAGGGGTCCTAAATTTAACGTCCCGGTATCGATCGGGTATGGAACACTTAGGCCCTTTTGTCGCCTTCCCTCCACCCAAGTGAGGTGTTCCTGTCCCCATAGGAGAGTGAATTTTTCCCTTTTTGCAATTAACTTGGGGGGCCCGAATTTTTCCTTATTTGTAATTGACTTGGGGGGCCCGAGAAGGGGCCCTAAATATAAGGTCCCGGTGTCGGTCGGGTGTGGGACACTTAGGCCCTTGTGTCGCCTTCCCTCCACCCAAGTGAGGTGTTCCTGTCCCCATAGGAGAGTGAATTTTTCCCTTTTTGCAATTAACTTGGGGGGCCCGAATTTTTCGTTATTTGTAATTGACTTGGGGGGCCCGAGAAGGGGCTCTAAATATAACGTCCCGGTGTCGATAGGGGGTGGAACACTTAGGCCCTTGTGTCGCCTTCCCCTGACCCAGGTGTGGTGTCCCTGCCCCTCATAGGAGAGCGAATTTTTCCTTATTTGTAATTGACTTGGAGAGCGAATTTTTATCACAGCACCCCTTCCATGCTTAACATTTGGAAGGATATGAAAGGCTTCTGCGGGCGTTCTCCACACAAACATGTCCAGTTTGTGGCGATGGGTGTTTATCTTAGAGGTTATCTGGGACAAAAATTGTTTTGTGCTGTAGGGTCACTAATCACTTCAACACCTATCTACTCCTCTCTGAGTTTTGACTTTTGCCCATGGTTCTGTTTTGTAGATTACGTCTTACCATATTTTGTGTCATAGCAGTTGACAGTGCATTTTGCACTGGTTGGCTGTCACTGGAGCTCCAGCAAGGTGCACTCCAATGATCATGTCTCTGTTGAAGTCTGAGAGGTCGGACACAACAGCATTTCACTGGTAACTCAAGTTTCACTGCAATCCGTATGAATGCTGCTAGGTGGCAGACGTCTATTCTACAAGGTGTGGCTCTGCTACGCAAATGAAGTATGGCTCATTTTCATATGGATGTTCATATTATGTGTCCACCCCCTATTGCAGTGTTTTTCAACCTTTTTCATTGACTGACACCGCTGATTGAAAAATAAAAAATCGTGACACCCTTGTCCAGCTGCGAATCTAGAATCTGAATAGGGGGGGGGGGGGGGGCTAATGGGCCAGATGAATTTTTTGCGTACACGTAGCGTAGAACATTACATTAACGTGGGATTAGTCATCGCTTCTTTGCTTACTAGATATCCCGCAGCAAAATAGAACTGACAGTGAGTTATCTTGTACTACACTTAAAATAAATTCCCAAGAAAATGCCTAAACTTTGCGGCACCCAAACCGGGGTGTCGTGGCACCCTAAGGTGCCGCGGCACCCCGGTTGAAAAACACTGCCCTATTGATACTTACATAACTTTTTAGACAAAGGATTCAATTGCTCTTCAGAATAACAGGTTACAATAACCAAGTTGTTGCTTGTTATTGTAATTGTTTTCAATCTTACATTTTTTTTAAAGTATTTTGCAGCATTAATGTGTAATATTTTGTAATTTAGCAGCTTAAGACAATTTTTCTTTGCTAAATTAATATTTATTATTTAGTTGGAGGATTTTTAAGAAAGTGAAATTATTAAATAAACACTTTATAGAGTCCTAATGGGAAGGGGACTTTAAAAATTCACTATGTATGTTTCAAGTGTGTTCTAATTTTAATTGTACACAGTGCTTTGATGGTTGGTGGTTTTATTATGAAATTATTAAACTTATTTAATGCAAATTTTTAATGAAATGGTAAGTTTCTATGTCCATCCTCAGATCTCTAAAATACTGTTAATGGTAACAATGATAAGGATGTATGCTTTGACATCACTGCAATAATGAACATTAAAACTCATCTTTAAATAATGTAAACAAAGAAAGTTTCTATCAATGCTCAATAGAAACCTTAAGACAGATTTTTTACTTTAAAAATTTTTAATAATCATATATTATTTTAAATGTAATATATTTCTGTTTTTTAGTAAAAATCAAATACCTTTCTGTATAAAAAAACAAATTTTATTTTTGTACTTAAAGCATTAATCACTGAATAACGTTTTGTATATAAAACATTCTAAGTTGAATATACAAACAGATTTTTTAGCATTTGTTTTGGAAGAGATGATTTCGATATCGTCGTCTTCAAGACGATTGATACAGAGGAGATGGAGGGCAGCAAGACTTAAGCAGGAGAGGTCCTGTGGGACATGGTTTTTAATTAGGACCTGCTCTAAAACAAAACAATGCAGAAATTCATGGAATTCTTCAACATCTCCTGACTAAGATTCCAGAAATTGAGTCAAAAATCAAATCAGTTTCACTGAAGTGGGAAAAATCCCCCCTAAAAGATTACATTGTTTGTATATTCAATAGTATCTGATGTTTTACTTATAATTCATTGCTCAAAATCAATATACATTACTTAAAAATCAAAATGAAATACATATATTAGAAAAAAACACATAATGAAGTATCAGAAGTATTTTTTAAAATTAACATTTAATTAGAAATTTTGATGCAGACATGTTAGTAGACAAAAAATATATTTTCTTATGACTATTAAGAATAACAATCTTGGAATTTTGGATTTCTTTTTTATGAGCTGTAAAATTAAAAACACAAAATTCTTGGCTGATATCAGTGTACTAGTGACAGTAGACACAGAAGCATTTGTAGTAAGTGTGGGACTACAGTAAATGTGTTTTTTCATTCTTTTTTTTAAGTTATTGTAATTAAATGCTATTTACATAAGCCTTTGGTTAAATCAATACAAAAATGTTAAGATTCACTGGTTGTGGATGTTTGAATGTTAGGAATGGTCTCTGTACAAAGAATTTAAACTCAGGTTTTAGGAATTCTAATTTTACAATTTCTTTAAAAGATACTTAAGTTAACAGAAACATTATGATTAATGCAGTTCATAATAGCTTAGACATAAAAAGTAATTTCTTTTATTATTTCACATTGGATTTTGATAAATTTTCAACATCTTCCCCCCTTCTATGTTTTATGTGAGTTGTTGGTAGCAGAGGGATAGCGTGGGTTTCAGCCGCCTGGGGTGTAGGCCAAATTTGCCAGCCCCAAAAAATGCTGCCCGGAAAAAAAAAAAAAAAAATGAATTGTAGCAGGTTAATTGAGTCAATGTGAATTGAACAACTGATGCTGCAGGTGTTAATGGACAATTTTGAACTCTATTCTTTACATGAAAGAATTAATTCTCGCTGAATATTTGTCGTGAACAATCCGAGCACAAAATAATACATGAGGAATTACCGCAAGACAAAAGTTCCCTGCTCATTTTAATCGATCCGAATTGTAGGTGCAAAGAAATGGTTCAAATTTTTAGTTCAGATTACAAGATATTATTATTATTTATTGTGAAATTTTGCCACCCCCAAAAAGTGCTGCCCGGGGTGGGCACCCCCACTGTCCCCGACACGCTACGCCCCTGGATGATAGTTCTCATTTTTTTTTTGAAACCAGATCAAATCATAAGATTAAAATTTATATAGGTTTATTTATATTTATATATTGCTACCGAACTTTTGTACAGGTTCGGTGGCGCTGGGGATAAAATGCGACTAGAGCAGAATAAATAAAAATCAGAGAATTTATTCATTAAATGGAAATACTTCAATTACAGGTCTCAAAATATCGAACTGAAGAATCGCTCGGGACGGTCCTGTTTGTCTTCTCCAGGTGATGGACTGAGTTGTGCGGTCCAATTCTGTCTTCCTCGTTCTCTTCTCCAACGGGACCGGTCCTTGGCTTCTTCTCTCGGCGATTCGACTGAGTTGTGCGGTCCAATTCTGTCTTCCTCGTACTCTTCCAACTGTCAGCGAGCTTCTCAGATTCTCTTCGGCAAGAAGTGTGTCTAGCTCGGCTTTGATTCTTCACTTTCTCCGGTCTGGAGATCCTTCCGTGGCTTGGCAGCCACCAATGTACTTCCCTACTCTCTTTCCTTCTCTCTCTGGGCGGTTGCCCAACAAAACCTCTCTGCTTCTCTCGGTCTCCGACCTGGAGAACCCTTCGTGACCGTTCACCACTGGCTAACTGTCTTTGCAGCTCTCTGCGCTGCATTATATGCCCGATACTTGCCTCCCTTTCACTCCGACAGAGTCCACTACCGCAAGGGAGATTGGGTTGGTTGAACCTATTCTTCTCACAAGGGAGTCAGCGACGGTCGAACCCAACAAAAAAAGATAGGGGGGGAAATTGGCCAGTTCCACAGGTAACAATATTTCAAAGAAATATCTGAACTTTTATCTGGAAAAATAAAATTATATAGATTAAATTTTATAAATTTTATGTTTTGAAAGTTTTAAAGTATCTGAGTAAGTAAGGTTTAAAATATCATTTGAAATTAAATTGATGTTTATAAAGAATATCTTCAAGAAAAGATGAAACAATGTTTGATTGTGGTTTATTTGTTCAGTTATGAGGATTTGGTCTTTAATGTTCTCTTACTGTAAACTACATACATAGGAGGTATACTGAGATACTTCTTGCGTTAAGAATAATACTGCATATTTATTTACTAACAAAATTAATTGAGGCAGGGACTCAGGTAATAACTAATAAGATGTGGCAAATTTTTATTTACAGTTGAAGTAGATGAAAAGCAGATTTAAGAATTGACAGAATTCAACAGTTGCTATAATTATAATTCGCAAATTGTTTAACAGGTTCACATGATATAGTTCTATTTAGTATTTCTATTTTTCATTCTTATGAACTTTTTCTATTTCTCAGAATGTTTCTGTTAGTGATGATTTCTCTTGGCAAGAGAATATTTTAGGAGCTGATTTTATTAATTTTATTTTGCTTCCTTAAAAAAGCTTTGTTTTTTTTTTCTTTAGTTTGTTTTATTTGAATATCAAGGTGTCACAAATTCATTTAGAATCTGTTTGCATTATATGGTCTTTTTTTAGATGCTTATAAATAATTTACAAATTCCTAAAAAAAATATACATATATTTTATGATTAAACTATGTAACAAATTAAAAGACAAATTCTGTAATAATTTTATGCAAAGCTGTAAATAATATTTTTTGATTAAGAAATAGTAATAATTTTTTATTGTTCCACTTTTGTGAATTATATTAAGTTGCAATTAAAAAAAAAAAGTAGCTAGTGTTTGGAAATAATCTGTGATGTTTTTCTGTTCTATAAAAAGAAATTAGAAGCTTGTTTCTATAAAAAACCAGCTCTACAAAATTAATCTAAAATGTAAATTAATCTTGAAACCTTTTAAAAAAAATTGAATAATATATAAAGATATATAAATACTTTTTGTATTCTTTATTTAGTGCCATGGATAAATGTAGTTCCTATAAACAATACTGTGTTCGTATTATACATTTATTTTTTTAAACTTCTGATAAAAGATGATATTAATTAAGCTCTAAGAAAAATAAAATGTCTTTTTCATTGCTAAAATGTAAGTCGATCTCACTAGAAGAATGATATTGCAGTC
The DNA here is from genome assembly GCA_023159025.1 of Thereuonema tuberculata. NCBI lineage: Eukaryota > Metazoa > Arthropoda > Chilopoda > Scutigeromorpha > Scutigeridae > Thereuonema > Thereuonema tuberculata. Next base: position 40,568,553 of record JAFIDM010000003.1, on the reverse strand, counting down.
CATGTTTTTATTGAATTGTTTATTATTATTTGTTTTTTACTTCTAGTGCGCTCTTTTGATTCAGGTTATCAGTTGGCTGTTAAATACCTCCTACAGCTGAAATCATTTTGTGCTTGTCCGTGTTTGTCCGTTTTTATGGTTTAAATCAGAGGTTCCCAAACTTTTTTTTTCTCATAGACCACTTTCAAAATTTTACTGGTTTCGGTGGACCCCCTGCTGCTACATTTCTACCATATTCCTAAAACTCGTCAAAAAATGTGAAGATTAGATTAAACGATGGAAATTTACGTCGTGGCTGAGTTCCAACCCTAAATTCGGAGTGGTAAAAATAAAAATAAAAATAGTATATTTTCTTGTGATCTATTTATTAAAATAATATGATTACAGACTTAACAGAATTAAAATTAAACGTTAGTAACGTACCGTTACTTCAACAATGCAAATCAACAATTTTAAAAAAATAGTCATAATTTTAATGGGAGGGATGTACTTGATGGATTG
>JAFIDM010000003.1:40532871-40545347 GCA_023159025.1 Thereuonema tuberculata | reverse complement strand
TAAATATTAAACTGATTTATAACTGTCATTTTCTTTTTTTTTTTCTTGTAATTAAAATATAAAATAACATAATCCTTTTCTATCCGACAAACTTGATTCACTGCTCTTACAGTACGTAATAATTGCAGTCCAGTACAAGCATCGATAACTGAAAAAAAAAAAAAAAGGCATTTCTCCGCAATTTCGACGATTTTCGCTGTACGACAGTGGTCTGGAGCCTAACCTACCTCAATACCAGGGTATGTCTGCACTTGCTGTCTGTCTGGAGTCTTACCATGCGTATATATGCCAAAGTTAGTGCAGCTATCTTTTTATTGGAATATTTATTTAGAATTTTATTTTTGTAGATACTATAAACAAATATATGCAATTAATTGAAGCAATTACAACCTTGTATAATAATTTACTAAATAGGAACTTGCTTAATCTTACAACAGAATAATAATAATAATAAAATAATTACAGTGTTAAATTATCAAATTAATAAAATTGTTTTATGATAAAATGAAATAAAAAAAATTATAATAAAATTTAATTTAATAATTTTTTTATCCAGGTCCCTTTTTTAAAAGATTTTTTTAAGATATCTGAGAAAGGGAAGTGACCTAAAAAAATTAAAAACGTTAGAACATATAAAAAATTTTAAATTTTCATTTTTTTTTAATGTTTCGATGATTTTATCCATCTTGATTTTTTATTTCAGATAAAAAAAAAAAAAAAGAGAACAAAGAAAAATAAAAGGAATATAAAGAAACCAAAAAATCCAAGATACCTATTGTAAAAAAATAACAAATTTATTATAATCTTGAAAAATTAATGGAACTACATTCATGATATTGTAATGAGCCTGTCTATGATATTGTATTGGTGTCTGTGGGGTACGAATAAGGTTTGGAACTGAACTGAATTAATTTATTAAACAGAAAAGATGGGTTTTTAAAGATTTTACAAAGTTGAATTTCAGTGGATAAGTAATTAAATATATACACAGTGATTGGGTAATAAACATAACGAACTTAAATTAATTAACTAATTAAACGGCTGTAACGGAAAAGAATTTAAAAATAAACAGAACAGCAATAATTAGGAAATAGAAAACAAATGATTTAAAATAAATAACGGTAAAGATTTAAATGAATAAAATACAGATATTTACAGATAAATACAAATAAATGATTTCTAAAGACATTTACATATAAACTGTTACAATATTGTTGCATTCTTATTAGCTCAGAATTTTTTTGTCCCGTTTTTGTAATTATTGATTTTTTTTTCTTTTTTTGTGAAATGCATTTCTTTAAAGCTATTATTTCATAAAAATCTTAATTTTTCTTTATTGTTCTTTTCAGTTGATTCTTCTCTATAATGAAGCATTTAACCCCTCCCAACACGAGAATTATTATTAAATATTTTAATTAAAGACTGACACCTTTTCTTCTACTTTCTGCCTGAGAATGTTTCAAGTCTAATGAACTCGAAAAGTTTGCGGTCGAGTAACTATTGAACACCGGTCGACTCCAGCGTGCAAATAACGAATAAAAGCTTTTCAAGAAAACCCGCAAAACCCACTAAGCCTTTCAAGGAGGTAAGCGAATAAACAGCGAGTTGTTGTTGTATTTAATGATACGTCACGCGGCATTGCATCTTGCTCAGGGTTGGTTGCGTTGTGTGCTTATTGCCTCAAGGCCCATCAGTCTCTCTCTTTTTTCCACTTCATCTTGCTCGCGCGCCTACCTCATGACGTCACGGTGGGATCTCAGGTAGAAGAGGTTCGCACGCCTGTCCCATTTGGCTTCTTTTCGCCAAACCGCCGACAGAAAAACGTGTGCCATGTCCTTTCGGTCGACGTGAGTTTTTGACGGCGGCATTCGGTATGCACTGGCAGGATGCCGCGCATCGTCCTTTCGCGGTTGTTCGGCGTCCTTTTCTGCTCTGCCGTGATCCTATGGAGTTGGCCGCCCCCTGCGCACGGTTTCCCTGTAAAGGTCACCGTCCCTCTCGAAGAACTTCGGCCGCGAATAGACGAGATGGCCGAAACACTTCTCAACTGCCGTCGTCTGCCCGGACTTTCCGTCGCCGTCGTCCGAGTACCGAACGGCGTCAAGAGAAGCAGCAGGACCGGACGAATGCGAGCCAAGCCGCCCGAGATACTCACGGCCGGTTACGGAGTAGTCGATGTAACAAATAAACGACCCGTCACAGTAGATTCCCGCTTTTGTATCGCCACCCTCACACAGAGTTTCACGGCTGCAGTTCTTCTTCAGTTGCTTAAAGAAAATGGAACGTAAGTATCCTTAAAAAATAATCTTAATTCACAACAAAATTATTGATAGTTTGTTATTACAGTAACTTGAAAGTTAAGCCAAATATTAATGAGTTTTAGTAGTTAAAACAATAATTTAGATAAAATTAAGAAAAAAATTCTAGGAAAGTGAAAAAAAAATCTAGAATAAAAAAAAATCTTCCATTTACAAAAAAAACAAACAAACAAAAAAACCTCCTTATATTTTTTGTTTCGGAGGGAAATTACTTTCCAGGCGTAGAGTTCTACGAAGTTCAACGCTAATTTAAATGCATATAACAAACCCTGCAAAGTGGGTGTGTAATTGGAACGTAATACAACGTCACATACCAAGTTCTTGAAATTAACTTTACCCAGAATCACAGAAGAAAGAATTTAAAAATGTTTGATGTTTTATTAAGTTTATTTTCATTAAATAAAACAACTATTTTTTTGATAAACCTCGATAAATCTTAATACAATTCAGTGAAATATTAACCTTTTAAATTAAGTAACGGATAAAAATATCAATTAAATGTTATGTAAAGTATTTTTTCTGAAAAATTCAGTTCAGTATGATGAACATGAGTAATTTAAAAAAGTCTATAGGATCTGTACGGTTACAAAATTTCAACAAGTTAACCTCAATAGAAACTAAGAAATAAAATCATATTTCTGTATGGTTGTAAATGGCCTTGTATACTTTGCAAAATTCACGTTTCATGTCTGTGTTCGTACTCTACCAATTATCTTACGCCGATCTACATTTATTCGAAAACTGCGAATTCCAGATCAATTTTTATTTATTCCTTGAACTTGGTTATTGGTAATGAAAGTAGATCACTGGAACCAGTTGTTGAAATCGAAATATCCAAACTTGTTTTCTTTTTTCTTTTTCCATACCTTTTGCTTTTGTGTTTCAGTTCATGTCTCCTGCGTTAACATTGTCTGCTTTTTCAATTCCAAACCACTTTCACTTACGTTGTTGTTTCCACGCTTTGCTAAGCTTTATTTTTGGAAGGAAATTAAATTACCATACATAATGGCGCGTGCAGCGAAGTAAGTAAATTAACAGTACATGTCTGTTGGCGAATAACTGTCTACAGGAAATATGGATTGTGTCAGAAACCTTAAAATTCGGGTCGGGTAAAATGTCAGATACTGTTTTAACCCAATGACTTCATCTATGATTGACGGCGCTGGGAAAGTTTGACGAGGGTCATCACACCATTTCGGCAATTTTCTTTTTTTTTTTTAAGTTTTCCAATTTGGAAAGTCAATGTCTTCATTAATTAGGAGGAAAAAAAATGAGGTAATGAACCTTACAACTTTCGAATATCAATCATTCTCCTAATCACGAAAAATTCGGAATAAACAAATTAGAAAATTACGTAGAGATTAAAACTGAGATTCGTTCATAGTAGAGCTGTGGTGACTAAAGATGCGTGGACTAGACGTAAAATTTACTGTACATTTATTGTAAGTGAATTTATATTATGTATATGTTAAGATATTGAGGACAATGTAGGCTAGATGTTTCTGAAAAAAAAAATCCTTAAATAAAAGCTGCTGATCTTTTAATGCCCTATTGCCACACATTATGTCGTGGAATTTATACCAAAATTATTTAAAAGGTTAGCATGTTTTTGTATTAAAAATGGTTGAAATAATTTACAGATATATTCTTAACCAAATCTTAAGGTTTGTTGTTTCTATAAAACACTTAAATAAAAACATATGATCAATAAGAACTCAGTTATTTCATTAAAGCAGGCAAAGGAAGGGACGTGAAAAGTTAATAATGAAATGTCCACAATAAGAATATTTTGTGCAGCGCACCTAAAACAGATTTTCCTCAATTTTTTCATGATGATATATTATTTCTGAAAAGTAAAAAGTTAGAAACAGAATAAACTTAATACATTTTAAGTAGTCATTCTTGAAATAGTTATAGTAAAAATAGAACTGTAGTTTTTCCTTTAAAATTGCACTCTTCGTTTTTTAGGGTTGAGAGGCAGGAATTCAGACTTCAAACTTGAATTTGGTAAATACACTATCTAAGGAAGGCGAGAAAATGGGTAGCATGTGAAAAATATTTCGAAATAAAACCTTGAAGACAACGAGATTGGGTTTTGTTTTTGGTTGGTTGGTTAGAGCTTCAAATCAGTGGGCAATTGATTAAAGGCAACCCTGGGGCCGGCATTCGTGGACAACAAGGCATTTAGCTGTGGATTTGTTTTGCTGATCTGCGAAGGGATGGGTAATGCTTAATGTTTTGCAGCACTTACATTTCAACCACAAAAGCGATATTTCTTGTCTTGAACTCATACTTTCCATTAACACCCAATAGTTCTTTGACTTATTACGTAACTATCCCTAACTGAAAGTTGAATAGGAGGAAAGATTCTCGCAGTCGTTTTGAAAGACCGAAAACACATCACAAAATCTAAGAAGTCACTGTATGAAGAATATAGCATTTGTTCTTCTAAAAGAAAATTAAAATATAAAGCCCTTATGATAATCAGGGCAAAGGCATTTTGTTAAATTGGAACTTGTTCATTTTTTATCAAATCTTACAGGATTTTTTGCAAATGATGTAAATTGTTTTAAAAGTAAAAGTACTAATAGTGTCATCAGTATTCATTCGTCTGTCCTTTATACCTTCCACGTTAGGCATGCTTTCAATGACGAAGTTTTGAAGGTACGAGTATATATTATATTTCATTATAATATTTAAAAAAATTTTATTAAATATAAGTTCCATTTCATTATTGATACGTTTTTTAAAATTATTATTTCCTACTTTTAGCAATTTAAAAGGATATTATTATTATTAATCATTTTTTAAATAACATAGGCACATATTAATTAATGAACATAGGCCAATTAAAATTGGTTATCTTATTATTTGATTATGCCCTTTTGGCAAAATGCTTGAAAATTTTAAATAAAAATTAATTAATCTTAACTAATGTTAATTGTCCTATGTTAATTACAAAAAGTTACTCTGTCCTGCTTAATTATAAAAATTGATTATATCAAAGATTTACAAAATAGAATAAATGCAGAGATCTTGGAAGGCGAAATGTCCTTACGTTCTACAGAATTTTAGGCTTTTTAAAGTACTGTAATTCCCGCCTTTAAAGCAGGTTTTATTGTTGGAAGATGTGAATGATCTTTCTGAGTTGATTACAGCACCTTGTGGTAATGCAACAAATATGTATACGATGCTAAGAAAGTTATTCGTGGAAAAAATGGAAACATTAAATGAAGAGATTAATTACTTTCCAATATCTGTCTTCTCACAGGCTTTCACGCGTTATTAAACCACATTTTTATTTCATCATTCGAAAACGTGAACTTGCAAAACGTGTTGGTGCGCTCAGGTATACAGACTCGTTTGAATCCTTTGATGCATTAATTATTTTTAAATTAAGGATAAAAATATTTAATTATCTTCATTACTGTATGAAACCTTGATGAAGAAAATGAAAATGCTTTTACTACGTAAAAAAATATTCAATAAGTATTAAAAAATCTTTAATTCCAAATGAAGGAAAATTAGCGAAATTAATTTTTTTATACTATTATTTCTTTGGTGTTACTTGTGACCAGGATCTTATCAAAGGTTTTAATTCACGGAGAGTATAAGGAAAATAACGTTATACCCCTAAGAATTAAATATCTTTCAAGTTTTACGATCGTAATGTACTGGTTTTTAAAACATGTAGAATATTTACGTTTTGTTTCGAATCGCTTTTATAAGAAAATGGTTATTCTTCAATTTGTTCAATTGATTTGTCATTTCAAAAAAATGCATGAAATTTTTCTGACGAAGGACCTGATTTTATAAAAGTGGATCTGTTTTTAAAATTGAATTTAATCCTATCAATACTTTTTTTTTTATATATATTTGTAGTCCGATGAAGAAAACCGTTACAGGTTTTCGAAACTTGTAACTTTTTTTTATTTTCTTATTAAATCTGTTTCTAATGTTCTGTGCAAACGGTCGCTACATTCATTACGTTTGAAATTGAATTTAATATTGTAATATTGTTTGTGGGAGAGTCTTGTAGGAGCGAAGAAGCAACGAGTCAATTTTGGAACTGAATTGAATTAATTTATTAAAACATAAAACATGGGTTTTTATAGATTTTACAAAGCTGGATTTCATTGGAGGATTAATTAAAAATATACATAGGGATTGGACAAGAAACATAACGAACTTAAATTAATTAACTAATTAAACGGCCGCAACGGAAAAGAATTTAAAAATAAACAGAACAACATTAATTAGGAAATAGAAAACGAATGATTTAAAATAAATAACGGTAAAGATTAAAATGAATAAAATACAGATAAATGCAAATAAATGATTTCTAAAAATATTTACATATAAACTGTTACAATATATTACATTTTTAAAGCTTACTTTGGAAATGATAAATTCATTTCTCGGCCTTAATGGCTAAAATAGTGCAAGTGAGATCTAATGATATCAAAAAAAAAAAAAAAATATTATAAAACTATGTTTCTTTTTTTATTGCATAATATTACGTATTTAAGTTGAATAAGAATTCAAAAATTAAAAATTTGCTAATATATCAATATAATTTATTAATATTAATATTTTCTAAACATTAGTGCATATTAGTGAAAATATATATATTATTATTTTTTTCATAATAATCCCCTCCACCTCTTTATTACATCCTAATTCCGATTCTGTCCCTTAATTAAGGATCTCACGATCGAAGATTATTGCTTTTCTGTTATTCATTCTGTTTGTTTCTTCTTTTCTAGAAAGCGGACACTTAAAACGGAAATTCCTCTGTTCTGATATCGTCTGTGCCATCTTTTCACAATTTCTCAATATCTGCTTCTTCACCTTCACTTATTTCTTTTGTTCTTTTATTTCTTTTCCCGTTATTTAATCCCTCCAATTCGGTCATCTTTCGCGAATCACGTGATCGTCAGCGACAAAGAAACTGTCACTGTATTTTGGAGGTGAAAAACGATTCACAAATGTATGAATTAAACTCGGACATCTTTTACCTGTCATCGACTGCTTCGTAGGACAGAGCAATGATCTCTACTCCCAATAGAATAAATACCAGTCATTTGCCTATCAGATATCTGTCTGAATCTTGTTTCTGAACAAGCGGCGAGATTTTCTCAAGTTTAAATAACATCATCTCTTCCTCACGAATGAGGACGATCTTTTTTTTTTCTTCTTCTTCTTTGTAAGTGATAACCTCGAAGTCGTGCAACCCTGTTAATATTTCTTACAAGTGGCCTATCACCTCCAAAGATATGTTTGATTTATGCTGCATGTCTGCCTTCTATTTCTACGTAGCAATGAATTTTAACGTAAAAGACATTAAAAGATAAGGTTTCTCGGAAAATTACACCATTTCGTTTTTTTGTTTTTTGTTTTTCGTTTTTTAAATCTCATTTTATGGAAGAATAACCACATCAGTTTTTTCCTATGAATTCCATTCGACAGAAAATCTCCTCAGCAAAACTAACAATTCATATTATTTTAACCATTTCTGTAATTCAGTATATAGGCCTACGTATAATAAGCAATGTTTCTACAAACGCTTAACTTTTATAATAATTAAATGCTTATTTAAATGAGAAACTAATATTTTTAATTATTCAGTTGCTAAAAATCTTAAATTTAAATTGCATAATTTATTATTATGTAAAAGTTTCAAACCTTGGGTTTCCAACAAAGACAAAATGGCGGGTCTTTATTATTATTGTTATGTAGTCAACCTACTTCAATCAAGGACCTTTACATGTTTTTCTCAGAATGTTCTTAGTAACAGCATTTGCATTGTACTATTTCTTTCAACGACATTTCTTAATTTAAAACTTTTTAATTCTTAATTGTGTCAATTTCTTTCAGTAGAGTCAAAGTAGCAGAAATGAAAAAATATTCAGGATTATATAAGTAATATATAATTCTTTCAAATAGAATCTTATAGATTTGAATTGCGAACTTACATTCATGTACCTATCTATCTATCTATCTAGCTAGCTAGCTAGCCATACACTATATATTTATATTTTATCACTTGTAGATAAAATCCTATAGTAAACATTATTACATTTTCTATTAATTTCAAAGCAGAAAAAAAAAACTTATTATATTTTAAATTATGATTTAAATAGCAACAGAAATAACGATAGTAATATAATTATTATTAGTAGTTGTAGTAATTGCCAGTTATTTTGTTCTTGTTTGCAAATCTACTTCCTTCCATACCATTGTTCTCAATCTATTTTCACGTCTCCATTCTTCTGACACTTCAGACTTGTTGAAACGTAATCTGATGTAAAAAAAGATGTTTCTTCTGACAGGTTGAAATTTAAACTCAGCCTTAGTTGAAAATGTAGGAAGTAAAAGATACCATCAAGATTTAAACAAACAAAAAAATGTAACAATTGGCAAGTACTTGATCAAATTTGATGCCAAAACTTCATTTCTAGAATCGTTTTAAGTCACGAACAACTTAAGAACCATGATAGTTATTTAGGTGAGGTTTTCCTAAATGATTTTAAAAGTACTAAAGTATTGCTTCATCTTTGATATTCTATAAGTGGTTGTATTCCAAAGCAGAATTCTGCTTAATTAAAACAAATTTGTATTACGAAACTGTAAAAAACATTTGTATCTGTTTAGTATAATGACGCTTTAAGAATTGAACTATAAGCTACCAGAAAATAATAGTTTTTGCTGAATAGCATATTTTGGATAAGGTTTGAAGCTAAAAACAAATCTATTTTAAATTGATTTATGTTTGTTAAAAATGGTAAGATTTTGTTTATGAAATTGCTTACTTGAACAACACCAGAATAGTTAGTGTTAAAAGACTGTATTAAACTTATGCCAGACAGATTAGATTAAACTTGAGTAGTCTTCCACGAAGTTTTCTTAGTTTGTTGATATTTCGAAAGAAGTAACATCCAATGTCAGAACGACGGCCATACTTTCCAAGAAGCATAGCTTCCTTCGAACGGTCCATTTACTTTGCCTTTTTAATTCTGTTTGTTTCTCCTTCTTTGACAACAGGATTTCTTTAGTCACACTGCGAGAAAAGTAATTAAAAAACCATGTTATCTTTATTTTCCTTGGTAGTTCTTTTTTCTTTGGCAATGGAGCGCTTGTTTCCTGCGTTCCATCTGCAACCCCAACCGGATTCACGGTCTTAGTTTCTCTGTAGCGAAATTTTGAATTGAATATTTAAGTTTCCGCTTGGCATAAAGATGAGATAATCGTCTGAAGTGAGGTTATCTTTTACTGAGATGAGACAATCGTTCTGGTGTGAGATTATCTTTTATTAGCTTACAATGAGGATATGTTTAAAACGCTGAGTAACAATACATCACAACTTCACAAACGATTACCTCCTCATGTTGTCTCCTTAATTGCTATTGTTAGCAATAATGCCTCTTGGATAACGATAAATAGCTTCTCTTTCTGTTATGTAAATCTACTATATAAAGCGATTAATCGATTAGAGATTAATCTCGTCATAAATAACCTTCATGAGAATATAAAAAAAAAAATGCTATTCATAAATCTTTGATGCTTATCTTTCAAATGTTTGATTTGAGAAGTTGATTTGAAATGAAGTACAACTTAATAATTAATACATTTTTAGCTTTTGGTCAGTATTTAACGTAAAAACACAAGGAGTAGTTTTGTTCATTTAAAAAGCATAGATAAAGTAAAAGATCGCTGCAGCAAAATAATCAGATTTTCGTTGGTCATATAGATTATGTTTTTATGTCTTAAAGCAAGAACTGCTTCCGAAACCGATAATAACAAAAACTTATTTGTTAGTATTTTCATTTTCGCTAGTATGCTTGATACCAGTGGTAATATTCATATACAACGTACATTATCTACGTACTTATATTCGTATTTTTGGAAACGAAACTGTTTTATTGAGATGTTAATCATTCATATTATTTTTTTAAGGTTTATTTAGTTTAAACATTTGAAGAAAACCAAAAAAGCCTGAAGTTTGTAATATTTTTGAAATTATATCATCTTTAAATCAAAAAATTAAGTGTTGGACACCGAAATCTGTAAAGTAAAAAGACTCAAGAAGTATAAATGCAACTACAAAGACTCAAGTTTGATCTCTTTAAATTTAGCTGAGAAACTTGGTCTTAATTATGTAATGAATTCAAGATTTTATTTAAGAATATCTTCTAAAAACATTGGTAAGAGAAACAAGCAGAAAGCGCAACTTCAAAGAAATTCTTGGAAAAACGTAATTGCTTCAGTTGTATTATATTTTTTCTCTCCAAGCTTTTAAATTAAAAAACTGTGCTTATATATTTTCATAAAGAAAAATTTGTATTTCAAACACATCTAAAGATATTTCAAAGGAAAAAGGAAGCTTTCTAGAAAGCTTTCGTAATTCAATCAATATAAATCGTCTTTTTGTTTATTGTTCGACGTCCGAAAATTGAGTTCAAAACAAGCGTTTTAGAGAATGTCTAAGTTTAGCTTCTGTAGTCACATCATCCCAATGCATTGAACGGCGCCTGGGAAGTAGGCAATGCGATCACGAAATGAAGACATCTGTTTGTTTTTATTTTTTATTCCTCGAAGAGCCAATGCATCAAACCTATTTATTTCTGTATAGAAACAATAACAAGGACGATTGTGTTCTGTTAAATAGCATACAATCAAATGAGGAATGCCTTCAGGCCATTCGTAAGAAGGAAACTTGCCATGAGAAAATCCAAGAGGAAAACAAAGTCTCTGTTTTCTCTGTTGGGTTATAATGTAAGACTCTTCTACGGAACAATTAGAAGGAAGAAAAAAATAATAATAAAAAAGCAGTGACGTAGCTGTGGACATGAGAAACGCTGGTACAGCGGAAGTCTTCCTCTGTTATTTCTCTCCCATCTCCAGAAGTGAAAGTGTGTCACTCCTTCAGGGATTAAGAAAGTTGCAGTTCAAATCACTTGTAATTACTGCTCCACGGAAAGCGGAAGACGTATATTCGTTATATAATCGCATTTAAGTCAAATACTGGTTTTCAAGATGGCTGTAGTATCTTCTTGTAGTAGGTAAATTAGGCCTCGTTACCGCTTTACTACTATGGCAGCGAAAGAACATAGGAAGCAATGGCGGGAAAGTAAAAGTAACTTGGTTTCAAGAGTATTCGCTAAACATCGCATAAATTAATTCTTATTTAGGATTTTGAATGTATTTTTGATTATAAATACAGAATAGTGTCTTGCTCGTTAAGCCATAGACAAACATTTGGTCTAGGTTTAATCCCCCAATGAGATTCTTCTTTCTTTTTTTCCATCCTTTCCAAGGAGAACTGGTAGAGTTACTTGAGAGTAAGAAACCCAAAAGAACATGTAAATATTATTTGGTCTTTGGCTATTCCAATGACTTCAGTATTTAGATATACTATTAATTTGATTTGAAATTCTGAGTATCTTTAGACACCTAAAAAAATAATCAACATACTTAAAAAAAATTATAAATTATTCTTCTAAATTTCCATAACAACTTCGTAAAGAATGTTCCAGACCTTTTATCTCATGAGTATGGTTGCTTTAAGGCTTAAGCAGCTTCCGCTACGCTGTTTTTCAATTGTATCATGAATCATAGCTTTTTTTTTTTTTTTTGCACCCTCGCTCTAAAGATATGAGGACATTAACACCAATGCCCTAAGAGACCTTCTGGATACTCATTACCTGGAAGATGGGTAGAAAGGATAGAACTCTCTCCCCATTCTCATCTCCCTAGGCTTTTAAATTAGATATTCTTCAAACAATGTAGATGATTGAATAATGGCATAGAAGAAAAAAAATACTGAATAACATGTACATTGCACAATTATTAAAAGCATGTAGAGACTGTTATTGGATCTTTTTTCTTAGGAGATACATGCTAATGTTTATATGCGGTAATGTTTAAATATAAATATGTAATTCTCAAGTTAAATCTAATATTCCAATACGTACGTTAGCTAAGATACTGAGAGAGAGACAGAAACTTTAATTTCGAAATCACATTATTCACTATATTTTTTTTTTTGTTCTTTGTAACTTAATTTTTAAAGAACAGTAGTATACGGTAATTCTTAAAGTAAGATCAATGTTAATAAGAATAATGTTAATATGAGAAAGTGAAAAGGTTTTATGGGTA
>JAFIDM010000003.1:40502997-40532861 GCA_023159025.1 Thereuonema tuberculata | reverse complement strand
TAATTGTGAATACAGAGAAGCATATAATTGCTCAAATCTATAATCATTTACAAATCCGAAAGATAGGAAATATGGTTATAAAAAATTCACTCCTGATGTTTGATAAGTTCCTTAAATACCACAAAGTGTGTCAGTTCATACTTACTGCCACATAACTTGCATAACAATGAACTTCATAACTGGAAGCAGGTGATAAATGAATTTCGATATTCCAATGAATTTTGATTGGAGAACATATATTTAGATGAAAAAAACAACTCTTTTCCTTATGGTTTAAATGAAAAAAATGCAAGAATTATTAAAAAATTGCAATCACACAAAACTCAAGTCGAGTTTATCAGTCGAGTATTTATCAACGAGAGGTAATTAATGGATTCATTAATTTCAGGCTTCTTTTCTTCATTTTTGCTTTTGTCATCAAGATACCCATAACACACACTATAGTTCACTCCATTTTTATTAACAGGATTACTTAGCAGTCAGTTTTAAAAAAAAAATAATGTATTTTTTTTAAATCTGCTATGAAAAGATGCTTCAAAAAACTACATTAATTTTAACTTTCCCACCATTTGGAATTGTTCTTCCGAACAATTACTCATTAAGTTATACAACACTTCTTAAGTGTGTTAATGCCACCAAGCATAAAAATTTGAATAAATTATATGTGAATTAACAGCACTAAAAAAAAACCAAGATAATTAATGCTTTAAGACAGTGTCAAAAGCAAAGCGGCCCCATAATATGCACAATTGTACAAACAAAATAATTAAAGCAAGAGCATATAAAAATGCAAGACCGTTCCTTTTTGTTTTATAGGCAAGCTGTAATCTAGGGACCGCTAATACAATGCTTAGTGCATCATTTGGATATGTTAAAGAATTTATGAAACAATACGTTTGTAAATATTAATAATGACGTCCTGTTGGCAATTGTTAGTATTGTTATGTATGAAGCATCATTATTATTACTGTGTTAATTGTTATCATTATTACTAACACTGCTTTGGAAAACGTCAATTTGGGGGGTCAGGGAGTGGTCCTACAGGTATTATTTTTTTTTTTACGTGGTCACCTACTTTTTGATGCTGAAAACAATGGGGAAGGTTTCATTCTAATATCTAACCGTTTGGCCGCTACATAGTGTGACATACAGTGTGACAGACAGACAACACAAAAGCAAGAGCGGTTCCCTATGTTAACTGTAACATGGGACCGCTAAAAAAAGAGTTAAAATATATGTATTAACACAATTCAGAGCCTCATCAAAGGATAAATGATCTTCAAACCTCTTATACTGAAGAATGGATCCGCCCACTCGTTTCATAAAAAGGTCTTCGGAAAAATCATACATTGTCATTGATATTTGCATGGATCTAATATTTTCAAGCAACTGTGTATTGTTCCTCATCCTTCCGCCCCTCATTAAGAAATGGAATAGAATAAACAATATTTATTTGTTAATTATTTGTTACATAATTAATATTTTGTTCTTAGTTATTATTCAATTAGACATAAATTAACGGTCTTTTTGACTCAGTAATCTTTGATTTTTTTTTTAATTTTATTTGCTTATTAACATCATTAAAGTATTAATATCTCTTACATTATAGGTTACAAAATACATTTTTATACAGATTTTCATTAAATGAGTTATACATTATTTTCTCAATTTTAAGAAAATTCGTTTATTATGGATTGCGGCTTAAAGCGAATTTTTTTCCTCATTGTGATTCACTTTATATCTTACATCCAGATAGACATAATCTCAAAATTGAGAAAACGATTTAAATACAATAAAAGATATATAAATTAGATACAGATTTCATGATGATTATACTGCCTAAGAGTTATCAAAAGATAAGGTTGTATTCTGGTAGTTCGGCTCTGAACACTTCGATCTGGATTCAATCCGGATAAGATTTGAAGTTTATTCTCTCGTCTCCAATCGTCTGATTTCGTCTACCAAAGAAGAAAGTGGAACTTGCACTTCAGTCATTTAGGCTTTCCGGATATGTAACGCATTAGGTGCATTGTGAAGATATGCGGATGTCCAGCATCATCAATGTACATTATTGAAAAAAATTTAAGCTTTCAGCATTTTAAATTTATTTATTTATTTAGTTTAATTTCTTTGAAAGATGATAATTTAGTTATGATACTTTTGTTTCTTAACAAGTGCAAGCGATTTCCGGGATTTGTTTCTCTTTTTTTTTCCAAGCTTAAAAATCGTTTATAACGAAGTTTTGGGGAATGACTTTCAATGAGGTAATATCCGGCTCTTATTTCCTCTTTTTCTCTTTGAAATTGTTTAGAAACAAAAGACGTGGTAATTTTTTTTTATTTTTTTTAATAGAATGATTGTAATATCAAAGTTTAAAAGCACTTGAAAAAAAAAGTCGTTGTATTTTTTTTAAGTTTTTAGTAAGAAAAAAAAAAAGTGTTACCTTAGATATTCCAATTGCATTTGAACTTAAACATGCGATTGTTAAAACATAAAGCAAAGTCAAGCTCTGGCCTTCACTTACTGAACTGTAATGGTTGTCTGGTTTGATGTCATCGCCTCTATTCGTCGTTGTCTTTTGTTTATCTTTCTAGTTAAATGCAGCATCACGAGCTTCACGTTAACTACACTAAGCTATATTCACACTTGACCTAAATGAACTGTAGTCTGTAGTAGACTGGGTAGGCAGAAGATTATCTTTTAGACCATTTCATTTAGACCTCGATTGATTTTTCGGAGACCTTGGACATAAGTCCTTGCAGCTATATGGCATATATTAAACTTTTTTATCGCTATTATCATTATTATTTTGGAAACAACATTATAAGTAAGTGGGTCTGCAAATCCAATACCCTACTACAATTCATTCTTCTGTTAGATTAATAATTCAATTGAAGAAAAAACTAGATCACACAGTTAATTAAACTTACAATGTAAGCCGATGAGTATTTATTGCACTTACGGATGTGTTGATAGGTTTACATTACAAAGAGACAGAAACCACTTCTTAATTACTCAATACATTAACATGCACAGAACAGACGGTTGATTTAAATAAAGTACAATATCCTGTATCTCACGACAGATAAATGTGAGGCGGGGTGTTGCTTTCCCAACTGTATTGGGGAGACAGAATAAACAATGATGCATTGTATTCCATTTGACCATGACCTCAAAATCCCGTAACGCTTTTTAGGATCGTTGGCTCACAATATTTTGAAAGCTTTTTATTTTTTTTTCCCTTCAAGTCACTCGGAAAGTGGAGAATATGGTATAGGAACATTGCTTCCTGCAATAGATTTCACAGTTTTTATGTCCAAACTTCTCAAACATTTGAATAACGGAATGTAACTTACCTAGAATTGAATGAAAGTTGAAATCTTTTGTATTGGGATTTCGTTATGCTTTTCGTAGCGGAGAAAAATCACAGAAGTTAAAAGAAATTTGCAGATTTACTGAAAAAGAATATTGACGTAATGTTATCCTTATAAAAATTCAGTGTCATTTCTGAATTTTAATTATTCGATTGAAGTTGAAGAACTCTGGAGTTATAAATGCAATTCTTGAAATGTAATGTACAATTCAATTTAGGATTCGTAAATCTGTAAGTTGCTAAGCTTCAGTTATTATTGGAATATAAGCTACTTCAGCTCAACGAATTATTAATGTAAAAAGATTTTATAGGTCAGGTTCTTGGAAACTTGCATATATAAACAGAAATCACTTAAATGAAAGTGTTACTGATCTCATTTACTATTATAATACGATTAAGCAATTTATTGTTCTTTCTTTCTACAAAAATTTTCAAATGAGTTGATTCACCGCCCGATTAGGTCATTAGCAAAACAATTTTTTTTTCGATGTGAATGGTACAATAGTTGATTGCCTCGGATTCGTGTCAACTCTCCTAAGGACGCCAAGCCATTAATTTTGGTTACCTCAAACTTTTCAAAAGAACTTTCTCGTCCCCACCTCGACGCCATAGGTTTTTTTTGCACTTATTTTTTCTTCCCAGTGAGGGGGTTTGGAGAAATGCTTGGTGGGCCGTTGCCTCTGCTGGGTATCCTTTTTCCCTCGGGCAAAGTCAGACCTTGATCGTTAAACGATGATGTGGTTATTCCACCTCGTTAATTCTCGCTAACGAAGGTTCTGGAAGCCCACCTTTCACCGTTTGTTCAGTGATGGCTGATTTCTCAGAATTATGAGAGCGGAAAAACCTCTAGTTTCCAGAGGCAATGATCGCATCTTGAGAACTGTCTTTATTTTTCTTTGGCCATTGAAGTTCAGTGTTGAGGTCTTTTTTTACGGAATAAATGAAGGTGAAAGGCTTAGACAAGGAAACAAAAAAAGGAATCTCAATAACTCATCAGAAATTCAAAGAGGTTTTGTTTTAAGTGCTGGTTTTGTGTGTGTGGGTGTGTATATGTTATAGTAACAAAAGAAGAAAGAAAATTAGTAACGGCCATTTCAGCTAATTTAATTTTGTTTTTCTTAAGTTTATTTCATTTTATTTACATTTTTAGCTCGCATCACCCTTGCAGCTTTCCAAGTATTATATAATATTATAAAGCATTGTATTATAAAGAATTGTAAAGGTGTACCACTACAGGTTTAGGCTCCCAACGATTATAAAGAATTGAAGAATATAAAATTCATTATTATATTTGACGATAAATTAACTTTAGAACTCTGTTATCTCTCCAGTAATTTAATAACAATGCATTTATGAAGAAAATAAAACAAGATTAACAGTAAAATATAAAATTTTGAACATAGAAGAAAAAATTATTTATAATGTAGTCTTGAAAAAATATATAAATATAAAAACATCAGAGAAAAATACTCTTATGAAAACAAAACAAGACTTAGTTGGTTGAAGATTTTCAACATTCCTACTATAAACAATAAGTTTGGTTTTAGAGTAAATGAATATACTTACTCAAAAATATTTAGACAAATAAATTGGAATAATTATAAATTTAGAGAAATCAAAAACCAATTAATATATGATATAGTCAATAAAAATATAGTAAAAAACTTCTAATCTATACTTTAACATTAATTAAATTTTGTTTTTGATAAGACACACATTAAACTTTCCAGCACCTATAAAACAGGAGTAATTCTGTAATTACACTTAATAGGACGGGTAAACATTAAAAAAAAAAAATTGTGGAATCATAATAATGAATATTATACTGCATATGCAAATGCAATACAACATCTAATAACGCTATGAAGTTGAATTGTCACCGACCTTGGAATATTATAATAGAAGCAACAGTACTGTTGGAAACAGTAAAATTCAGAGATATTTGAAATGGACTGTAATTGATAGAAATAATTAGGCACCAAAGATCTGTCAATCAACCGTTACCTCGCAATAGGTCGTTCCATTTTACCGATTAGCTAAGGACAATTTCATCAAGCTTTAATTTAATTTAATTTTAAAATAATTCAACGAATTCAATGAAAAAAAAAAGGAAAAAGAACGTACAATTTGAAAATATAACATAGCATCTTGTCAAAGAGTAGATGACCTTCCCATTCTAATCTTCTATTTTGACGAATGGCGTCACTCTCTGATTTGCGAGATCTTTGAATTCGGACATTATATTACAGTTTCTCTTAATCAGTTTCAAGAGCAAATATTATGTCTACCTTATATAAAAAGTTACAAAATGTTTCCTTTTTAAAAATAAAGCGATATAGAATTGTTATTTATTTGTTGTTTTTCGTGCTTTGTATTGATTGGGATATTACTGAAGAATTAGTTGAAAAGTTCGTTTATGAATTTCATTTCGATCTCAAGATTTGTTTTGCGAAACACAGGGATATTTTTGGTCAATTATTTTATTCAAGGATACTTTACATCGTGTTTCCAGTTATACTCTCGACCTCGAATGTAATCTTGAATTACAATTTTTTTCACGCCATGGTCAAAATGTTAGTTTCTATCTATCTATCTATCTATCTATCTATCTCAATAAAATCGACATATTTGCATAAGTATTATTTATTTCGCCAATGGGTAATCATTTATAATCAACACCATGTGACCTTATGGTAAAAAAACAGTGCTCTACTGCAATGCAACTGCTATGACCACAATGTGATTCGATTGTATAAAAATATATATTAATAGAAGGCAATTCAAAGTTAATCTTAATGTGATTTTTAGATGGAAAGCTTCCGTTAATAAATAAACAGTAAATATTGACTGACCTTCACAAAAATTTGGATGTAATCAACAAATTTTTATAAAACCGCCTAAACTTGTATGAAATCAAAAATCAGCCATGATCATATCCATCCATCGAGAATCGAGCGGATAGACAGATAGACTTATAAATAGAATATTTCACAAGATCACATTTGAATCGCTAACTGCAGAAAGGAAACAAGTCCAATTTTGCCAATTTCACAGGAGAGACAAAAAACTTAGTAAACCCTAATACACTACTGATATTAATTTGTTTACATTTTAGTTTTATATGACTGGGCATTCTGGACTGCTATGTACTTATAAAATATTTAAATATTTTAAGAGGAAAGGGTAGAGAATTTTTTTGTGTTAAGGACATGTTCCCTTTCTGCCGTAAACAAGAATTTTCATGAAAAGCAATCAATATACAAACAGAATATTTTGTGAAAATTGATTTTAATGAAATAAAACAATGTCCCATACATGAAATAAAACAACGAATCATACATTTGAACTTTGAAGGGAATTTCAGTTAGTTTTTAATTATTATAGATTTCTTCTGTGGTTGCCGTTGTCGTTGGCCATGACAAAATCGGATTCCAAAAATTCATTTTATCTTCCGGTATGTTTTCTTAATGTCTTCCATTTTTTGTGTTGTTAATTGGAAGTACAGTTGAATAAGCTTGTCTGGTAGGAGTCTGAATTGGCTGTTCTGCATTCCGAAGTCTGAATGAATCCATTGCTAAGCCGGCGATGTTCATGTTACATAGCACCGTGTTAGGGTTCTTGGATGAAAAAGTCATTTCTCTGTATTTTGATATGGCAAAAACCCTTTTTTGTTTTTTTGGGACATTTTTACCATACGAATCATCACTTAGGCAGGTCATTTCATAAAACTTGGGCCACCATGAACTGAAGTCAATGAAATCATCGACATTCATTTTAATGACAGAAAATTTGCTGACGATTTTCGATGATTTCATTATAAGCTCTACAACTTCATCAAGAGTGTAGTATCTTTCTTCTCTTCTCAATTTTCTTCGGATGATGCCAAAATCTCTTATCATTTGCCCTGGACTACCCTTTCTGCGGGAAATAGAATATTGAAGGCGTTGTCATGCCTTCTGTACTACTATTGTACATACTACTGTGCGGACGTCTTTCCTTTCTATATTAAACGTTGCGTCTTGTTCCTAGCCACAATTTTAATAAGAAAAAAAAATTCGTAAAACTTGGACATGATGCCTTTCTGCAGTTAGCGATTCATTTATAAATACTATTTTTACTAAATAATTTAAAGATAAAAAAAAATCATCTTAACAAATTTATAATTTCTTTTTTCTCAAAATACTTGACATTTTTCAAAAGTTTCTACTTCTGAAGGATAACCTTACGTGACAATGCTTTCTCTCTCTATAGTCTTTAACTTTCCAATCCGTTGTCGAACCTGTTGAGTCCATACTGGGTTCTTTGTCCTTCCGTACGTCAGCTGATTAAATATGGAAACGTGACAGTATTTCTAGTGTGATTTGACATTGACCTTCCTCCATTTACAATATGTTTTCGAAGTTCTTTTTTTTCTCTCTCTCTCTTATTCCTGTGATGAAGGATTGCAGTTAAAATGTCTATTGGAACATATAATTTCACTTGTGATAGTCAGTTCACTTGAAAGGCCTAAATTATAGCTTCCGCAAATTGGTAGGGAAGCGGAAGAAAGTTTAAACAAAATTACGATAATCGAACTAAATTTAGATAAACATACGAAAAATAAAAATAAATAAACATGATATATGTAAATAACATCAAGTGGCAAGTGTATTGTGGAACGGTAAAGGTCAGCATTATGGTACACAACAAATTAAATTCTACTCTATTCTGTTTGAAAATGTTATTGGTACAATTGCACCTGTGGTAAGATTATTAAACTGTACAGAATGACTGTCTATATAGGTAGATAGTACAATATATTTCATATATTTAACTACAAAACAACGTTTTCAAGTCCTTATTTTCTTCCATAATTTGATAAAGTAATTTTTGAGGTTAGACTACAATTTTCAATTTTGTATTTCTTCTTTTTTTTTTTAATACTGTACGTATAAGAAGGATATGTACATATAAAGGTAATCACACATAGGCTTTGTATATATATATTATATACAATATTAATATTGTGTATTATATATATTTTTTATATATTCAAACTCACGAATATGTTTTACGGTTATTGGTATGGTTAAATGTTTTTGATAATGGCAAAAATATTTAAGATATCCACGAGAATCTACGAGAATCTACGAGAATCCCCATATCATTTACAAAGTGGTGGAGATCTTCCATACATCGCTTGATAGAGTAACTTCGATTCTTTAGCTTCAGAATACATCATAATAAGCTTAGTTGACAAATAAAGCATTACTTAACATTACTTAACTAGGACGGATACATTTTTTTACAGAAGGAAATTTCTAGAAATAAATAATGCGAAACTAAATGGATGATTTACTTAGGAATTCCATTGAGTTTCAAGTTTTTCATTCATCAATTTGAAGTTTCCTAGTTCCGAATTCGTGACGATTTCACAGGCACACCCGAAAAAGTAACAGTTTATGCTTTTGGGAAATTGTTATTGTAAGGAAATTAGTAACAGCTTAAGTTAAGACTTATTACATCACGCAATGAACCATGTTATTAAATCGTTCGCCATTTACAACTAACGAGAGTGTTAAAAGAGAATAAAAGACTCTGTTGTCACGTTTAGCCTGTTTTTGCTCTGGACCAATGAACTAAGCCAAGGTATTTTTCCGCAACTAGTGAATTACTGTGAAAACGTTCACAATTTTATTTGGAATTATCACGTTCATTTAGGACGTCCTTTTGCGTGACTAAATCTTATAGAATCACTTCCTCTTTAAGTTGCTACTAATTAATTTCATTTTTCAAGAACTACCAAACTTCAGAAGTAAAAATATTACACTGTAAACATATATACTTTATGTAATAAACTTTCTATTATTAATGATAAGATCTCCCTATATTTAATCATTCATCAGTGATAGAATAAATTCTCAATTTTGAATGCGATAATTTTTCTTTCTTACCTTTTCTTGAACACGTAAGTTTTAAATGCTCAAGAAGCAGAGGCGGACAGAGAGATACCTGTCCAGAAACTTAAAACACCAATTCGAAAGACCGGTTTAACATCTACACACATATAGAATATAAAAGAAAGCTCATGGATCAGCTTTTATTCTAGCCTTCAAAACATACAATCTAAATACAGTTATAAACACCACAAAACAAAAGCTTCAATAATAATAGAATGGAAAACTATTACAGAAGGAAAAATAAGATTTTTACAGTTACGATTGTTTTTTCCTACATTTACAAAATCAAAAAGTTTTCATAGGATAACGTAAACATCTTAAGTTTTTGATTAATTTAAAACAAAATAATAATTTGTGAGTAAAACAATAGTTAACCTTAAAGATCGCTAATACTTGTAAGTCAATACAAATCCACGAAAAACTTACATTATTTTGATGGTTTCGAAACTGGAACTAGTGATATTAGAAATCTTCGGAGGTTTTTAAATTGAATTTGAATTTAATACTAAAATAGATTTTTTTTTTTTTTAGTTTTTTAATAATTTGTCTACTTTTCTGCATCAGTGTTGGTAAGGGGAAGCCATTCTTCCCATGGGGGAGCTCTTAAAAGCTTTCTCGAAAATGTTTGCTCCGGAGATGAAAAAAAAAAAACTAAAATAAAAAAACAGAAGATCTAAGCTCTCTGGGGATATCAAGTTTTGTAAATCGATTGATTGGCTAGAATTGGAAAAGCAAACACAGCTATTAATTTCACATTATTAGGCCTAATTTTGTATCAAATATATTATGCGCAAATATTTTTTAGTATCTTTTTTTTTAATCGAGCATTAAAATAATAATAATAAAAAAATCAACATACATGTGAAAGTATTAAAAAAAACAACAATAGCAATAACAACAGAACTATTCATGTGTGATGGGATTTTTTTTTATTTTCAATAATGTAGATTTCAAAAAGACATCTGACAAGATGATACCTTGCAAAAAGTTCTCGTCAGTTTTTGATGAATTAGTAGGCACCAAATACAAGGTCTCAAACAATAGTGAGCTTGTTTCATTGATCCTTGAGACATCTGCATTATATTTACTAAGACGAGCTTCCTATTCTTTTAAGCTATGTACTTGAGATCAGAAAAATACTAGATCTGTAAGTGGAACATACCAATGTTTAAAAGGACTTCTACAGATACCAAACTTAAAACATCTTGTAACTTATTAGAAAAAACTCCATAAACACCTTTTGGTTATATTTCGACTTTTAATTCCAAAGTCTTAATCATACCTCTATAGGAAGTGAGAAACATCTCTCACTTTCCCAAAAAACGAAAAATAATACAAAACAAGAATTATTCTCAATCAAACAAACAACAGAGAACGTGACATCAGCCACGTTCGTGCTATGAATTTACAAGCCAAATTATATAACCAAAAGGTGTTTATGGAGTTTTTTCTAATAAGTTACAAGATGTTTAAAAGGACTTCTTTGCAAATCGGAAAAAATATATACATATTCAAATTACAATCTGCTCAATCATAGGTTACAATGATAAATTCATAATTAAAATATTTTATCAAGATAATTTCACATTACTACCTTCACTCCTCTTCAGACGTTGAAGAAACTGTGTTAATTGTCTAAAATCAACAGCTTAACACACTTTCGAACGCCATTTTGGTTTTTCACCCAACGATTAATAAGTTAAATCCTGAAGTGAATCATCTATGAAATCATTAAGGACAAAGACAGAAGGAAAAAACAAAGGGATGAGTTTATTAATTCGCTTTTATTATAGGATTTCAGGTTTAATTTGTTTAGATTATCATTAAAATATAACGAATAATAAATTCTTATAGTAATGGAATAAAAACTAATTCTTATACTAATGAAATACAAATGGAATTTGAACTTAATTTAGTTTGTGAGCATTTTGAATATATTTTATGGTTGACTTTAGATAAACTGAAGAGAGATAGGTTATGCTTCCCTCATTCACGAACTTCAGTTAACGTCTTACTATGATTTAGTGTAGACATGAAGAAATGAGTTCAAAACATTGGCAGTTTCGAAGAATAAGATTTCATCAACAAACTTTACTTTTTTTTTGTAATGAAGAACTATCGTAATTTGAAATTATAACTGTTATTAAATGTTTATATTTATTAACGCTGCTCTTGTTAACCTCGTTATTATTGTTGCTAAGCAACCAAGAAAATGGCGGCATTGGCAAATTGAATAGCTGCTGAATATATTCTTTTTTGAATTGCAATTGTTAAATTTTGCTTAATGTACATTTTTAAGGGAGCTATTGTAAACGATATGTCTTCTTCAATTTTCATAAAGTTTCGAAACTGCTACTATATTTAAATTTTATAAGATTATAAATAAACTATCTTCAATTATTTAGTTTATTAAAGTATTTTTAATTTATTCAGATATTTAAACCTACGACTTAAATTTTAAAAAAGGAGTTAAAGGAATGTTCTATTCCTGTAATTAAAATTCTTCCGCATTTTTGTTCTTATGAAAAAAAAAATCAAAATGGCGACCATATTGGAAATTTTTTCACGTAAGACTCATTGATGATCTAAAAATGGCTTAAAATGAATTGATCTCTGAATGGCGAATTCCATTTACTTATGTTTCCTTATCTTTCTTTTAGTTCCTTACATAATCTTCATTCAAAATAATGCCTTTTCCGTTGTTTCCTTAAAAGATTCCCATAAAAAAAATATCACTAACCAATTACTGTAATTACTGAAATTGTAATTGGAATTTTATGTAAATTATTATAATTGAAAACAATTTGGAAGCTCACAATCTGCCTCCAGCATTCCTTTTATCTCTGGCATCTACGCTTCCTTTATTTGTTTATACTATAAATATTGTCAGTGCTTTGTTCTGTGAGAACTGTAGGTCTGCACTATTAAAAAAAATAAATGACATAAAATAAACAAAAAACTTCCTAACCATTATAAATAAAAACTCTTATTATTACCCCGGAAATGAAATCTATCCCATTTATTAAGTCTGCGTTAGTCGTAGAAGACCTACAAGAAAAAAATCAGCAAGTATTGAAATTCACTAACTAAATAGGACATCTAAACTCACCTGATGCATGACGGGTATAATGAAAAGAAAAATTAGTCTCTGTAGAACTTCACTATCTAAGATAAAATAGTCCGATGAACTTGTTAATTTCGTAAATTTTACTTTGTAGTTTTGATTGTAGTTTCTTTTTAAAAATGTGGGATTCTATTTTTACAGTCCCTACGCTGAATGAAGATCCTCCCAGAATGCAACGTAGCTTATAGATTGATTGAAGCATTTTAGGCCACCACACATCATAATTAAAATTAAAACTTATGTACAATCAAAATACACGAGTACTTCGAAATGGTTTACATTTCTTTGTCAAGTGACAACGAAATGTAGACCATTTCGAAAGTACTCGTGTATTTTAATTGTACATAAATTTTATTTTTAATTATGATGTGTGATGGCTTAAAATTCTTCAATAATTCAATTTACACACATTAATTACTTTAAAAATATATTTAATTGATATTCTATAAATTTAAGTTAGGATGTATCGAATCTAAGGCCTTCCGAATTTCGAATTCTTAAGAAAAATTAATATTGTAATGCGAAAGTGTTAGATTAGCTGGAAAGCTTAAATATTCAAACAAAGGAAGAGAGTAATTATTGAAGTAGTAATGTATTTATAGTAAAAATTAAAAAATTCTGAACCAAATCATATAAAAAACAAAAAAACAAAAGAAAAAAAAATCGAACATGTAATTCAATAGTATGTTGTATCCCCAAGCTCATGCTTCAGTTCATGTGACATTGATTCATGGTGATGCAGCAATTTTAACAGAAAAATAAAGAAAAATCTTAAATTCACAAAAATACTAAAGGATATGATTTAAATTATTTAGGAACTAATATATTAAGTGCCCAGATAGACCAAAATAAGCTTCTTAAATAGCTATTAATCTTTCATTGATGTGGTTCAGAGGTGTGAATATTTGTTTTATTACGAAGCAACAGACTATGGAAGAAATACTCAAAAAATAATATGGCAAACAGTGTGGTAAGACTATCATGCAGTTACTACAGATATACTCTTATGATAAGTATTCTGTGCTCCTATATTTAATATTAAAATAGTGCATTTGAAGACTGCAATGAATAAATACAAACAAAACAAAACAAAAACAAACAAACAAATAAACGAGAAAGGTATTTGTGGGGACAAAATATTGATAAACAATAGAAAGAGGAAATTTCAGTTGCCAATAATATTGATGTGGATAGTATGGGTATGGATAATGATGAAACAATTTACTTATTTGCAGAAAAAAGAGAACCTATTCGTTAGGATTCTTTTCTTCATTAATAAATAAATAAATAAATAAATATGTATGTATGTAATGAAGGTGGGTGGCAGAAGCCAAGCACTGCGACCAGAGGTCTATTGTACTATCCCACGGAAATATGGACAGATGGAGAGAAAGACTGAGAAAGTATGGTGAGAGAAGTGCAGGGGAAACGGGAGAACCCCGAGAAAACCTGCCCAGCGCGGATCGTCCACCATCACGAAACCCACATGAGAACCGAACTCGGGACTCAGAGGTGAGAGGCCGATATCTTAGCAACAACGCCAACCGCGCGGCCAAATAAATAAATAAATAAATAAATAAATAATAGAAAATGAAACAAAGAAAAAAATCCAGTTAGATGAATTAGGAACTACATTCTGACTAACAAAAGTTTACTATTTCCTCTAATGAATTTAATATCAGCAAAATACATATAATACTTCGAGGTTAAATTCAAAATGACAAAAAAAAAAAAAAAACCATAGTAGTGATAGCGATTAGTAAATCAATCGCAATGCTTCGCAACGGCTTCTGATATTATTGCTTTAATTTCCTTATTATTATAAATGTGATTGCTGCGAATGCAAAAGGCGCAATTGTTGCGATTATTGTGATTGTTGCTGAGCTGTATTATACATGTGATTGTTGCGAATACAAAAGGCGCAATTGTTGCGATTATTGTGATTGTTGTGATTGTTGCTGAGCTGTATTATACACGTGATTGTTGCGAATACAAAAGGCGCAATTGTTGCGATTGTTATGCTTTGCATTGTGGGATACTTGTCCACAGACAGACGGACAAAGCGGGATTATAAGGCTTCCTTTCAAAAGTCTAAAACCAACAACTTTTTTAAAGGAAATTTTTATAAATCTTGGATAATATTCACCTGTTAAAGCTTATAGAATACTGATGAAGAGCAAAGCAATTTAAATGTAGTTTAATGAAATTTGAAACCATTGTTCAAAAATGGCTGTAAATATTAGAGATTTTGATAAGCAAAAAAGAAAAAGAAATAGCAAAGTACACGACGCACTTAATTCTGCAAATCGTAACAAAACATACAGGGTTTCTCAACCAAATTCAGAGTGAAAGCGAATAGAGATATTAGCAAGCTAGTACCGATGATTTGAGTTTGCAAAAATTGAATAAATTTTCAAATTTTGAAAATAAAATTAAAAATTTAAATTGGAGGAGATATACATTGATAATTCAATAAGCACATTGTTTTCTTTTTTAACATTTAGTAATTTGTATTTTTTTTAAAAGATTTTGGTTTCTGTGAACATTATAAAATATTCAACGCGAATTCTGTGGAAAGAAAATAAAGCTTTAATAATATGGTGGCTTAAGATGAATCAGAATGCAATAATTAAACGAAAAAATAAACAAATTTAATACAAATACAATACATCAAAGTACGCATAGCACTGATGTTCGTCCTATAACAAGCTCGAAAAACTACTGCCATTTGATAAATTTGAAAATAATTGAAAACTCATATTTCAGTCCTTTTAATCATAATAACTCGATCTACTTATCTTTTCTTGACGTATTCATGAAGGTAGAATTCGACATTTGCATTCGGAAATGTTGGTCATTCACGAATCACTGTAATCCTATGATTCCGGAACATTTCACGTGATAAAGGTTCTTGTTAAACACATGATACACTTTTCAGGAAAATGTAAATGATTCGTCAAATCCATACCAAAACGCAGTAACGATCACAGCATCTCATTTTTTTACGTCCATTGGCACAAATCAATATCAGCTATCAGCCATCTTCTCCAAAATAATAAAGAGCACATTTTCCCACGTGTCATGTACATGGTGCGTACTACATCAAATCATAGTTTAATAAAAATTCTAAAAAAAAATATACATATATTTATTTATATTCTTAAATATTTACTACAAATTCATCCAGTAAAAGAAGTAGGTAAAAAACAAGGACTAAATTAAAGAAAGGATAGCCTTTGATTCCTCTTTTCCAGATCTCAATGAAATTTGTGTTTGTTCGATGTATTCTATTGAGTTTTCTACTTTCCATATTTCATGAAACATATCATGTCTTATATTCAAGAACAAGAACGTTTATCACGAGAAGTGAAGTCATAGGACTACAGAGATTCGTGAATGGCCAACATTTCCCAATGCAAATGTCGAATTCTACCATCATAAACACGTCAAAAAAAGATAAGAAAATCGAGTTGTACAAATAGTTTACGCGCACCGACAGGCACAGGTAAGACAAAGAAAAACCAAGATAACGTGTGCAGTAAACTTATGCGAATTATGCTTATTGGAGTGCAAAGAAATAAAAAGATCACTTCATTACTGTCTTAAAGAACTGACTTGAGGAATGTAGTTCCACAATTAAAGCGTCATTAAAAATGATGATACTTTCAGACGATGAACTTGCAATCATTTATCAAGAATGATAATTCCTTTTTCCAGAATCCCTGTTGTCTGCATTCAGAAATAAATGAAGACATTTTTTCATTCAAATGCTATTTTTTTTTTTATCGCTTAGGTAATTTCCCAAAGAGATTCCTTTTTGTAGGTTAGTCTTCGTCGAAGGTCCCATCATTCCAGAACCTGTTGAGCTAATGAACCGTCAAGCTGAATGACCTCCTTTTACGTCTACTGTTGTTTGACGATTTTCTACGTCAACAGAGTTTCTTTCTCTTTATTATTATTGCCTCTACCATCCAGAACCTTCCTGCAGCTCCTCTTATGATACGACAGATTAAAATAATGGATAAAGATGCCATCAATTCGCTTCTCATAGTCTTTTTTTCTCTTTCTCCCACTGTGTCTCTGATATATTTTCCGCTTGGGTGGACAGATTTAATGAATTCTGTCGATTGAATGCTTCACTAGATCTAGAACTTTCATAAAAAAAATGTGGAAAAAAAAAAAATTCCACGGAGTCCAGCTTAAATGGGCGTGATTTCCCATTCTCCTAAAATAATTCTTTCAGAATCTGAAAGGGAAAAAAAATAAGTCTCTTGAAATTTCAATTTCTCACCTTTTTTTTTTTTAATCTAACAAAACATGTTTCTTTTTTTTTTTTTGGTCATAGAGTCAATGTCACTATTTCACCAAGTTTTTTTTTTTTAATTTATTTTTGTTAAAGTTTTGTTCTGATAGAAATTTGAGCTGTTAATGGAATCGCAACATGATATTTCGTCTTTAAAAATTCCATATTCCTCACTCTGTAAAATTTGTAAGAGAACACTAAATACATATTCGTTGCAGCAAGAGAGTAATAGCGAAACTCGGTTATAACGATCTTGCTTTAGACGACACTTTGGTTACAGCGAACCCTTCATAACTAATGAATGATGTTGTTTATTATTTTTATTATGATGTTATTAAATATTGTTGTATTAAAGATAAAGGAATGAAGGGAGTGGGGTGGGGGCTGCAGACTTAATTTTTTTGATATTTCTTCATTGTGCTTGATTGTAATATATTAAAAAATATATATATATTTATGTAATTTTAAAAAAAATTAAAATAAAATATTATAAAAATTATAGGTGAACTATTAACTTAGAAAAAAAATTTAGTATAGCCCTAAAATCGTAAAGAGGCCAATGAAACTAACAACGACATTCGGATATAAAGATTTAACAACATACGGTCCTTTGGCTAATTTATAACCGAGATTTACTATATTTTCATTTTCTTTCAATTAAACTCGTGTCGAGTTGCAGACCTCTTAAAAAAAATGCAGTTGCTCCATATATACTTTTTTTTTAATAGATGTATTGTTAATAGAGATATTATTTCCAATTCTCCACAGAGGGCTCCACAGTGGATGTGATAGGGGTGAAAAAAAATTAGTATTCACTCGTACTAAATAAACCAGGACGGTAGAACTGAACCACAGGTGTCCTTACAGGATTAAAGGAATGCAAAAGCAATGTTGTCAAATTATGGCTTTTTGTTATTTGTTTAATCAAAATTATGTTAAGGATTTTTTTTAACGTAGTCACACATATCGCATGTTAACTTCCGTTCTTCCTCTATCCTTTATTTCTTTCTTTGTTTTTCTTTGGGTTTGTTTTTAATTTTAGTTGATGTGGAGTAATGGCTGCAAGAACGTTATAATTAATACCTAAAAATGTTTATGGCTAGGTAAAATAAAAGGAAAAATATCATCTATTGGGCAGTACTTAAATTTAAAATTTATATTATTATCTGAAGAATATTCCAGAAGAACTTAATAAAGTTTAAACAGGTGTCTAATCTTGAAGGTAGGACACGATTCAATCGGTATCTATAAAGTCCAAATTCTGAGTATTTATCTGAAATTCAAAAGTAAAGAATAAAATGACAACTTACAGTCATTGCTACATTCACCTTACAATTACATTTACAGAAGATATACGTATAAATCTCTGAAATATAGCTGTACTAATAGTTATAATGAATCTATTTATATTTATGATGTATTTAGGTAAACTTTATTTAGCTACATTTCAATTAAAGTATATTGTCTTTAAAAACACTAAATACTATTGTAGATAAAAAGAAATTTATAAACGATTTTGTTTAAGTGTAATTTTTGCTTATTCAGCGTGAATGCTATGGAAAAATGTAATATTTCCAGAATAATCTCCCTCTGTTTTAAATGGATCTCAGGAAAGTTTTGTGGAAAAAAACTGTATCCGTGAATCTCTTAGCTCCCATAATGTTGCCAAATGTTCGATGTTTGGCTGTTTCAATATTATTGTACTAAGAGAAATAATATTTGAAAAATATATATACATGTCATGAAACAATATAAACAATCAGAATTAAACAATCAGAATTATTCTGCCTGATTTATTTTTTTTCTTCCGCTAACTCGGGTCTCAAGGTTTGAAAAAGAATTAAAAATAAAAAAAAAAAATAAGTGGAAATATGAGGAGAAAGGAATAAAATTGAATTCGAGGACTCCGGGGAAAGGGTGGAGACAGAAATAACCGTGCTCATATTTTAGACCATAAATAAACTACGTACCAAAATTGTAGAAATATGTCCAACAGTTTTAGCGTGATGTGCGTAAAAACGAAGGACTCAAATGTTCAAGTGAAATAGTGACATTGCGTATGCTCAGTAATTATTGATTATTTTTTTTTTATTGATTTAATACCGTACATCTTCCAAACATACAACACGTAAGTAAATGTATTATTTGTCTGTAGGTTTTATTAAGATTTATTTTGCAAGATTTATTAAGATACATTTTTAAGTAATTATTCCTAGAAATCCTATTAAATAACATTCTTTAAATTTCCACAATATTTCGTCCTTCTTTTCGAAGGACTTCTCAGGTGGTTACAGAGGACAAGACAAAAAACTATTCTTTTTCCTCTACATAACGTAAGGGTTACAAAATAAGAACTAAAAACATTTCCGAATACATGTTAACAATTGAAAACTATCTTGTTCACCAGCACAGCTATTAATAATGATAATATGAAACATAAATAATGATAACAATTAAACACTAACAATGATGCTTCATGAACAACAATAACTTTACTAACATTCTCGCGTTATATACAAAAAGCTAATTTTTTCAGAAAATCTTGAACATAATCACATGAAGAGGAAAAAGAATAGTTTGTCTTCTTGTCCTCTATAACCACCTGAGAAAGTCTTTCGATAAGAAGGACGAAATATTGTGGATATTAAAACAATATTATTTAATAGGATTTCTAGGAGTAAATTACTTACAAATTTTATGAAAGATGCCTTTATTAAGATATATTTTTGTTTTTGTCTTTTTTATCCACACAAAATAGTTGTGGTTATCAGTGGCGGCTCGTGGCTGTGAAGTTAGGTAAAGAGCTAGTAGGAAAATAATTATATTATAATATATCGTAATATATATATTACAAATTATATATATTATATATAATATATAATATAAAAATATAATATATAATATAAAATATTATGATAACTTCCTTCTTATCTAATTATATTATAATATATATATTATAAATTATAGTCTATATGTTTCAGAAAGCTGTCCGGCTTAGCTATATGTTTAGTAATATAAGTTAATTTTATTCTTATATTCTTTACGCTCTAAATTTCTAAATTGCAAATGATTAATTGAAATCTTTGCATCGCTAAACTCGAAATTATGCATCATTCGAGTTTGGCCATTCAATTATATATAATATATATTATAATATAAAATATTATAATAACTTTCTTCTTATCTTCGTCTTTCCAACGTGAAAATGATGTTTCTAATAAAACACACACTATATCTTAAACAGGATTCATATTTAAAACAGCACAGGACTGCGAAACAAGCGCACTGCGAAAGAATTTCACATTGGAAGAAGAGAACATATTTCTCAGCTTTAACTTCACCTATACGATGCTATACAGCGGGTGACGTCATGGCTGTCATAGCAACCATCGCTTCGGTTATCCAGCTAAGCTCCGCCCCTGAGGTTGAGAAATTTCATATAAAGCCTACTTCACTTGGCTCGGTGCTAGAACAAAGTCCCGCACCAACGGCGCGGGACTTACAAAATACAAAAATACGTTTCTATTAAAACCAACATACGTGATAAAGAAAATAAATTTTTCCTTATAGTAATTGTTATATTATAAATAAATAATATTGTATTACAAATAATTGGTGAAGTGCCACTTCACCTACTTCCCCTGAATAGCCGCCACTGGTGGTTATGAGTGTAAGATGACAATGAAATTAACGAAAATCGTATTATATAATATTAAACAATACAATAGAATATTGCACACAAAATAAAGTAAATTACATTTATAGTAATTATCTTATAACCAATTAGCAGACCATACACCTTTAATTAAAAAAAAAATTAAGTACATAGAACATGAGTATAACAAAAACAAAATTATAACAGAATATACAACCTTAATATAATAAGCAAACCTTTAAAAAGCCTTTTTCCTCAAAGTTAATATTTTATTATTGTTTTTTTTTTTTTAGGTACACTGTTGATACGCCAGTGAGGAACATTCTTGGAAAGGAGTTTGTACTGAATGATCCTGAACTCACCCACAATACGACTATTGGTGACATACTGTCTCAGAGAGTTGGCTTGGCTTCATATTTCGGTGGCTTCATGCTGGGCTACAACATGACGAGACCAGATATTGTTAGGTTAGTATTACAATGGAAGGCATTTGTTTTCTATTTCATCTTCGGAATTTAGGTTGGAGCTAAACTAATGAGACTAACCATAATTTAAATCAATTTGCTCCCATTTCCGTATCTTTGTCATTGGTAATCTACATCTCAGTAAAAGCTAAGAATATAAAATAAAGAACTCTTTTCTCTCCTTGTTAGAGATTAAGCATAGTTAGATCTTTATCTCCGTGATTAATCGCTATTTTTTTACTCACTGTCCTTAGACCTGTTTCAACTATAAATAAATATCAAGTTACCTTGCATGAATTTCCATGAGAAGACAATGATGATTTCTGGAAATATTCCGGAAATTATTAACAGTTTCCGTATTTTTGAATAGTTGAAGTAATGGAAAAAAATCTGCTTAGATATAACACTTGCAATTTTTTAAATCATAGTAATTACTTTAGTAAATTTATGACATAAGGAAAATGTAAATTATTTATTTGAGATATTATTCTATAAGTATTTTCTAGTTTTTAATTACATCATTAGATTTTTTGTTTTAATAATAAAAAAAAAGGATCATTTGTCTATGAATAATTTCTTTAATATATAATATAAACAAGGTAGCACACTTCGATAACATTTAACTGAAATATACTAAATTTTAATGTTACTAAATTGTGCTGCCTTGTTTATATAATATCTAAAGCTATGCGAACACCATGCAACTTTCCAGCAACTTTAGTCGGACGACTTTGAGTTGTCCAACTTTTGTCAACCCCGAACACCAGGCAACTCGACATGAAGTCGGCCGTGATAACAGGAATCCCATAATGCAATGCGTTTCCCCCAGCCGATGTGGAAAATCCGAAAAAATCGAAGTTTTGAAACCTCTCTGATAAATTCTGCCGCATACAATTACTGCATTTCAGTATAAACTTTATTTATCCATGAAAGAAACTCGCAATACTCTGATATTCATTGTTTACGCGCTTGTCTTCGAATCGAATCGGCGAACATCATATTTGGACGCCATATCTTCCATGGGCGTGACGTCACGACTGACGTGTTCCAACGCTGCCCTGTGATTGGGTAATTCCGACCGACTTTCAAGCAACTTTCCGAGTTGCTGGTGTAGGAACAACTCGAATCGGACGACTAAAGTTGGTGCCAAGTTGCTGAAAAACGGGCTCAAGACTGTCTCTATCAACTCGTGACGTCAAAATCGGCCGACTAAGTTGCTGGAAAGTTGCATGGTGTTCGCGGGGCTTAATGATCACACGTTAAATGGAGACCTTATTTCTTTAGTAGATTTCCGTAAACTATTTAACAGCGGGAAATAAGGCAGTCGAAGCAGAGTTTTTTTTCAAAATTTTCACAATTACGTTAGGCCTACTGTGTTTTGTTTTTGTTTTTTCAGGCTTATGTTTCTTTTAAAAATTTTTAGCATCTTCCGTTTCTATTTCTTTCACGAGGTTAATAAAATGGACGACTAAGACACAGAAGCTTAACTCACTAAATATAAATTTTTTAAAAAAATGTTATCTACATAGTTTCCGTTAATTTCTGTGAAGTAGGACTGTCTATCATCAGAATGCCTCGCAGGTTTTCTTTAAATTTATGTTAATCGCTTCTCCTTTTCCCATGACCAATGTAATCATATGGAGACTCATTATAATGTAAATTTTTCTTCATTGACGCATAGCTTGAAAACGGATAAGATAGAGTTTCTTTTTCTGATTTAAGGCACCTACAAATCTGTGAATTGACTTCATCTTTCTTATTTTTTTCTTTTGTTGATCAGTTTTGGTTTTCTTAA
Source organism: Thereuonema tuberculata (assembly GCA_023159025.1). Lineage (NCBI taxonomy): Eukaryota > Metazoa > Arthropoda > Chilopoda > Scutigeromorpha > Scutigeridae > Thereuonema > Thereuonema tuberculata. Next base: position 40,510,208 of record JAFIDM010000003.1, on the reverse strand, counting down.
ATGAAAATTTCTAAACAAATTCGTATATTAAAAAAAGTAAATACAAAAAAATTAGTAAAATGCACTGAAAGTGTTAACATATTTTTTTTCGTTGCTCTTTGTATGAATTTTGGTTAAACATATAAGCTTAAAGTTGTGCATTTTTAAGATGCACAGCCTTATTATGTTAAGTCATAATTTATTCACTAAGCAATATATTTTTTAATGACTAAACTTTTATTACAATGCTTTTTTTTTTCATAATATTTTATTTTATTCTACCCATTTGCCTCTTGTTTCTTGTTTTGCCTTGATTGTTACTACTATTATGTAAATGTTTTAATTTTTGAGTTTCCCCAGCAAAGACCTGTCGGGTCAAGGACCACAGCACATGCTCCGCAGAGTGAAATAGTGTGCAAGAAGGGTTATTATTATTATTATTATTATTATTATTATTATTATTTTACCTTTACCTGTTGATGGGATTTTATTTTGTAATCTAACAGGACTATATTTTATAAAATACAAAAATGAAAAAAAAAAATATTACTAGTAAAAAGCGGGGCTTTGAGTAGACTCGCGTACTGTTAAAATCACTTCCGATATTTTGCTTAATAAATATATATACATGTTAAGATTGAATTTAAAAGTGACTAATACTACAACGCTGTAGGATTATTAGAAATTGCAAATTTTTGTTTCGGTTTAAGAACTAATGGCGCTTTTGTTATGGAGTTTCTTATGGCTTTTTCCAAGTTTTTAAAAACCAAATAATTCTTATAAAATTTACTGTTTTAAGTGTTGAAAATATGATTGTGCACTTCTACATGGATTTCTAGGTGGGCATGCAAAATTTCAAGTTTCTAGCTACTGTAGATTTTGAATAAAACAGTTCACAAAATGTGATCTAGTTGGGAATGGAGAGACTCTCTTCGCTCGTCTGAATTATTATTATTATTATTATTATTATTATTATTATTATTATTATTATTTGCTTAATGTTTATGTGATTATTTAATTTTGATATTTTTAGTGTTTAGTTCTGGTCTGTTTACTTATCATTTTTAACTTTCAATCATTTGGCTATATATCTGATATCAAATGAAATCTTCAGTTTCATGGTTCACTGCATCTTTAATAATGGACAGCAAATATATATCTAGAATATAACTTCAAATAAATCCGTGCGTACAAGTTATTCTGATCAAAACAATAGAATTACAAGATAAATGTGTGATCGCACATTTACAATTTAAGGTCACCCGGAAGTCGAGATCAAAACCCTTAAACACGCAACTTTCATTTTTTTAAATATGTTCTTTTCAGCCTTGACCAGTGGACATTGCATTTCTTAACATTCCTTCTATATAAACTATTTAGAATCTAAACTATGCGACAACAACACTATGGTAACAAACTGGGGTTTTTTTTTTTCTGCCTATATAAATATTCATCACTATACAGATAGGAAAAACGTATGACCTCTTACCTTGAAAAGCAATATTTGCATTTCTGTATTTATTTATAAGTAGGCTGCGGAAGTTTCGTGTTGGTTTTGAGTGTTGGTTTTTTTAATAGCATCCTCCTTTTTCTCCAGCATTCCTGGTTTTGTTTTTTTTTTTCTCTTCTTTGGAAGAACTATTATTTACTCAAGCTTGTCTCAAGAGCGGTTTTTTTTTATTATTATTAATTTAATATGCAATAAGCATATTATATGCATTAATATGCAACAGGGTTTTTATAGTCATGATTACCATCTAATCAATATATGATAAAAGTAACTTGACGTATGCAGGCCCTTGGAGCGCGGGAGGTAAGGCTCCCGACGTTTCATGACCAACGGGACTACGTTGAGGTCGGGAGGTCCCGTGAAAGAAACCCGCTACCCATTCGACAGAGGGCTGGGTAGGTCCTAAGACCCGTTTGGAGGAGAATGGAGGGTGAAAAAATCCCCGCCACCTCCAACCCGCAATCAAGCGCCCTTACCAACTCTGCTACCGGGAATCAGTATGTGATACCATTGATTAATTGGTAATCGTCAGTATATAATAAGAAAAACTAATTACTTGAATTCCTCGAATTTCCCAGACAACTTAGAGAAATTGGACCGAACTGTATTAAGAAGTAAGTGTGATATTCAGTCGCTATTAAATGGGGAAATTTTATTAATGCATAATATCATTTAAAAGGAAGTAAAGCTGTTTCACGAAAGAAAACCAAGATTGACTCTGGCTTTATGTCATAAAGACAAGATTTTACTGTTTTCATAGTGAGAGTATCTCAATTACACATGTGAACACGGATAAGTCAAACACTACTTGTATACTAGAGTATTTGCTCATCATATGACGGATAGAAAATTAAAATGAATGCATTGCTAGGAACATACATGAATTTGTTTATTGGAAGATTTAATTATAAGTCACGTTGCAATTGAAAATTCGAGCATCATTTTGCAAATGACCTTGGCCGTCGGTTTTTACTTTTTTTGATGAGTACTTTGATGTTGTATCTGCTTTGTGAACGGCACAATGCAACATTTCCTGCCATTGAAAATACCGCTTCGCTAACACAGAGGGATGACTCTTGCGTTATATATAGAGAAATACATACACAGAATTGGAAAACTATATAAGAGATAAAACTGCAGATTCTTCAATAAAACATTATAGATTCATTGTAGAAGAATTCAGAATTTACTTCATGGATGTCAGCGACGACACATAACAAAACTGAATTTAGTTCCTATCCTGCGCCTAAATGCTCATTTCACTTGCAGACAAAATATAGTAATACCTTATATAACGAGGTTAATTGGTTCAGAGAAACTCCCGCCCTCTGAAAAACGGATTATAATGAATTACAGTATAATGTAATCCATTATAATCCATTTTATGTACATATCTGTGCATGATAAAAAATATCAAATATCAATTTTATCACAAATAAAAAAATATCACAGGTATGACAAGAAATAAAAAAAATCTAGAAATGACAAGAAATACAATAAAAAAAATCATGTACATACTTGTGATGTCTGTGAATTTTTTTAAACAAATTTCTTTGTTTAAAAGTCACTTTTGTCATTTATGATGAAGTGGCTATTCAGGTTCTTTTTATTCAGCTTTGTTTTGAATAACAGTTTGCACCGACGATCATCCCATATTTTTATCAAATGCTATTTTTGCAAATGATTCACCATCTTCGTAAAGTTTTGTGATTTTTTCAAGCTTTCTAGTGTTAACCAATTACTTTTGTTTGGTATCTTGTTGGAACTTTCTCTTTCTGCTTAATTATTAAATATAATAACTTGTAAATATAAGTTGTGAGACAGAATAGACACAACCGCGAGGTGTTAAGAGAAGGCGACAGCCATCCGCTAACTAGGCTGAAACGACACTGAGGTCTGTATAGTAGAGCTACAGTGGTGGTGCTGTCATGAAAGAATAACACAATTGCACTTCATAGTTCTGCAACTCTGTCACAGAACAGTAGCCGATAGGAGCTTTATTTTAATAGGAAGGGTGAGAGTATTCCATATTTGAAACATAGTTAATGGTTACAACTACTTTTGGGTTTCCCATAATTTAAAATTATAAACCGCGTTACAGCAAAACACGTGCTTTTTAAAACAATTCTTATACAAACAAATCTTACACAAGATATTACTGTATTATTAAAAAAATTGTTATTTATTTATTTATTTATTTATTTATTTATTTATTTATTTATTTATTTATTTTTTTATTATTATTATATCATTGCTAATCATATGATCATATACCTGGTAAGAAAAGATAGTCACTTTGTTTTATGGACATATTCATTTTAACACATTTTATTTTAGTCAAACATAGTACAAGCTTGATGTAAAATATCTTTTCAAATGATAATTAGGTCTAAATTGGCTCATTTCCTCTTCGTCAAAATTAAAATAAAAAGAAAACATTAAATGTACCTTAGTTTTCAATATTTTCATTGCAGTTGCTAAATTCTATTTTCTTTTTCTTTTGCAGAAGACTGAGATATATTCCCAGCATCCAACCGTTCCGCCAGTCCTATGTTCCTAATCCCTTCCTGTATGTTTTGGCGGGACATATAATCGAAAAGATGAATGCAACGTCCTGGGAGAAAGTGATTATTCAAAAGATCTTCAAACCCCTACGAATGAACGCTACAACCTTCGCCGATCGAGTACCTAATTGGGCTGCGCAGTTTGCTCTGCCCCACGTATTAAGGAACGGAGTTCTTACGCCAACACTTCCTAAGATTTCCGGCAAGTAAGTATCAAAGAAAGAAAAGACATAAGAATCTATTAGACGTTATCAATAACATGTTAACAATTCAGTGGCTCCCACGTTTGCCACTAGTATTGGTAGACTTTGAAAAAATGTTGAAAAAATTCGAAGTATTGAGTAGTAGTACTTTTGAATCGCCTTTGCCAAATTAGGCTGCACTTGACATTGTTATTGAGACAGCCCAATATCATAAATGGCGGTAAATCTGGCCATCATCAGGTAAAGAGTGAATTTGGGTTACAAGATTGAACAGCAAACAGCCCTGCAGATGAAATAGATTTTTGCATCATGCAGCACATTTTGCTGTATTGAACTTGACTAAATGTCTATTAAAGAATAAAAGGCTTGGCCAAAAGTTCAGATTTATTCGTTATTTTGATAAAACTAGTCTTCCATCTTAATCTGAACCTATACATTGTAATGCCAAACACTCTAAATCTGTAATTAAATACAAAACTTACTTTTAATTTTATTAACACTGAAACACAGTGGCGGATTTCCCAATAGGCGCAGGAGACGCGCGCCACGGGCCTCATCAATCAAGGGGGCCTCAAAATTTACCTCTCAAAATAAAAAAACAAATTATTTTTTGGTTGTAAAAGCAAGATTTCTTTTTTTTTTTTTGGTTGTAAAAGCAAGATTTCCTTTTTTTTTTTTTTTGGTTGTAAAAGAAAGATTTCCTTTTTTTGGTTGTAAAAGCAAGCCTAGGGGGCCTCACCAGTCAGCCTAGGGGCCCCATCCACCCAAGTATTTCCTCGTTTTTTTTTGGTTGTGGAATAATGGAACTCCCGCCCCGGGCCCCCAAAGGCGTTGGTACGCCACTGGTAATGAAAATATTTAGAGGGGGCCTCAAAATTGAATTGCGCCTAGGGCCTCTCAAGTGCTAAATCCGCCACTGCTGAAACAGGACATTCTACGTAAATTAAAAGCTTCTAAGTGATTAAAGAGTAAGATAAATACAGTCATAGCTATTCAACTTCATTCGCTCAATGAAATTTTCTTATTTTTGATTCACCATACTTTGGTAAAACAATATTGAACCCACATTTTGCAAATTGGGATTTGCAAGAATTTTTATGTGTAGATTTTCTCTAAAATATGTAATAATATATAATATTGTACATATTATATGTAGTGGAGACATCATTATAGCTCAGTCAGATGTCATTGGACATAGTGTTAATGATATTTTTTTGCTTTAAGGGCATTGACATTAAAACTTTATTTGTTGTCTAATAGGTCTAATTTAGTCGAAATGCGAATGAGATGGACCAAAGGCCTTTAATAAGGAACCAATGTTACATTTCACTGAATTGAGATATATTTCGGTTTAGTTGGAACCAATAAAACATTCGTTGAATGAAAAATCCGTTTTAGGAGAAAAGTGAAGAATTCTCCACTTAATTAAAGGACCTTCTAATCTCACGTGATCCTCACTCTTTGGAAAAGAAAAATCTCTTTTCAACGAAGTTTAACAGGAAGAAACAAATCAGTGCTTAAAGAGACCAAATCCCTTCATTCAAGCTGATCGTTTAATGAGCTGTGAAAAATGGTTCAATAAAGAGTTTTTAAGTTAATAGTTCTCTAAAGAAAATTGAAAGTCCTGTGTGTTTCCATCACTTAAATCATTCTTGTCAAGGAAATTTCTCTTTTAGTTGGCCATGCAATTGTATTGTTAGTGTGCATGCTTTCCCTTTTTCATTCAACATGCTATGTCAGTATGTAGAGGTCGTTAACATCAACAACATCGGAACTATGTAATAACTCTATCAGAACTCAATAATTTTCTATTTTGAAGTCAAATAATGATGTAAATTACAATTACAATAGTACTTAAAAGTAATGTCTTACAATTTTAGTATTGTAAGCAGATCTCTGAAGGATTAATTTTATTTAGGTACACAAATATCGTTTCATTGTAGCCTATTCTTTTCCTTTCTGACTGGTGTCAGTAGCCTACATCTACTGATTTCTTCAAAGTTGATGGTTCTAAACTTGTTCAATACTTTGCAAAGCATCCAAATACTATGGATGTTTTTACTAATTTTTATGTATTCTTATAATTATCAAATCGCTTCTTCCTCCCTTTTCTTTATTATTAATTTACAGGGATAAAGGGATAGAATCTCTTCAGAGATAGAGTCGGATTTTCACATGTCTTACTTAACCATTCTCTTCTGCAAGCAACGTGTTGAAATTCCTTGGAGAAAAAGAACTGGGAATGCTGTAGGCCTGGAACAAAAAGTGTTAAAAACTATTTGTTTAACTGCTACACCTCTTGATAATAGATTTGTTTATAGTATAGGAAATTTGTCTCCTGTTATTTATTGATTCTTTCAAATTTTCCAAGGCGTGCCTCATGTAGCCTTGGTCGAGAACTGTAGCGGGTGGAGTCTTTGCGTGTCCTAAACAGAAAGAGGGTTAATGAGAACAAATGCCCACGCTTAACTTTCATTTGCTTTTATAAAAAAACAATGACATCAACAGTATTTTACTAACAACTGCCGTTATTTTTCAATGAATGTCAAATAATTTGTAATTAAATAATGATAAAAAAGTATATCAATGAAGTTTATATGTCCTTTATTTCACTAGCCTAATTATAAAAATTAATGACTTAATTATATATTTAAAACAACTATTTCGATGTCTCCATTATCAATGTCTGTCATTTATACTTAAAATGTTTGCGGTTTTGTTTAATTTGTTTCTTTTTTTATTTATTTCATATTTTTCTAACTCTGCTTTCTTATTTTGTTTCCTAAGTTAAAAAAAAAAATATATTTTAAATTTTAGCTTACCAAAAATTATTTTAGTTACACAAATTTTAGATAATGTTTGAATCAAACATTAATGAATTCTTTTTAATTATATTAGACTATGCATATAATATAGCAGTGGCGTATATAGAATATATTTCCAGGGGGGGGGGGG
>JAFIDM010000003.1:40455853-40502897 GCA_023159025.1 Thereuonema tuberculata | reverse complement strand
AGGGGGGGGGGGGGCAAGATTAATGTAAGGTTAAGTTAAGTAATTTTAAGTAGACACCCCATAGAAACCTTTCTGTTCAACCAAAAAAAAAAAAAAACGTTGGGAGGACATAGCTTCATTATTTCGGAGGGGGCCCGGGCCAAAAAATCTATTCAACCAAAAAAAAAAAAAAAACCATGAAAACCTATCTCTTCAACCAAAAAAAAAAGGATGGCCTCCCCCCTTATATACGCCCCTGTAATATAGTATCTCAAAAAGTGCTAAGTAGGTAAATTTTTATCAATTTTAATATGTTTTTTGTTTTTAAATAATTTTTTTTATTAAAATATTTCAACAAAACTCACTAGTTATAGCCTGGGTTAAATACGCTTAAATAAATTTTAATATTTTAAAAAAAAATTAATATAATAGATTTCTTTATTTTTTGTAATTCATTTAAGAGAAACTAAATTCAAATTTCTTAGATTGAACTTTAAATAAATAACTTATTTTTTTTTGTACAAATCATATACATTTTAAATAACCCTATTTCAATTTTATTATGTTGTAAGAGTGGAAGTTTTCAAATTCGCTAACTTTCAGATTCTAAGCTGCTATAGTAATTTAGCGGGAGTGCTTTGCTTCAATGACTGGAAAGATTGTAATTGTCTAGTATGTCTAAAGTATTGATAATATGACGTCCCTTCCAAACCTATGGAAGGGATTTATTATTTTAGACCTTTATTATTTCGCTGGCTAGGAGCCAAAATGTTCTAACTACAGAGTAGATAGATTTGAGAAAACTCTGTTTAAAGACGAAATAAATTCCCCCAAAATCGAGTTTTATAGCTCAGCAAGTAATCTCTCTGTAATTATGAATGTTTGAGTGTCCAAATTTTGGTAAAAAAAATTTACAAAATCACAATATTTGACCTAGAAACTGCAGTTAGAACAAATTTGCTATAAAGGACTATGCTTCAGAAATTCAGGCAACAATGATCTAAGTAAGTTATCGGCAGTTTTAGTGGTCTTTGATTAAGATTTTTTTCTCAAATATACATGTTTGTTTATATATACCGTTACGTGACATCATTTAATAACAAAAGAAGAATAAAAAAAAATTATAATGTAGCTTAATGACTTGTGTAACGACTCATTTCTGTTTAGTGGATAGGCAATTGTAGTATGAATGTCTATCAGCTGCTATTCATTTCTTGAGTCCAAGGAGTCTTGGGAGCTATTTTGATAGCGACCAAAATCGGTAGTTACTGCGTTTGTTCTGTCCGTTCGTCCTTCCGTGTCTTTCCACCCCTAACAGCTCCCGAGCGCAAAGTCTGATCGACAAACTGATTTCATGATCGTGTTCAGAGGCCCAAACACTGTAGGAATGGAGTATTTCGAGGGACCAACGCCCCTCCCCCATTCCTCCATGTACGAGATATTTACCGTTGTTGTCATTGTACCCCCCCCCCCCTAAAAACTACCGAACGAAAGGTCGGATTTTTCCTCCTATAGCTGCACTGTCCTTGCACTTGGCGCGGTCGTTCATCGTTCTTACGTTTACGTTATTCTCCCTTCTTGTACACAGCCATTTTTGGGATTTTCATCCAGTTTTTTGGTTTTCTAACATGTTTTCGTGTCTTCCGTGGTCTTCCACTTTTCTTCGCCTCTGCAGCTTCAGTAATAACATTGTCGTTATAGCTACTGTTTCCTGAATTATCTAATAGTTGAGAAGCATTTATATCTTGCATGCTGACTATCAGCTTCTTCATTAATTCTGACATTATCATCTCCATCATCTTCATCACTTAGCAGGATGCGCGTAACATCTGCATCACTGCTTTGTAGGAACACTGAAATATCTGAATCTTTATTGTCTTTATCCCTGAGCAGGAAGAATGAATCATCTCAATCTAACATCCGAGAATTTATGAAATCAAAACCACATAAAATATTCAAATTCACATTAGAATCATAACCATCTCAAAAGCAAATCTGCAGTTAGAACATTATTGCTCTGCATAAAATTCGAAAATTCATAGATAGATCAAAATGGAACTTTAATTCTACGGTGAAAAAAAAAAAAATCAAGAATGTCCTTAATATTAAAAAAATCTGTAATTTCATGTAGTTTTAGTTTTAATTGTTAACAAGAAATTCAAAAAAATTGTAGTTAGAACATTTTGGCTCCTAGCCAGCGATTTTCCTGTAACCTTTATTACTTTAAACATAGTGTCCTTAACCTTTAATCTATTAGTTTCCCTTTCAAGTTACCATGGAGTAACCTTGGCACATTTCACTTACGATATTGCCTTATAGTGCATCCACTAGTAGCTATCGATTTTGATATAAAGTTGATTTTCCTGTCTTTTATGAAAAAGTCCAGTAGATATAGATTACATACAGGTCACCAGTCCATGTACCCCCGCTAATCCTATTCATTTGTTAGAGAGAAATGCAAAGTCTATCAACAATACTATAAAAATTATACCTATGTCTACTATATCAATAAATATTTTATAATGTATGAGCTTAAAAACACAAACTCTATTTATAATTCAAAAAATATATATCTAAAAATTTCACTTACCTTCTTTTTCAGTATTCTTCGCCCTGTTGGTCCAGCAGGTTCTATTTGTTCTACGGCCCGGGACATGGCAGAGTGGCTTATAGTTCATTTACGCAGAGGAAAATCCTCTCGCAATGAAACTATTCTTCATCACGACGTTATTAAACAGCTCTTCCACACACAAAATAATCATTACCCTGCATCTGAGAGAACACAGTTTCCTGTTAGTGATTCCACTAGTTCGTATAACTTTGCATGGCTCTCAGGAAAATATAAAGGTAACTATAATTAAGATCCCTAACAGTCTGGTTCTGATATTTAATAAAATTATAATTTACAATCTCTGATATACTTAAAACATTTAGTAAATGACAAATAGTTCATTCATTTATCTTTCAAAATATATTCTTCTACAACATTCTTCTATATATACATATAAAAATACATATTCGATAGAATATTTCAGCATCAGCCTTCTTCGGGCGATTTTAAGTCTTATTTCATATTCTGAGAACATAATAACATACCGTAACAAATAATATAACACATAATAAGTTTTCAACATGTGATTAACTCGATTAAATGTATAAATAAATATATAGGAGTAATTATTAATCAATATGCTTTAGAAACCTTCCGAAAAATTGTAAATAAATATATAATAGATTAATATCATCAATTTGTAAAAAAGTTTATTGTTATTTTTTTTTATGATTTTATTGTTATTATGCTTTTTTTATTGTTTTTGAATGTTTCCTATTGTTTATTATTGATACCCTCACATGTTGAAAACTTATTATTTGTTATATTTTTTGTTACGTTATGTTATTATTCTCTGAGAATATGAAATTAGACTTGAAATCTCCCGAAGAAGTTATTTTGAAAGGTGCATTATTTATCTATGTTGAGGTGTGTGAATATTTATATAGTTCATTAATGATTAGAGAATTTGACAATTGCAAATACTTATCAAGTGCATTGGTTTACTGCAAATTTTAATTTTATTTAATTTTTTTCCTATCCATTTTTATTGCATACCTAATCTACAATTTTATAATTATAATTATAAATTTATAATTTATAATTATGGTAATTGATACCTTCAATTAATTTATTGGATTGGCCAAAAAGTTCGTTGTGTTTTTAAGTACAAATCAAAGACACATTTTTCATTGTCACCAATAATTTTATTGAACAACGTCTATAACGGTTTGTTCCACTACCTTCTGCCATCTTACAGGCAACTTCATAATTCCATTTTCCCAAAACTTTTTATCTTTTCGAGCAGGTTCCAGGTTCCTTTGGTGTCCTTCAGGGAATTTAATTTTTTCCATTAAGAGAATTTTGTAAAGACCGAAATAAATGGAAATCCGAAGGTGCAATGTCTGGTGAATACAGCGGATGAATCAGAACTTCCCAGCCAAGCTGTAACAGTTTTTGCCTGGTCATCAAAGAATCATGCGCTCTTGCATCAGGCTTATTGCCTTGCATCTTCAATATTAAATTTGAGACACACAATTCACCAATTTTGATCAGTTTTTGTTTTAAATGCACCTGATATGACAGCTGTCACGATACAATCTAACAAAATGGTATCGAATGACACATGATAAAGACCTAAGCGCTATTAGAGCCAACTTATGTAAAAAAAACGAACGAACTTTTTGGCTAACCCAATAAATAACGTAGAAACAAATTCAACATTTAATAATAACGATTTCCAAACCACATCAAATATACATACTGTATATACACACATACATTTATATACAACTTAATCCAAAATATATATCTTATAATTTATAATTATTTAGTATATTCAGAAATAACAGTAAGACAATAATACAATATCTATGTAAAAAAAAATGTATTTTATAAATTTAATTTTTCTTTAAAAATTCTCAATTAAATAATTATTTCTTTTTTTTTATTACAAAATATACGTATTCAGTCCCGTTAAGATCCCTATAAAATTCTATAATTTATAATTATTTTTCACACATTTTGTAATTTATGACAAATAGTTAATTAGTTTAATAAATAGAAAATGTGTTAGTTGCGTTATCCATCAGATGCGTTGGTTTCCTGCGAATTTTAATGTTATTTATTATTTTTTTTTTCCTTTTTATTATTTTACATTATTATAATTGTAATTAAATTACCTTTAATTAAAAAAACCGTAATAAATTTAACAGCATTAATAATTTACATAGACAATATTATATACACATAAAATATACACACAAACATATATCCATACTATATACTTTTATGTAACATAATAAAACATAATCAAGAAACAAAACAAAAATATAAATATTATGTAGAAAAATTTATCTATTTCTTAATTTGTGATTATTCAGTATCTTCATAACAGTGAGACAAATAATAATATCTATATGATACATCAGTATTTTAAAAATTAAATTTTTCTTAAAAGAAATTCTAAATTTATTTATTAACACTTTTTCTTTTAAAATATGATTACATATTAATTAGATCATTTATGGCATAATGCTACAAAATATATCAGTTCTTTCTTTCTTTTTCTTTCATCCACATACAAAATAAAATACTTAATTCAAATATATATATTTTAAAAGCATTAAAATAGTAGAAATTATTTTTTTGTTTTGGCTTTTTTTCATAATAGAATATATTCAATGATTGATTACAAGCATCAAATATGGTTATATATAAATAAATATAATCATAAATATGATTATAAATTATCAGAAATATATGAGTTTTTTTTAACAAAAATGTTTAATACTAATAACTAATTTTCATAATTTAATATTCTTAGATTTTAAACAATATATTATAAAAGTGTAATAGAATAGAATATATTGATTAATTATTAAAGAATACATCCATTTGATTTTTTGGGTTTTTGGAAATTAATACTGTAAATGATAAGTCTTCTTACCAGTAGAGATTCTTAATAATCCATTTTTTAAAGTTTTTACAGTAGAGATATTTTGATGTCTTTCAAATATATTTATATTAATTTATTATGAAACTTTTTGTATTATAATTTACGTCCTTAATTCATTGCTGTTAATTATAAAGGATAATTGAATGTTATTTTCTGTTTTTAAATTATAAGTCTCTATTATCATTTTTTATTTTCATTTGTTATTTATTTGTAATAATAATAATAATAATAATAATAATAATTCAGTGTCTTTTCTCTTTAAATCTCAGTAATCTGACATCAGATTTCTGTATTCAAAAAAATTCCTTGCATATCAGAAAGATCAGGAAAAATTCAAGGAAATACCTTATATGAAATAGGAATATAAAGATTGTTCATAACGATACTTAAACTTGTAATTAATATTAAAAACAAAGGCATTTATATAATCACTGCATCTTCAAATTTTACTTTGTCATTTAATCGTTTCCAACTAACAAAAAACAAACCATAAAAATTAAATTGTTTATTTATTACAATTTTCTTTTATGTGCTACTTACAGTAGCTGTTTTAATTTCCACAATATTTTTATATCTGTATAGTAAGGAGTATTTAGTATTTTCAAATTTTCGGTTCTTATCTTAAAACTATATTGATTTAACAGTGAACAGAATACAAAACCACTAACATTTTTGACTAACGTTTGATTACCCACCATTAAATAAAAAAATAATTTTATATTATAATTTAAATCTCTAATTTATTTTTAATTTTCATTTCAGATCATAAAAGGGTCTTCCTTAGTGGCTATGCGAACTCCTACAGTGCTTTCATCACTGTCTATCCAGAACTTGGCTTAGGCATTTACACAGCAACCAATGGTCCTTCTCCTGCGGCTGCAGATAGTGCTTTTCGAGTCCTCCATCATTACATCACTGATTTGGTCACTGGCAGTGATCTGTGGCTCAATACAAGCACGGCTTGCAGCTATCCTCGTCCATGGTCCCAGAAAGAGAACAGAGCCTGTCCTCTGGCAGTTCAAGAAAATATGTTCGAAGCATTGGACATTATTGGAGACCAGAGTCTGTCTTCCGTTCAGAATGACACTGCAACAACATTGGAAACAGAAACTAGCACTTTATCCGATACTCTAGAAACAACGACAGAGTTCACAACAACATATGAAGACACCGGATTTACAGACGAGACTGATGTGTTCTCAGAGGCAACAGAAGTAACAACAGAATATTCAAAATCGCTTTCAAAGAAACACAGGAAAACGACAGTAATACCTACAACTTTAAGAGACATTCTATTAGATCAGGAATTACTAAAAAATGCAAACAGAAGTGAAAATGAATTGCCAAAAACAGGTATTAATAAGAACTCCAAAGAATCATCTTTATCCAATGATATCTTAGCTACGGACATTTCTCATACAATGCAAGATAGCGAAGTAACTGACGAATTTATCAATGATATGACTCCATTGAATGATATGGTATCCAGTGAAGTTATTAGCGTTGAAAATGCTATGGAAAGCACGTCAGTAGAGCTAACATCCATACCTCCGTTCACAGGACAAAGTGAAGTTTTATATGAATCTTCTGTTAGGGATAGCAAATTATCCTCAAATCTTCCCATCACTGCTAATTCTCAGAGCAATACCGCTTATTCAGAATCTGCATCAAAACATCGAAAACCCACTACTGCTCCATTATCTTTAAATTCATTGATTCCAGATAGCAAATTTGCTGCTTCGACCGTGAAAAATCTTTGGCAGGAATCAGGGTTAACAACGTTTCCCTCGGATTTGCTTAAAAGTTCGGCTGTCTTAAAATCATCGGAATCTTCTGCGAAACCAACGAAATTTACTGAAGCTAAATCTACAAATTCAAAGAGAATCACAACCACTCAGTCTCCAGTTCGTAGAAGAACTTCAACTTCTCCGGCACCGAAAACTACCAAAATTATAGCCCCTGATTCTGCTGAAACAATTACTGGAAATTTTACTCTTTCTTTTGATAGTGTTCGAATCCCGTCAGCAACTGAAAGTAGTACGACTTCCTCGAACTTTAAAAGTTCTCATCAGGTCAGCCACTCTAGAGTTACGGGACAGCACGTTCATACTAATTTTGTGAACTGGGCAAGTACGGGTAGCCATTCCGATGTTTCAGGTCATCCTAATACACTTTTGACCAATCAGTCACAAACTCTCACTAAAATTATGAAGGAAAGTCAATTTACATTCACTGGCACAGTTACATCACCGACAACAGAGATGACAGAAACTATAGAACAGAGGAGTGAAATTGCTTCGACAGACTTTCCAGAAACATCGACATCAATTCCAGAAACATCAACACCAATTCCAGAAACATCAACACCTATTCCAGAAGCATCAACGCCAATTCCAGAAACATCTACTGCGATTCTAGAAACAACTACTGCGATTCCAGTGACTGCAGAACACACAAAATCTAAGACTATTCGGACATTCAGTGTCGATTATGAATCTCCTTTATATGATTTGGAAGAAGTGCTATCTTCATCTCAGAACAACAATCCTACGAGACTCTCAGAAATATCAAGTAAGCAACCCAAAAAATCACCTACGACACCAGTTACAACACCACTTACAGAGAATGATTACGATGATACTCCCCAAGATGTCGAACCAGCACTTCTTGAAATGGTTACAGTGGAATCCGTTCGAATCTCTGCAGCAAATCAAAAACCTATACCTACAACCACTGCTACTTCTTTGGGTTCTTCGAAGCCAAATAGAAGTAGACCCAAAGCCACAGTTCACGTGAAACCAGAATCAACTTCAAGACGACCATCAAGACCTTCTACACTTCCAACCTCAGCTGGTACTGAATCCATTACATTCAGAAGAACATCCACGCCTACTACGTTTTCTCGTACTCCAGTAAAAACTGAATCTATTCCCAAGACGATTAGGAATAGGACCCGAGCAAGTAAAACTACAAAAGATTCATCTTTCTTTTCTCCCTTACAGACTTCATCTGTGGTTAGCTCCACCACACGGAAGCCTGTTTTAAATTTTAATGATTTTGCCACAAAAGTTAAAATCGTAACTGATAAACCTAAAACAACAAATGCCTCTGCAACTTCAGCTCAAATGAAAGTAAGCAGACGACCATCGCAAATTATCAGGATTAAGAATGCTTCTACTGTTAAGCCTAACCTCCACGAAAAGAATTTAACCCAAAGGGGAAAATTAACTTCTCCGTCGAAATTTACAAACAAACCTACAACGCCTATTCCAAACTACGACGATTTCAGTTCAGATTACGAGTCAACTGAAGAAGATAAATTGGAAATGACAAACACTGGATTGGGACTAGATTTACTCAAAGAAACTTCGATGTTAACAGAGAAAACTCCCATTATGAAAATTTCTACACCTTCTTCCAATTTAAGAAAGACTTCTACATACCAGGGTACATCAGAACTTCTTACCAGACCACACTTAAGCACAGTTGATACATTGTCTTTTGGAACTACTGGTGTCCGCACCTCAATGAAACAGACTTCACCTTCTCCTGCTTTCACAGATTTTCCGAGAAAGGAAAACACTTTTCCTTTTCCTACAGTTTGGACAGAAAAAGAATCTTCATCAAGAACCCATCCTTCAACTACAGTTGGTGTTCCTCCAAAGCGTGTAATAAACACCACAGAAATCTTACAGAACTTTTTCTCAACGAAGGCTATTTCTAAAACCGATGATTTTTTCCCAACAACATATCATCCAAATATTCATAATAAACTCTCGTCAGTTATTCAGCCTACAACATTTAGACCATCAGTGATAAATTTCGCTAAAACTACCAATCTTGACTTTGGGTTTTCACCGTTAAAAAAGGAGAACGGTAAATTAAAGAACATACCGAATGATCGACTAAGCTCTCTTCAGGAATACCATAGGATTGGCATTACAAGGGAAGCAGATCCCCCGGAAAGAACGGGAATAAACTTCTACGATTATGGAAGCCCAATTTCCACATTAGAAGAAATGGAACGATTGGCAGATAGCAGCGTTTCTGTGGATGAATTAACGGAAAGGCCAAACGCTTTTGCTAACAGGGAACCGAATTTTAATCTTGGAGGGCAGATTGTAAATTATTTTACCTATTTGACCACGCCTGATATCCTATCAGGAACTGCAAAAAATGGCCATCAACTTCCTTATAATCCAGCTTTCAGTAATGTGCAGGGACCTCTTGCATTTCCAACAAGAAAAGTTAAAGGGAATATGTCAAGTATAAAACCGCAGACAACGGATAAAAGACAGTCAACTCAAATAGTAAGATCCTCTTCGACACCAGATGTCGTCGCTACTTGGCCTCTGTATATCACTCCAGCAACCGTCGAATCGCTGCAGAGTTCTAAATTTCCACAGATGAGTAGCCTGAAAACTAATCCCTCCACATCAGTCCCTGCAGTAAGTCCTGCTAACGATTCCTCCTCGAAGCAAACCCTGGCATCTGTCCCTCAAGGATTTACATCAATTACAAAAAAAGAATCAGCAGCAATTCCTAAAACCGACAGAATATGGTCAACAACGAATATATCTGACGATTCTGAAGAAATCCAGTCGAATATAGGCGATATTCTGACATATTCCACATTCTCATCCGAAAAAGTGAACAATGACAACAACCTTTTTAGCTTACCCATGTCCACAACCAAGGCTTTGCCTTCCTCACCACAAATATCAAGAACTCATTCATCATCATCATCATCATCATCACCTAAATCTTCGTTCCAGACTCAGTACACTTTACCTTCACCAACTACTTTATCTTTCGCATCTCGAAAGCCCACCTTAACCTCAGGTTCCTCTTCTGTTACAGCAGGAAAAACAATATCAATAGATCCAACTTCGCTTCCCTCTCAACCTGCAACGAATGCTCAAGTTTTTACTAAAAAAACAACTTCTCAGGAAATTTCGGTTACATCTCGGAATCCCGCATCCAAACCGGAGCGGGGTTCCAAATTAATAATCCCTTCTCGACGACGGTTATCGAATCGAAGACGACCTACTCCCACACAGTCCTCCGCATCTTCAACAGATGGAACTTCCCAGACATCACCGAAGAAAACCACTGTGTCTAAAACCACCATTCCTCCAACCACTTCAATTCCGCAAACAACTCTCGTCTCCAAAGAGATCCACGACGCCATTATGGAAACCCTTGTTCATTTCGGCGTTCGGCTTCCACACGAACGACAAAGAAGGTCTGTTCGACGCATCCTACGCCGCCGCCGCCGTCGTCAGCTAGTTCATAACCCATTCCCCGAATTCGTCGGAAGATACGGCCACGAATTCTTCGGTAATATTAGAGTTTTCTTCAATCAGTCTTCCAGAACGCTGCAGATGAATTATGGACTTTATGGACGCGCCCAGCTGTTTCCCCTTTGTTTACTGAACGAAACCGAATTCACTGAAAGCAATGGGACTTCTTGTCATCAGTTGCCTAGTGCTTTCTCGATGAGATTCTTTGGTGTTCTTTGGTATGAATCGGAGAGTGATTACTACAAACGATTGTGGACTTCAGACTCTGAGTGTTCTCCTCTCACGGTGTATTTTAACAGCACAAGAGGTGATGGCAAACCCAATGTACTCATTGTGCCATTTTTTGAACCTAAATTGCCACCACATTTTATCAAAAACGCCAAATTGACAGAACCAGTTATTAATGTCCCTCCTCATTATATAGGAGGATAAGTTAAATATATATTTTTTTAATCTTTACTTTCAAAATGAAAATGCTAAAGCAGCTTGATGTAATATATGGATATTTAAGGACTTGAAAAAAAATATTTAAATCTGAAAGCCATCTTAGTACTTAAATAGCTTAACCAAAGGTGAATTTTATTTCTTGGAACACCGATATGTAAGACTGTATAAGTGTAATTTTTAAGTTTCACTTCTGAATGGAGTAAGAAAAAATGTTAAATTAAAAAATATTAATAAAAAAAAACAAAAACAAATATAGAGATTGATTCATTAATAATGCTATTATCTCACAGACGTTTTCTTAATCAAAAAAGTAAAAATAGAAACCCTTAATAAAATAATAAAAAGTAAAATGGTATCACCAAAAATCCTAAAAACCTAGTTGACCCGTGTGAATAATTCGCAACAAAAAGCCATCCAACAGCTGTGGTGCATATTAGTTAAACACATTGTCAATAGATGGCACCTTCTCCATTTTTATAAAAAGGTGTTTAAAATATAGTTTTTTTTAAAAAAAACATTAATTTTCAACAATTTGTTTATTTTTCGTCATTAGCGATGAACGTAATCTTCAAAACGATGTCTCAATCATTGATTTTGATGAAGTATTTTAAGGGAGATATGGCGAACAGACAAAAAATATCTTTGAGAAATAATATGTAAGGATTCCCAACTAAATTATTAAATAACTTAATAAAAGGTTTACTTTGGAGTCTCTTAGCTGATGGTGTTCAAATGTGAAATAAGTGTGCTAAGGGATCATTTGAAATCAAAGTTTTTGTTATTTATTAAACGTATTTATAAATTTATTAAACATATATTAGCAGATTAATACAAAAATAGAAAATTAATCACAAATCTGATTCGTAATGATAATCATAAACTAGTAATCTACTCTATATATTCTTTACTGAAAACTATATAAAATTTTATAGGTGAATCACTCCTAAATGTTTATAAAATATTATAAAAATTAGAATTCATATTATATTTTTTTTTTTAATTTAAGAAAACAGTAATAATACAAATGCCATTACATTACTGTAAAGAAACAACTATGTATTACATAATCATTTTAAAACCAAATGAAATATGTTATTAAAAAATAAGCAAATTTAATAATAAAGTACGATCAACTCTACATAATTAAATGTAATTTTCTCACTGTTAAAAAACAACATTGAAGAATTTTTTTCGATTTTGACGAAAATACAAAAATAATTAAGGCTTCATAATTTTTAATAAGTTTTCGAACAGAGTGTATTCTTTTCTTTAAGAAAAATGAAATTATAATTGTCATAAATCTGAATATAGTATCTGTTTTGGAATGAAGAAATTTGTTTTGAAAGGTAACAGTAGTCCACGACTGAGATTTTATGTTTTCACTTTGAAAGACATTCTTCCCTCCTTTCATTTTATTACAAGAATACAAAAATATAAATACAAGTTTTGTAAATATAATTGATTTGATTTTTTTCAGTAATTAATATATTCATTCATTTCTGAAATTTTAACTACAGAAAAAAAAATTCCATCCATACATGATATATTTTGTTCTTAAGGAAAACTTTTACCTTCCTCAATAACAAAATCAATTTTGTTTTAACGTGTCATTAAGAAAGATCTGAGAAAAAAAGATTAAGTAAAATAAAAGTGGAAGGTTCATTGAAGATCTGAAATCGGTAGTTGGATTTTTTTCAATGTTGCTTGAACAAAACGTAGCCAATTGAAATTTCATCAAGGTTTCGAGACAGTTGTATGTGTCATTACATTAAATTAAGACTTACATAATTCAGAGAAAAAGAATTGAGACTCCAATTATTATCAAAGTTTATCATTTGAAATCTGCCGCAAATTATGTATGAAAAGTATAGAGGTTTGCAAGTAAGTTATTAATGTGTTTAACAATGTTTTTGCAATATCAAATCAAGATATCATGAAACTGTTTTACAATGTTAATACTTTTCTAAGCTTACCTGGTAATCAATGATCCCACCATTATCAATTAGGCATCCATGAAACATCTAGAGGAAGAGTTTGTGTTTGTTTCTGGCCTTATAGGCAAGGAAACAAAAGTGAAATAAATAGGGTTTGGCAAGTCCTCGTAATCATCGTATAAGTGAGGAGAAGAGGAGTTTGAAAGCAAAGGCAAGATATCAAACACAGAAGAATTAAACAGAACCAGAGGCAGAAAGATTTTTTTTTTTTTGTTACGCTTCATACCCTTCAAATTACTGGAACGAATGGGGAAGCTGGTTTTCGTTCTTTTTATACTCATCAATCATGGCTACCCAATCTATAGCAAGTATCCATTTTCATCAACAAATATTCTTAAGAGTTTAAAAGTGTCAAACAGCTGTATACTAGTCATACTATCAATCTGCAGAAGCTTACGAGTATCAGAATATTAATTACATCAACAATGTTGACAGTTTGCAAGTCAAAATTGCATAGAGGTAAAAACTAAGTATATTATTATTTGTTGACTGAATAAACAATCAAAACACAATATTTAAAAGATTATGTTATCTTCAGGAATAAATTTGGGAAAACGTCTTAGAAGATACCTGGTATAGGTTTTGAATATGTGATCTCTATTTTCTCTTTTAATATTATAATCATTTAGCTATCCTGCATGGATTTGTCATTCACATAATTCCAAATACCAATTTGCAAATTTCTATAAACAGTATTTGTTATTGTTATGGAAAGAAGCCAATTAAAGAAAACAAGGAAAAAATCATACCAGTGTCTCATATCTTCGATAGTTAAGGAATTAAGACGAAGGGGAAAAAAATGAATTTTAATTCCTTTTTAGCTAATCCATTAATCAACACGCGGATTGAACTGATTAATCCGGTTTTGACAACTTAAGTAATATGATATTTTTTTTTTAATTGAAGAATTATAAATTACAATAGTATTTCGATTGCTTTGTAAAGATTGGATTTATAATGGGAATCACTGCCATCTGAAATTTGTACAGAAAATATATAAAAATCTTTCATCTTTTCTCCCTGTATCACATGGACAAATTTACAAAATAGTTTTGATTCCATTTCTAAGTAAAATACAAATTTCATTAAAAAATAAACGAACTTCTTATTAATAATTTTTTTATCAAGACTTCCATTGAAAACATTTGATAGATAAGATTTACAAGTTTGAAGACTGTCAAATAATAAAATAGTTGCTTTGTGAGAATTTTCCTTTTAGATAATTTTATTACCTGAGCACAGAAAATTCACTCTGAAAAAAAAAAAGAAGAACAATTGAAATACCGACAAAATCATGTTAGTGATTATCTTATGCAAGGAAGGAAGAAGTTAATGTTCACTGACATACAGTAGATAATCGAATTTTTGAAGTTGTCAGGAATATCAATAAGGTCAATTAGATTCTATTTCCAAGTCAATATTATCCTGTATTTTTGTATGAAATGCTATAGAAAGAAAGATATTGATTTATAAATTTAAATATATCTTATAACAACACACAAAACATATATCTATACTTTAATTTAAAAATTGAAAGAATTAATGTAATTACAATGTAATACGTTTAGATTGGAAGCAAAGACTGTTTAGGGGCTTTATTGTCTATCAAATCAGAAGACATACGTTTTTAAATTAAGATAATAATGTTTCGGCAAGAGTTCGACTCTGAACAATTGTGAATTCCTTAATTATATTCCAAATATTTTTCCTTAATGTAATATATTAAACAAAAGTTATTTTAAACATTACTATTGCTACAAAATAGGAATTGGTATTGCTACTCTTAAATAGTACATTATATTAAAATCAAAAAGACTTGCAAATTTTTCTATAAGAAACGATACAAAATAATAATAATAAAAAAAATTCGAAGCCAATTTATTAAGTAAACTTACTAGTACTTACACCATATTCTAGACAACCTTACTGAAATTGGTTAACTTATTTTCACCGAGAAGAAAATATACATCTTCAGCATAGAGAAATTTGAATAGAAGTAAACTGGTCAATAAAAAAAAGTTTGCCCACGCTGTAATGATAAACCCAATAGCTAAACTTACATCGATGGGCTTTTGTTTTGTTATAACTTATTCCTAATAATAAAATGTAGTTTATTTTAGTATATATAAAAATCTGTAACAGTTCTTCGGAATCATGCAATTTGTTTTTGAATTTCCTCTAATATTTCACAGATTTTATGATATATTGTAGACAAAAATACATAGGTTAGTGATAATTATTTCTAAAATTTCATGGCAACATACGTTGCCGTTTTTAAGAAAAAAAAATTTCATTCCCATCCCTTTAATACTACTATGGAATCATCCACAATTTTGCATAAACTGAAGTAAGCATTCAAATGATAGAAATCAAAATCATATGCTCGTTTGTTACTTAATTTGTGAGAGGTGTATCAGGTCTGGTTATTACTCGTCTCAAAATGCCAGCTGGTAACACATTGTCAGAAAAAGAAATACAGAAAATTTATATGTATCATTGGCCCGGGCAAGTCACAGAGAGAAATTTCTAATATCTCATTTGACGTTCCCAAAAAGCTGTAGGCTACATAATGCACTAAAAAAAAAGGAAATGAATATGGTAAAGTTAAAAGAAAACCTAGGAAAAAGGTGGTAAGTGAGCGTGATTGTCGGCGCATTTTCCACCTTACCTTACCAGTCTGTGCGACAAATTCAAGAAAGTTAGTTAGGAAAGTATCCCATCAAACAGTCGGGAGAAGCTTAAAGAACCATCCCAATGCGGGAGCTATGAAATTACGTGAACAACCACAACTTACTGAAGCCCATAAAGCAGCAAGACTATAGTGGGCTCGAAATGTAATGACCTGGGACAAACAATGAAATCGCGTGCTGTTTTCGGACGAGGTTGAAAAAAAAATTCAACTTCGACAGCCCTGATGGGAATGTCTACTATTGGTATGATCTACGAAAGGAAAAGATCAAGTTCAGTAGGAACTTCGTTGGTGGATCTGTAATGATTTGGGCTGCATTCGGAGCCGGAAGAAAGACTGACATTGCATTCATCGATGGAAGACTTAACTCTCAAAAGTACCAGGAATTACTGTACCAATAATATGATTCCATTTGGTCCATTGATTTGTGACAATTCTTGGATTACTCAGCAGTGCCTCGTGCCACACTTCAAAATCAACTAAGAAGTGGTTTAAAGACCAGAAAATTGAGTGATCGATTGGCCAGCATTGAGCACTGATATGAATCCAATAGAGAACTTTTGGTCTCATTTAGCATGTCGGGTATATCGCAGAAATCATCAATTTAATTCTGTTGGAAATCTTAAAGTGGTTATTCTAGATGCTTGGGATGAAATTACACTTCCTGAGATGGAGACTTAGTAAAAGTCAATGCCACAGACTGTGTTACATCTAGTTACAAAAACAAGGAGGCTACACAAAGTAACAGTTATTATTTTGTTACTGTTGGGGAGGTTTGGAGGTGATTCCATACCAGTGTTGCAGAACTACAAAAATTTTTTTTTTTTTTTTTTTTGAAAACAAACAAAGTGTGTTGTCATGAAATTGTATGTGTAAGTTCCACTACCCTGTGTATTATTGTATAAATTATTTCATAAAGATCTGTGAATTATTAAACGAAATTCAAAAAACCTTTTTCCTGATTCCATAGAAGTGTTACAGACTTTATAATACTACATCTGATTGGTAACAGTTCTATTATCAAATTTCTATACTCTTTAAATGAACATTTTGAAAAAAAAAAGACAGTTTAAAAAAGCATACTGTAGCTTACTTTTTTCTCTTACTGTAACTCTGTGGATGTTACTAAAATATATATGGCAAAATAAATCCACGGAAAAATCTGCAATCACTTTTTTTGTTTGAAATGTGTGTTTAGGCCTAATACTTTGAGATTTTCAAGTGATTAAAATAATGTGTATGATAATTTTCCTTTTCTAAATTAAATTAATAATTGTAATATGTAATATAGTCCTGTGTGTTATAAAAGTTCCAAGCATTGATTACGAATCATTCTATGCATTGAACATTGTATCCTTAAAGTTCTTGATATGCGAAAACCATTTCCCATAATTTACACTTTCCCTCAATTTACACCATTTTTTCAGAGTACCTTGAAAAGTGTAAAAAGCGTGGTTATAGACTATATTTTAATGAACTATATCGTTAACTATTGTAGTTAAATCGTTAATATTGTGATATTTTCTAATCAGGATTAGGCTAAATGACAACAGAAGCAGTTGAACTGACTAGATTCTCCAAAGAGCCAAGAACAACTTTATTGCAATGGAATCAGCTGTTTATACGCAATGACAAAAGACGATTGATAGCAGTACCGTAGCTAGAGGATTGGGGGCCCCGGGGCAACAAGTGATTATGGTTTCGTATAAGAAAAAATCCCCTTTAGTGGGGTGGGAGAGCCAAAATAAACTTCAAATCTGGCAACCAATGTGCCCCTTTGGATTCAGGTAGTACATAGGTAGACGAGTCTAAAAAGCCCGGGACACAAATTTTCCTGGCCCTCTAGCGGATTTGGCAGCTCATTAACCGGAAGTTAAGTGTTTAGCACTAACTGAGAAAGTGTATATACGATTTTGATTAAGTTAAGCCTCCTAGAGCAAAATATATATAACTATGATCCCCCAATGTGGCTGCAACTGGCAAAGTTATAAGTGACCCACCTTTGCCAACTGTCAATCCACGGTACACTAACTATTATCCTGCTTCACCCCTAGGAAAGTTTGAAATCCTTGGCTAAACTCTGTCCTGGAGAGATTGCATATTCAAAACATACAAAGAATAGAGCAAGTGCCTACAGTATCGTTTGCTGCTTTTCATGCAAAAAATGAACCTGGTGTAACAAAAAATTAAGTGTAAAGCGTCATTGCTTCCACTTCTAGATGACGACATTGCGACACCAGCAATGGTATGTCATATGATATAATAGTAACAACAGCTACAGCAAAATTAAAAGGAAATCAAATACCCGTGATTACATGTGACCAACCTGTATATGCTATTGGGAAGCAAGTACAATGGAAATTTCCTGACAAGTATGACCAGGATCGCATCATATTCAAGATGGGTGAACTTCATATCGAAATGATGATCATTAACTTACGTGACAACTGGTTAGCTTGCAGTGGATGGACTGAATTAGTAACAACCGCCGGTATTGCAAGTTCTGGTGTTGCAGAATCCTGTCTCACATCGTCGCATGTAAAAAGATCTCGCTACGCACATGAAATTACTTCAACTGCCTTGCTTTATCTACAGGTACAAGCATTCAACAAAGCATGTGAAACAGATTCCAGCATCAGTGACCAAGGCATTGAACTGTTGATTTTGCCGAAAACATCTGAATGTCCTCATTTCCAATATTGGAATACAGTCATCGAACTTGAGTCCCTTCTAGTCCAACTTGTTTTGAGTATTCTTACATCTAACTTTACAATATTCGTGGATACTTTGACTCAGTTATGTCCGTGGACATTTGCGTTGGACGCAGTCCACTATTCTCGTTGGTTGCCAGTATTTGCACGCATTCTACAGGCCCTTCCAGAAAAACATCCAGATATACATGCTGAATTTCTTCGTGGCAAGTTTACGAGCACCATTTTCTGCAATATCTGACGATCAGCTTCACGAACAGAATAACAAAGTGATGAAGGGGGAAGGTGGAGCTATCGGAATCCTTGATAGTGAAAAAGCTCTGCTTAAGTGGATGGTAGCAGGTCCTAGGATCAGTTATTTAATTGAGCAGTACGAAGAGAAATCAAATTTAAAACATGACAACATCGTGGGCGCAAAGCATCACGAGGATACCGATGCATTTCAGAAAAGATTCTTGGCCCATGCCAAAGAAATGATTAACGTCTTAACTGAACAAGGAAATCCGTTCCAAGAAACTGATTTGGTGTCAATAGGGAGCTCCGAAATAATTTCAAGTGTCGAAGCTGTCAAGTGTGTTACGGAAGCATTTCCTGTAGGACTTAAACAGTATGATGAATATGTCATGTTCCGTCTCGATAAAGTTCGAAATTAAATTCATGAAATTATTCCTCGGAGCAATATTCACATCTTCAAGACTACAACAAGAAAACCCGAGAAGGCAAAGCCCAAAATTACTAATTCGCGTAAAGATTCCAATTTGTTCTGCAGAAGATATATCGCATTTGAAGCACCGGATGGGAACATTGATGATTCTTGTAAATAGAGCTTAAATCTATCGCATCCTCTGCCGCCTTGATAACTGTATTATACATCTTTAAATCCTAAATTTAACGCATAATTTCTTTTCCCATGGAAATCAAATGTACCCACCATCTATTTCAGATGATGAAAAACCAACCAACTAATCGGATATTATAGACTGCATTCAAACAAAATATGATATTAGCTTTAATCACAGCCAACCAAATGTAACAGCTAAAATATTTGCTGGAACAGCCGTAATCCACATGCTGAATCCTGGTATTGCCAAAACATTTTCAGGATACTATGAAAATGTTTTCAAATCATACTTCAATAATCAACTGAAGAATACTTCACGACTAGATATTATATTCGATATACTAGTAACAGTTTGAAGGCAGATACCCGAGAATCAAGAGGAAGTGGCATAACTATTAAAGTCGCAGACTCTACTGCAATTCCAAAGCAATTTAAGCAATTCCTGTGTGTTAACGGAAACAAGACACAATTGTTCCACTTGCTAGCTAAGAAAATGGCAGTAATCCATGAAAACATGTTGTCTGTACTTATGATGACTGCGTCATCACGTCAACAACTATGGATGTAGCTAGCATTTCTCCTTCCCCACACGAAGAAGCTGATGACCGCCTACTTCTCCATGTTAAGAATGCAGTAGAAAGTGGACATACTCACATCTTAACACGAACTGTGGACTCGGATGTAGTGATTATTTCAATATCACTATTCTCACAATTACAAGATATTGCAGAACTATGGATTGACTATGGTTGTGGAAATGTACAGGAAATTCATTCCAATTCATGAGATTTGTGCAAAACTCTCACCGGGAATTTGCAGAAATTGGTTGGCTTTTCATGCTGTAACTGGTTGCGATTCAGTTTCGACATTTTGTGGCATTGGCAAGAAGACATCTTGGAAGGTCTGGATGTAATTTCATAAAATTGATTGTGTGTGGCATCAGCTCTGTACAGGCATCTGTGATATTGATGATGAATGTCATGATCTGTTGCAGCGATTTGTTATTCTACTTTATGATCAAGCATCAGATTTTCAGAGCATCAAAGACTGCAGACGAGTGTTATTTACAAGAAAGAATCGAGCAATCGAAAATATACCTCCAACATCAGATGCTTTAAAACAACACATCAAACGAGCTACTCTCCAAGCAAGAATTTGGAACAACAGCCTCGATGCAAAATAAACAATACCTTCGCCAAGCAACTGGGGATGGTTAGAAACTTCGTGAGGATCGTGAGAATTAGTTTATCCCTGTGTGGATAACAATTCCAGAAGTGTCAAAACACTGTGTGAAACTAACCTCTTGTACAAGCCGCAAGCGATGCACATCTTGTAAATGTGTCAAATTGAGATTATGATGTACGAAACTTTGTGTATGTGAAGGACAGTGCTCCGACAATGATTGGTAATCAAAACTGAATTTCAATCATTTGGATGTTATTGTATAAGACAGCAAGATATTATTATATTTAGGTATTGTGGCTAACATTACATTAGTGTATTTCGATATTAGTGTATTTGACTACATGTAGGATATTATTGTATTTGGATATTAAACTGGAATAATATTGTATTGTAAATTCGTTTCTTTCTCATTCTTGTACTTATGTTTTAAACTTATGTTACATTAAAGCCTTAAGTGTGCCTCATATCACAGATTTTAATACGGAAATGAAGGTTTTATAGCCACATTTGGGGGGGTCATACTTATGTATATTTTGCTCTAGGAGGCTTAGTTTAATCAGAATCGTATATACACTTTCCGAGTTAGTGCTACACACTTTACTTCCGGTTAATGAGCTGCCAAATCCGCTAGAAGGCCAGGAAAATTTGTGTCCCGGGTTTTTTAGACTCGACCACTCATGCACTATCTGATTCCAAAGGGGCGCATTGGTTGCCAGATTTGAAATATATAGGCATAATTTTCAACTCTCCCACCCCACTACTTCGTTCGGGGGCCCCGGGACACTGCCCCGGCTGCCCCGGTGGTAGCTACGGCCCTGATTGGTAGAAATAAAATATAGAATGACATTTTGATTGGTTACAACAATTTAAGGAAATTTAAGTTCAAATTCGAACTTAAGAAGCCCATTAAAATTAAAAATAAAGCAATTAAGAATTAATGTATTTAACAAATCAAGAGCGAAAATACATAAGGCTTAAAAATAAGAAAATATAAAACTTTACAAATGAGAATTATTCATTGCAATAAAACTTAAGAATAATTAATAATAATATTATTCATTTAATATTAATAATTTATTCATTTAAAATTAGAAACATATGTTTCATGATAAAAAAAAGTCATATGTAATCAAATTAAAAAAGAAAATCACTAACATCTACTGCACAATTAAACACCAGAAAAATTAAAAAAAAAAAAATAGATTTAAAAAATATAGAAGCTGTTTAGCTACAGGTCATGCAGGTCCTTGGATGCACGGGAGGTTTAGATTCCAAGTGATTCTAAACCAATGGGATTAGTTGAGGTCGGATGGTCAGCCTAACGCCCGCCTGCCTTTAACCTCCATTTGACAGAGGGCTAAGTGAACCCTAGGATCAGCTTGCATTTAAAACAAAAAACTTATCAGATTGGTGAATTTTGTGCCAATTTAATATTTTAGACGATAGGAAATAAGCAAGCAAGACACCAATGTTTCTTTGATGATCAGGCAAAAGCTGTTACAGCTTCGCTGGGAAGTTCTGATTCATCCGCCATATTCACCAGACATTGCACCTTCCGATTTCCATTTATTATGGTCTGTACAAAATTCTCTTAATGGAAAAAATTCAATTCCCTGGAAGACACCAAAGGCACCTGGAACATTTTTTTGCTCAAAAATATAAAGTTTTGGAAAGATGGCAAAGGTAGTGGAATAAACCGTTGAAAGCGTTGCTCAATAAAATTATTGGTGACAATGAAAAATGTGTCTTTTATTTTTACTTAAATAACCGAACGAACTTTTTGGCCAACCCAGTAAAATGTGTCCATTCTGCTTGGAATGCTGTCGGCTGCTAGGAATGTGTTAACCCAGCTCTGAGAGTGATTGTAACCCTAGTTACTACAAACGCGCAACTGGTTTGAATTTTTAGACACAGTTTTTGGTAGGCTGGAATGATCGGTTGGGTTTATGACAGCATGAGTAGTAATTAGAACTGTGTTTCTCGTTTATAAACGCACCCTT
The DNA here is from genome assembly GCA_023159025.1 of Thereuonema tuberculata. NCBI lineage: Eukaryota > Metazoa > Arthropoda > Chilopoda > Scutigeromorpha > Scutigeridae > Thereuonema > Thereuonema tuberculata. The sequence goes on along the minus strand of JAFIDM010000003.1, from coordinate 40,480,241 downwards.
AGAAAATGTTTCCTGATTAAAAAAAATATTTATAATCGAATTTATTTATTTATTTACTTTTTTTTATATTAACAACTAAGGTCAAATGAAAAACTGAAAACGTTAATAGTAGACAATTAGAAAAAAAAATAAAATTTATAATGATTTCTCCAAAAATAAACAACACCCAAAAAATACAATTAAAACAACAAATGACATTTCTATAGTAAAAAGATGTTTTCTAAAGCTTTATAGATTTAAAACAAATTCAAAAATTAAAAAAAAAAATAACAAATTATGATATACAATTGTAATGTACTTTCTTCTGTTCGTTGTTCCCTGTGAAGCAAGCTGTTTTGCAACCCTGTGGTCGGAGGAAAGTACGCCGCCGCAAAGGCAAGCAGCAGGCAACGGAAAGCGTAATTATAGAAGCAGCAGCAAATCGTACCCCCCTCCAAGAATTGCAGTCATTTCTGCACAGAAGCTCAACGGACCTCTACCTTTACTGGAACTCGTATGATTTGCAGGGTGTCTGTAAACTACACCGTGGTTACTGAGGTTGCACCCACTCCTTCTTTAGATACCACCTCACTAACCACGTTTAATCGGAACCACGTCCACTAACTTTAGCCTGTTTCTATAACCAGGTTGTCTGACTGTAACTGCCGGAGATGGGACTTTTTTTTATTATTACCGAGAATTGATTTCTTTACAACTTGACAAATTCAAGTGTCCATAGCTTCACGAAACTCACTTCTTCCACCACCTATTACACTCAATGTGACCACCAGCATTCCGGGCTAAGGCCCTGCAACGGAACTTCCACTGCAGGAGTGAACGCAGTAAAATACACAGGAGTATTCTGTCCCACTCCTCTCTATATACTTTCCCCAGTTCATCGACTGTTCCCTACTCCACGTTTTAATAGTCCAAAGCCACAAAAATCCATCGGGCCGGAATATCACTGAAGGGGATTATATGTATTCCTGTTCTGGCTTCTATTTCTTGATAGAATCTCAGGGAGGATTTGGCCGAATGACTGGAGGCCTTATCGTTATGAATGGTGACTTTTGTGACTTCAGGACCATACAGAGCAGATAACTCCTGAGTGTATATTGGTATCAGAACATGTTGTTGATGATACTGTGCATTTACTTTGGCATAATTGATAATTCTATGGATAGCCAATTTGGTCAGGTGATAGTATCCTGCAACCATCTTGAAACCTTTGGGAAAATCTTTACTTGCACTGGCGCACAAAATTACATCTGCCTTTTCGTGGGACGATATGAAATTGCCCTGACCTTTCCACAGTCGGTAAGATGGACCCAAGCCTCATCCAGAGTGATCAGAAATCTCTACTTATCGACGGTCAGATGTTGTTCGTAGAGCTTCCTGCAGTTGGTCCGTCTTTCAGCGCGATGTCGATCATTCAGCGCATGCATCCGGGCCATATGAAAAATTTTCCGTCTGAGACGGTTCTTCAGGTTTTTACAGACAGTGGACTAAGCGATATTGACCTTTCTGGCATCGCACGGTGGATGGGTGTGTCTCCGTGTATGCGAAACGTCGCAGCTTGACCAGAACAACAGAAACCGTCTTTGAAAATTTTCGTTTCCTGGTCATCTTGGTAGAGGAATTTCGTTCAAGAAGTCAGTTCGATGTGTTCCTACGAATGACCGCTGACACTGTATCTTTGCTGACTGAAATTCCATGCTTTTTACATTGTTTCACTATCACTGAATACGAAACTTCGTATGGAAAAATGCGACAATGTAACGTTCCCCAAAACGATTAATTTTTGGAGTCATATCAGAAAGACTGTATTACTACTAGCATAAAATGATATATTCGATATAGAGGCATGTGGCGAAGACGCTACAGCATGTCTCATTTTGAATCGGGGGCGCTCAATCACGTCGAATTTGTGAGGTTATAAAGGAATCAAACCTCGCTACGTATTTTTAAGCTTAAAATTTGTTTTTCTTATTCGTAAGTATTGTAACCAACCCATCTTAAAATACAACCAGTTCTAGTCATGACCAAGTCATACGTCATCGTAACCAATCACATGATAACTATAGTCGTGGTTGCGACCGGAGTTAATTAATAAAGGCACCCTCAGAGCCTTCTGTACTGTATGGACATTGCGTAGAGCAGCGTTTCTCAATCTTTTTTGCTTCACGGCACACTTAGAAAAATCTAGCGGCATACTAAACAAACACTCTTCCTAATATCCCACGGCACTCCAAACCTTTTCATTGCTTTACTATGCATTCGACCCCGAATTAAACAATTGTGTAAAAATAAACAAACCCACATTTCTCATTGAATTATATAAAAAAAATCATGTAATTATCGATTCATTAATTTTAATTAACCATTCCAGTTTGCATTACTTACAATTTACTTATTTCGGCAAAACTCCGAACGACGGTCCCAAATTATGATCGCGGTCCCAAATTATGAACGGAGGTCCCAAATTATAAAAACCTATTTAAACATTTATTTATCCATTTATCTAACGATGAACACCTTTTTAAATTATAAAAACGTATTTAAACATTTATTTATCCATTTATCTAACGATGAACACCTTAACGTGCCATGGCTGGAAGACCGCAAGCTCCGAGAGTAATAACTGATGCAGTTTTACAACGGAATGCTTTACAAGTCTTGGAGTGCTCACCCCGAGATATTTACGGACACATGCATGACAGTATGCAATGGTTGACATGGCTTGCTGAACATAGGTTGATCCGAAACAGCAGCGACTGTGGAAACTGTCACCAGCCTATGGCGTTGGTGCGGCGAGCAGATGCACTTGAAGGAAGTGTCGAGACTGTCAGACCCGCACAAGTGTCCGTGCTGGATCATTTTTTAATTCCAACATATTCGGACAATACTTCAGTATGTTGAGCGAAAACTATTTGATTTGATGTCTAATAGCTCTGGGTAAGTGTTATACTTCATAGCTATACTGTTATTTGCCATTAAATATGTTTTTATAATTTGGGACCGCCGTTCGGAGTTGTTCATAATTTGGGACCGTCGTTCGGCGTTTTGCCCTTATTTCTCTTATTTAATAAATAACGTTGTTGAAAATATTTAATACTCATATTGTAGCAGTTTAAATGTAGATATTTTTAGAAATCATTTTTTTGTATTTATCTGTATATATCTGTTTTTTATTAATTTTAATCTTTACCGTTATTTATTTTAAATCATTCGTTTTCTATTTCCTAATTATTGATGTTCTGTTTATTTTCAAATTCTTTTCCGTTGCAGCCGTTTAATTAGTTCATTAATTTAAATTCATTATGATCTTTTCCAATCACTACGTATATTTTTAATTAATTTTCCAATGAAATTTCATTAAATATTGACGTATAATTTAAGACGTATAATTAATTAATTGACGTATGGATTCCTGTGGTTGAATAGCAACAAATAATAAAGTTTACAAATATTAACAAAATTCAATTTATTTATTTATTCATTCCTTCAGTACTTTGTAAATCGAAATTTTAATTTAAAAACGAAATGAAACATCCATCAGAAACAAACATTTACTACTTACACGTATCAAGTCTCTGGCAATAAGGAGCTATAGTCTACCTGTACGATATGCTGTAGTCTTTGTAAAAACAAGTAACTTGTTCAATTTTAACATTATTTGACTAGTAAAAGGAAACCATCTGTATGTTTTAGGTTAAACATTCTTTGAAAAAAAAAAATCTGTAAATGATATTTGTTTACTTAAAACTTATAACTTCTAAGATGAGTACAGCTCTAAATATTTTAAAGTTCTAAACACTGGACAAGTTCTGTAATTGGCACTTTTCTTTTTGGTCTACAACCTGTTACTTACTCATCCAACAGCTATCGTAAACAAATTATTTTACGTTTCATAACATTACATCTTCACCTCCTAGAAGATAATGTTGGCATTCTTGAATTATCGTGATGTAAAGGATCGTTACAGGCTTTTGCACATAACTTTTTTAAGATATGTATCAACCTTAACTGGTATCTGCAAATAAACTAAGCTTTTATTTAGAATTTCATTTAAAATAAATAGCTTTTCAGTTACCTTGATTACAAAAAGAACAAACGATTTGATTATTCGACTAAAAAAGAATCCATTCTATTTTATTATTGTTAGTATTACTTTATTTTAATCATTTCTTATCTACTATTTTATAAACTTTGAAGAAATGTTACAAATTTAAACCAAACGTCTATCTTTTGGTGATCATTAGGTTTTTGAGAACAAGTTTTGATGCCGGAAAACATTTTTGTTTAGAAGCGTGCTATAGGCAGCACTACAATGTATCATAACAAATATTTCTGTGTGTTTCATCACATCATATGACATTGATTCATCATAATTCAGCGGTTTCAGTTGGTTTTAGCAAAAAATAACTGTATGCAACTATTAATAGTTGTATAGAAATTAAAGCTGATTTTAAAAAGAATCAGAAGTTTGAATTTGATAGTGATAAAGGAAACGACTTTTCTAGGTTTTTTTTTTATTTCCCCTTTAATTTATTAGACTAAGATTAGTTTATTAATTTATAAATAGATTAATAGACTATTTATTTATTAGTCTATTATTTACTCTGATTCAAATTCCTATCATGGCCATTATATGGAGATTCTAGTATCTGAGAGTCAGTTTTGTGTCTAAAATAAGCAGTTACTTTCTTACAAGCGGATATATTCCCTCAAGACCCCCACTTGTGTAATCGGGGTCCTATATCAGGTAACGTGACAGACCCCCTATGGAGTTTTTCATACATGCTTATATTTATGCTAGATTATGAAGTACATAAGATAAATGTATGATAGATGATTAGCCACTGCTATGGAGATTCCTGATCAATAGTTACAAATACCTAGAATTGCAGAGGCTTAGTCAATAAAGAAACCGAAACAAAAACAATAAAACTTCTTTTTATTATTATTATTTATCTTTAAAACCGTTCTCCTAGGGTTCAATTTCTAGCAAATTAATATGGAGCTCACAATCCAATCACCACGTAGCTTGTTTTCTTAAATAAATAAATCATGAATTTTCATAATTATGGGTTTCAACGGCAATGTATAAGCCAATAGGCATCTTTTGTTGCCCTTAGCTCCGCATTTAGATCTACTATGAATCAGAATCAAAAATGATTTTGCATTGGATGGTTTAACATACTATTCAAGTTTCTGCTTTCGTAATAGTAAAAGTTCTTCATCACCGTCTTTTCTACCTGCAAGGAAAAACAAATGTTGAATCCATGACCAACTTACTGCTAATGGCGATGCTCGCCTCCAAATGGGGAATATGTACTTATTAAAAAAGTAGATGATCTTGGCTAATGAGAGCTCGAAACAGCTGTCCTATGTTTCCATTGCCAATGATTCGAGGACTATAAATATCTTAAAATATTTCAATTCGCAAATCAATATTTTTTTTAATTAAATAGACAAATTGAATTTTAATATTGTTTATTAAATCACAGCGAAACAATGAAACGGAGGAAAATGAAGGTCAATTAGAGGAGTCAGCAAGGTCAGAGCCTTCAAATATTAGGTAAAAAAAATACGTGACTGAAAAAAATAATTTTCAAATTGTATTATTTTTATTTTGTACTGCAACAGTTCAAAGCAAATTTAAAGCATCGTTACAAAAATCACAATATTAACAAATAAAGAACTGTACATTTAAATCAAGTGTTCTACATGGGGTCACTGTTCTAAAGAGACGGTGCAGATATCCTACCTGCTTTGTACAGGAACTATTGACGATACCGTCGCGTCCTCTAGTGAGCATTAGAAGTACTATTCGACCCAGAATGGAAAATAATGTGGATTGCCCGAACTAACTTCCATCATGGCTGACTAGCGTAGATATCGCCATGATGCTGGAGTGAGAGACAACAGAAAATTGCCTCATGTTGGACTTATACCTCCTTTCTACCGCCTTAGTTGCGTTATTTTTATTAAGAAGCTTTTCATGTGCACCGAAGAAAGCTTCAAACCCGTTTGAAGCTTTCGTGGATGTATTCATGGAACTATGAACCTAGATTCACTGTCTTTTGCCTTGTCTCACATCAGTTATTCGGTGGCAAATTTAACTAAGAAGAACTACAAGTCTAGTGTCCAGGAGCTTTCATACGTAAGTCTGCCACCCCAAAATCCTTGTTCCCGACTTTAAGTATTGTTTAACTTAGTTTTCAATTTTGTTAACGTCCTAATTGCAAATTGCCGCTCCGTATAAAAATTTTAAGCCTATTGGAACCTTTTTGTAAGCTCAAGATGACGTGAATCAAATCCAAAAATTTTTTGACCCCCTTAAACTACATTGTTTAATTTTCTCTTATTTTATAAAAAGAAATTTAGAATATATAATAAATTAAGAAATAAGGAAAATGCTACATTAACCGATGCGATTAAATTTTGAGCTTACGTCAGTTTAGATTACTGCCTTTCATGTTTACAGTTGGAGTGATACAAGCCTAGCTTTTCCTTTCTTCTTTTTCTTTCTTTTTTTTTTAATTCTTTCTTTTATTTTCCTTCTTTGTTTTACGGTTTTAAAATATCTTACCATCATATGCCACAATCCAAATATAGTAAGCATTTTTTTTTAATGCAAAAACCCCTATTTTCAAATAAGTAACCAGTTAATTTTAAATATAGCTTCTAATTGGTTACATTTTATTACGTATTTTTCTTTACAATTTGCATGTACTTGGGGGGTTTGTCTTTTTTTCTTAATCGTTATTTCAGCGTCATACACCTCAATGTCAACATAAAGTATGGTTGAAAGTTCTTTTTTTTTTTTTTTTTAAATTTAATTTTTTATTAAATTTCCTTTACCTTTTTTCCATCAAAATATACTGTAAAATATTTTCTCCACTTATTAATATTATTTTACTTTTATATCTTAAGAACATAAAATTTGGCAGAAGTTTCCTTTTTATTTTGTTTTTACAGCATATGCAACCTTAAGTTAAATAATAGTTAAGGTGTCTGTGAGTTTATATTTAGCAATATATTCCCCTTTTGGAAATTATTTGTATATATCAAGGTTTTGGGCCTTCTCTATTATTATTATTATTATTATTATTTCGATATTTTTTTTAAGTTAAAAGTAATTTAAAAAAACTTAAGTCTTGATGATATATTTTTTTTTTTTAATTGTCAAGAACTTTTTTAATAATTTTAAAGTTTTACTTCGTTTTAACATTTAGAAATCTTTGAGTAAGAATCTGTCTAAAATTAGTATTTTTAAAATTCAAAATTTAATTGATTTATTTGTTTATAAATATACTCAATTCTAGGTCGGTATTGTGATTCCTCTTTATATAATTTTTAAAAATATTTCAAAAATTCTTAAAAGAAAGGACTCTTCAGATTTATTCAAAAAGTTTTTAAGACATTTTGTTTCAAAGATCAAGTAATTTATACTATTTTTTAAAGCTTATGAACAATGAAATACATGTACATTTAAAAAAAACCTATTTGGTTTCTACTAGAACTTTTTTTTTTTTTTCCGGTTTGGTTTCGTCTGTCTTAGATGCAGGATAAGATTCTATTTACAACTTTTAATAAGTAAATAAAATAATTCACAACACACAATTAAAATTTTAAAAGTTTTACATATTAAAAAATATGCATACAAGGAATCGGTTTTCAGACTGATATTTGCATAGTCTTTCTTCAGCCTGACATATGTCTTCACTTAAACACATAAGTGGTCTATCATCAACCAATCCTAATACAAATTGTAATTATGGAACTATGTAACGTAGAAGGCGTTCTCTTGTTTCTCCAGCTGACTTGAGTTGGCTGTGAAGTCGTCAGAATCTGCCGTGAAGACTTCCTCAATTTCTTATTGCTCATCGAGGGAAAAGTAAAGCACCTACACCTACATCCAGTTTATAATTTGGTAGATAGATAGACGACAAAGAACAGTCAATCATTATTCAATCGGTAGTTAGTACTGAACATATTACAATAAAAAATTTATTCAGCAGTTTTAAATGCCAAGATTTTTAGGGACTTTTACATAACATTTGAAAATCAAGCCAAGAAATTAGATGAAATCAGTTAAAACTAGTGGTAGTTGTTAGGGAACCACAAAGATTAAGTCCATGTTAGTTTTTATGTTCTCTGTACAGTATTACTTGACCTAAGAATATGATCTACATTGACACATAGGCTAAATCGAAGAAAATGAGCCTGTTTGAGGATCTTTGTTATTGTTTAGGTGCAGCTGGTACATTTTTTGCAATCTTCTTCTGGTTAAAATGAATATTACATATTTAATTTTGAGTTAATCATTCCAAACCAGAAAGTTCTTTAAACTATCCATCTGGTGAAGTTATGGATCATTGTAACCATTTAGAATTTTGATGTAAATAAAAATATTCCAGAAATATAATTCAGTTTGGACAAGATTTGTCACTTCAGATAAAGTTGCCAGCATCTTTCTGAAGTGATTTATGATAATCAACCTCAAGCACTAAAAAGATAAATTTAAAAATTGAAGACCTGGCTGAAATAAATGTGCATAGCAAATAACACAGATAACTATAGTTTTCATGGGCAAAAGGACATATTTTCCTTTTTTTCTAGTTTTTGAAACTTGCTTCTGAAATTTGTTAGTGGCGAGTGTAAATTCAGTTGAATGTTCATCTACTTTTGAAAGAAGACATGACTTAATCTATAGATTTCGTAAAGGTAGAAAAGTTTGCTAAAGTGAGTTCATAAAAACAAAAAACAACCCTGAAATTTTTGCATGTATATTCATGTTTTGTTGACATGAGGACTAAGCTATTAATGACCTTTTCATTTTTCTCATAAGTAAACTGGATAATTTTCTCCCCTGATCTTCTTTCATAAGCAGATATCTAGAAAATTACCAGTCATTTTCCTATAAAACTTAAGATAGAATTAATATAAACTGAATATTTAAAATATTTTTGTTTGCCTACAATCTTTGTAAGTTTATCTGATGGTATGACTATTTTGTATTGTCAAGCTTTGTTTTTAAGCAATCGATAAATCATTCACAGAATTAATATGTTGAATGCTGACGTAGTATAGAATTTTTTTTTCCTTCCAAGATAAAAGATTGTTGTTTTTTTGTAAAATGCTTCTTAGAAGAGAACATTTCCATTTAGATTTTACTTATTAACCCTTCAGGCCGGTGAGTTTCTTCCCTGCATATGTCTCTCCTCGCAGTATTTTTTGTTCTTCTTGAGATAAGAAAGAAGCTAAACAACACTTTTTACTGGCTAACTAGAGTTTGGAAATTTAAATTCGACATTAAAATATAAGGTTACTTCAATGTGTCTCAGTCAGTAGAAAATTAACAGTGGGAGGCTGCTAATTATCTACCGCTGCAGAGAACGTACCCCTGTACGTCAATCTGGCTGTGAGACAGACACATGGGAACTTATACATGTACATCTTACCGGCTTGAAGGGTTAAGTAATTGTTAAGTTTTAGATTAAAAATGCCTTCAGTATTAAGGTGTAAACGAGTGGGGTGAGAGTTGGAAAAAAATTTGGCGATTTTAACATGTTATCAACATCTGTATAATTTCTTTTTTCCACCCACAGGTTTGGTGAAAAAAACGTGCAAAGATTTTCTAGCCATTTTAATGACTGAAATTGAAAAAGTTGCTTGCTTAGTGTGTGTCAAGTCTGAAATGTGATGTCTCAGGTAATACTGAGGTGCAGCAAAATTAAAAAGAAAAATAGATAATATACCACTATATTTTAACATTACACTAATACCACTACTAAATGATTTAAATCTCTGTAATAGCGAAATTTAAAAATATTATAAGAAAATAGAAAAAAAAAAGCCTATCAATAATTGTTAAGCTTTTGAACTAAAAAAATAAATAAATTAATAGCATGATTTCAGAAATACTAACTTGAAACTAAGAAGTATTTGGAAAAAGAATATTTAAAATGAATTAACTTTGTAGAATTTCTTAATTTTATTGTAGAAAGCAAAAGTAATCAAGTAAAGCTTAGAATAAATTTTTCTTTTTAGCTTTTATTTTTTAACTTTGTATCCTTCTATACTGTAATAACTACTGTTTGATTTTACTTAGTAATTTCAAAAATTGGATTTCATATTAGAAGTAAATATTAAAAATATATTTATAAATAGAAAAACAATAACAAAAAAAAAATAACCTTCTGATGGAAAACTTAAAATTTATGAAAAGAAATATTTGTAGTTAAGAGAACTTTCCTGTGAATTGTTCTTTTGAATGAAGTTTATGTTTACCTTTGAATTTGCAGCAATAAGAAATGAAACATTTGGATTTTTAAACATAACATTCGCTAGTATGAAGTAGAAAGTACAAATTTTCTTCTACATTCTTTGCTATAATGTGAATCGTGGCATAAATATGAATATTATAAAGAATCTTTGCTGACTTAACATTAATAGGTGCATAAAAAGCACGAGTTTTATTGGTATTATATAAATAATCTATGGCAAATGATAGCCCTTTCTCCACCAGCAGTTGTGCTCGGTTTGGAGGCCCTGCTTTCGAACGATTGCTCTATATCTCGGTTTCTATTGCAGTAGACTTCTTTGCAGCACAGGTAGCCTTCTCGTGTTCCCCAGACTTTTCAGAGACCATCTAAGGTATAAGGTTGCCTGTTCCAAGTGCTCTTTTCAGTTAGCTGAAACTACAAAAGCTCATTGCAAGGCATAAATTTGACTGGGATGTCTGATTATAGAATGTGGAATTCCTGCTTCCGGGGTCATATTCCATGTAGACCACTGTCGATTGTTCAGTATGGCTGGATGCCTTATATTGGTGAACAATGACATTTGGAGCATCCATTTTGTAGAGTTTCGGTGTGTCGTTGCGGTATTTCAGTTCCAAAATGTGCTCCTGGTAGTAAAAGCTACATTTACCTTGGCATTAGGTGTAACTTTACTGATTGGGAGCTTGCCATTATAAGAGTAGCCTACTACAACCATGAATCCGCATCCGAAACTTTCCTTACATCCCTGCACCCAGCCGGAACGTTCCTTCACCCGTGTTGTTGGTAGAAAATGGCAACTTTCTTTCCACAGTCTGATATGTAGACCCGCTTCATAAAGGCTGATGACAAATTTCCACTTTGTCAACTGCAAGATGGCGCTCGTAGATCTTCCTCTCCACATTGTATTGAGTATGAACTTTAGTATTGTGACACTTCTTTCAATGCAGATTTTTTTATATTAAGCAATGAGCTGTTGCCTGAGACATGTTTACCCCCTTGGCAGTGTTCCTTTGAGTCGGTGGGTTTTCCTGCGTTACCAATGACCTAACTTTCTTCACAACAACTGGTAGCTGTTTGAGCGTAAGACATGGCTTCCGAAGGCCTGAGGCTGCTGAGTCACAATATGACGATTCAGAATAGATTGATTCCTTTATCATAAATTGATTCTTTCTCTTTACACTGCTTAATAATCCTGCTGTATGAAAATCCAATATCGGAAAGAGCTACAATCTACCCTTTCCAAAATTACGATATTTTTGGAAGCATTTCTAACAAATAGCACACAACATTTAATTGGAATGTATCGTTTGATGGCTCATGAGTAGAACAGCATGTGATACTCTTGTCAGTTTGTTATTCAAGTTTGTTATTATAACAGTGAATTAGCCTTCTGAATATATACTTTGTATGTATATCACTGAAATTTACGTAAGACTTTTACTTGAGTACTACTTCTCTGCTTGACAGGCCTTCCTTTAAATTCTTTGAATTAAAGTTGAATTTCGGGAGATATCTGATAGTCACTTGATCAGCTACTACATACGTAGATGTCCTTTACATTTTGTATGTTAGAAAAAAAAGAAAAACCAAAGTTTAAAATTTGATCTCATCAAATTGAACTGCATTATGTTAGCAAGTAGTTTTAGTTGGTGATCATATGATAGTCCTAAACGGTGATTGTTGATAAAATTGCTCAAACAAATTTACCTTCAGTTTTCAGGTATTGACAGTTTTCTAGTTTCAGAAATTACATTTCTGAAAGTAGATGTTCCTTAGAAACTGATATTTAGCCATTTATGATAAGTTTATAATTGTAACATTAATAGAAATTTATTAAGAGTCTATTAGGGCAATGTTGAATGTTTATTGTACAAAAAAAATTAAAGAATAAAAAATAAATTCAGTTTGATGGAATTTGTTGCTTGGCTTATTTTTGCCATGCAATTTCAGTGTAATTTTCCCTTGCAAATCAGGGATATCAGAATTTATATAACTCGGCTCAGTTGTAATGTTTAGCGGCTATAAGAGAAATGTAATTTGTCAAAATCCACAAATTTTCAAATTGAAGACGGCACTGTACTCGGTGTTGCTGTGAAGCTAAGATTATCCCTCTTCGATATCCATCATTATAATTCATTTATTTGAAAATGCAGTTAAAATCCTGATGAAACATTCTATTGAAAGAGCAAATCGAATAATAATCGACTATTCTGTATTGAGATTTCTTCACTAGTTTGCTATTGAAAATCTCTCATTTGGCAGATAAATGGTTTGCTTAAAAAATTGTTGACATCTTTGAAGCATTGGTCATTTGTTGACTTAACAGATTTTAATTTGAGGAAGCTTTTTGCTAAATTATAAAACGGCTCTTTAATTGTTGGCTTACGTAATTAGAATTGAGAATATAATTCAACAAGTTTAAAATGAATTGAAATAAATTAAGAAATTGAAAGAAAAATGTCATTATAAAGGTAAATTTATGTTATAAAAAACAAATGTCAAAGTTGAAATTTGACTGACTTTTCTGTAGGATATCTTGAAATTGCTGAAGCAAGTTTTTTCCTTTTAATAATTTGATCTGAAAAGCTGAAGTATTGATTAAGTTATATTAATAAATTACATATCATTACTTATCAAATAATTCAATATTATAAGTTGCCTCCTTTAACCTTAGCTCGAAATTTGTAGACTTGTGTAAGTTTTAATATCTGATATTTGATTTTTCGCTCTTGTTAAAAGTTTGACAGAAGATATTAGAGTTGCTAGATTTATTTGAAAGCAGTTTTGTTAAAAATATTTTACTGCCTAATCTACGATGTATAGTTAATGACAAATCCTTGTAAATATTAAAAAAAAATATTTTTCAGGAGACTTTTTGAAGTGATGGTGATTCTTAATTATAATATAGTGGTATATTTCTTCTGCAGTTCGTTTTGTTTATTGGCATATCATATTTCATATTTGACAAATCTAATGAATCACAGTTGGATAACATTCGCAGTTTTAAAACCTTTTTTGAAGAAAAATATCTTGTAAGAAAACCGATGAGTTTCTTGTTTTGAAATTCAGGATAATGACTTGACCACTTATTCTTACACAATCTTGTATACAAGAATCAAAGAGAATATTTTGTAACATCAACTATCAGTACAAGTCAGAAAGCCCATATCAACTTGTATATCATTAGAGTATGACTGTGGGAGTTGAAACAAAACAAATGCATACAATGAATAAAAGTTCTGTATTGAAACAAGTACATGATGAAATTCTGACCCTGCCTCGGTCCTATAGTTTGTCAGGGCTGTTCAGTTGGAGGGTGTCGTCATGATGATAAAACGAGGACCTTCATATCAACTCATATTTACTAGCTTGGCACTTGTCTTTTATTGATCTTATATATTACTACAACAAAAATGGCTTTCATGTTTGTGTTTTTATTTCCTTTGAACTGCTATCGAACTTCCTCGAAGAATTTGGATATATGTTGATTTGTAATGAACTTAAGAAAGCTCTGTTAAAGTTATGAAATTTGACTTTCATCACCATATAGTGTAGAATATATTTAACTTTCTAAATCAGAATGACTTTTAAAGGCCATTTCTTAGGCAATAATGTAAGCCTATGATGAACATACTTAAGAAGAAGAAAAAAAACCTCTTATCTGTGAGATGGAAGTTAACAATAGTACAAAAAGTACAGTTTACTGAGAAGATAAAACGTAAATCAAAAGTTTAGTTTCATAAGACTTTGGAGCTTGATTTACAATATACTTGTGAAAGTATTTAATGCGATTAATTTTTATTTTAATTTTCTCTAACTAGATTTTGTATTCACTTTCATTCTATTTAGTTAAGTATTGGTATTAATATCTTCTGAATAGAAAAAATTACAGAATAGAATTTTGGTTACAAAAAGGTTTTCCAAAGGCTACTTCTTATGTCCTTGAATGTAGCAAAATAATTTGTTTGAAAGTATATACAATGAAGTTGGATTTCTTCGTCTATTCTTTCTCTGCTTCACATGTAAGATACAATTTAAGAATTAAAATTATAATAAAGTTTAGAAATAAATCTGAACTTACTGTTAACCAACCATCTTTGTTTTTAGTTTAAGATCCCAAGCCTTATTCTCTCTTTAAAAATAAAACGTTATTTTAATATTGTTTTGCTTCTTTATAGCTTGTAACCCAGCACGGGTTGGAGGCAGACAGGCATCTGCTCCGTTGTCTATTTTCTCATGTGGATTTTAGCGGTGATGGTAAAAGTAGTGGAAAAGATTTTCATCAGGTAAGAATTGTTTTAATTTAATTCCAAGAATTGATTTGAGAAGTTCGGCTGTCAATTTTAAATGTTTAACCCTGTGATTGTGACTAAACTATTGCTCTTTTTTTTTTTTTTTCAGACTCAGTATTTAATTCAAGAGTGCTCATCGTTAATTACAAAACCAAATTTTATTTCTAATTTGTGCTACGCTGTAGATAATCCTCTGCATCACCAGAAGGTGAGGGTTTTTTTTTTTTTTTTTATCTCTATAAATTGATAAAACCTAAAGAATTGAACAATGAAATGGGAAATTTTCAAACTGTTTTCCCGATGCACTTAATCAGTTTTTAAATTCTCATTTTGTTTTTAAGAAAATAAATTCTTTTTGACTCTGAAACAGGTTTGGCATAAGATTCTATAAACTAAGTATATGACATGTTGCTATTTTTGTTAAGCATGAGAATTCTGCATATATGAAGATTATTGTGATTTTTGTTTTTTGTTATGAGCATTATACAAATCTTACGGTGCATATAATTGCAAGTTTGGTAATATTGACATATACAAGGGTATAAATTCACATATAGTGGGTTTATTTATTAATTTATTTATTTATTAATTATGTAAGGTTGTATCACAATGCTACCTGTAGCATGGTTTAGTGACTGCATCCATTTAAAAAATTGTCAATTTAAAATTTTCAGTTAATTGGGAAAACACTATTCAAGACCTTTTTTTTTTTCTTTAATCTCAGAACTGCTAAGTTGAACAATAAAAGTGGTGGAACAGCAAAAAAAATATGGAATGACTTATTCTGATGTATCTCATTTTTAAAGGCTTATCTGATCCATAAAATTCTCATTTTCATCCGAAATTAGCAACGCCCATTCCATTTGCTGGATATGTTTGATAATAGCCTTCAGTCTTTCCTGTAGAAAATAAAAAAGATAGTTCTTTTAACCATTGGATGTCTTTACTTGGGAGCATGTTCCTGCTTGCAATCTCCAAAGTATTGATTAAATGGCAAGATTGTCTGAACGGTTATTTCAGAGCTATGCTACAATTACCAAATCTCTGCTCCTTTACCATCCAAGAGGTTTACTACCATTTTACTATAAAGTTGTCTGATGGCAACTCATCTTCCCAGTTTACCTAATCTGCTCTTTATTGCACTGAATATGAATATGATATTTTCTCTATGGTTTTTGTCTCTCTTAAAATGGTTACTTGATTCCAATCTATAATTTTAGCTTTTATCAAGTCATGATAACATTGCTCTTTATACTCCAAATTATTTCATGACAGTGAATTATCGGTTTCATTCCAAAATGCCCTAATATTTACAGTGAATTAAATAATTGCTTCTTAATGAAACACAAAGAGACATTGCATATTTTCTAACATGGATTTTTATTTTTTTGTCTTTTAAGAATCCATAATAATTCTACCTACTTTAAACTTGCAGAACCTGTTGTTCCACTCTTCTGACTAGCTTTTGACCTTTTTGTTGAACATTGGCATTATTGCACCATTTATTATATTTGTTTCCCAGTAAACTAATATATTGGGACCTTGCCTATTACAGGCCGTCTTTTTTCATGTGTCAGTCTTTTCTACCATCTCTTAGCATCGTATTACATTCCAACAGATGTGACTCAGTTGAACATTTTCTGTCCAAAATTGTTTGTAAGAGAATGGAACCTTTTACACAGTAAACTCCTTTCCAAAATGTTTTGTGAACTGATGGCCATTTTCACGCTATTTAGCAGATTTGATGATAAAATTGAAAGATCCCTTGCCGTAAATGTACTTTATTGATTAGAATTGAAGATAAACGGTAGAGATAGCAGATAACATGAACAAATATATATGGCAGGGATACAAAAAAAGTTGACAATTTGTAATTATGTCATATTGTTATTGGTTTGTGTGTTTTTTTTGTTTTTTGTTTTATTATAAAACAAGTAAACATTTCAATTTTTAATAACTTACTGTCTAAAGATTTATTTGTTTATTTTTTTTTTTATTTCCTTTGCAGAGCCTGAAGCCTTCAGCCCAGCTTTTCCCCCAATTAAGCAAAGTTCTTAAACTCACTCGCGTTCAAGAAGTTGCTTTTGGTTTGGCTTTAATTCATTCCTCTAATCAAGAAATCAAATCTTACGCTACCCAGTTTGTGAAACAAAAACTGCCTGATCTTCTCAGATCGTATATAGATTCTGGTAAGACATTGTAGGGAAAATGTTTGTTTTAATATTTTTGGCAATTTTTAATCTTCTTTTGTGTGTGTCTGTGCAAAAGTTAGCATTATTTTTAATGATTTCTTTTTCAACATATTTATTACTTGAAATTTGACAGATACAGGCAGTAATCAAGAAGGGGGCTTACACGATACTGCTCCTGAAGTATTGCATCTAATCTTAACTCATCTCTTACACGGACCAAAGGATCAGTTTGGAATTGGAGCTGATCAGAGAGAAGCTTTCCTTAATACTTTACGGAAAGGTATAAAAAAAAAAAAGAAATAATTAATTCATCTTCTCATTTTTTGCTTGTTCTTATTACTTTTTAATGTTTTAACTTACATCAGTATTTTAAAATTTGCTTTTTTAAATTTAAATGTTAAAATTTCTGTTTCTTGTAAAACCTTAAATTTATTGAAGCAAATTAATTTTTCTGCAGTGACCATTGTACTGAAATATACCTGTTTCTGTTAGATTTTCCCAGAGAGAGGGTTCCTGTTGTTTTGGCACCTCTTCTGTATCCTGATATTTTAGATATACCAATGGATAAACTATCACAAGATTCAACAAATATGTCTAAAACTTCGGTAGGTTTTATTGGAAAATAAAGTTAATTAAAATGTCATTTTTTATTAATTCATCTACAAATATTGTAGATGCCTTTTGATATTTAATCCTTTCTAATTTTCAATTGTTCAAATTAACGAAAGAAGTGAATAAGTGATATGTGAATAATTTTATTAAGTTTTAATGAAATAAGATATAGTAAATATACTTCTTTGATGGGTAGTTTTTCAATCTGTTAAGGTTTTTTGTGTTAATAAACTTAATAAATACTTAAAGATTCTTCTACCACTGCCTGCCATTCTAGTGACAATAATTTGCTTTGTCTTTTATATTGTAGGATATACATTATTCTCAAGTTAAATTTGATTTTATTTAGAATTCTTAACATTAATGGGGGGAAAATGTCTTATTACATTTCTACAACTGTTATGAATTTTTTCTAAATAATTTATTTATTTTATAGATTGAAGGGTCATTGCCTGACCTTGTCCTTGAAATAGGCTACAGTTTCTGTGCTAGGTAAGTATTTTATATTTCAAACATCTTATCTTTGCGTAGAGATTATTGATAGCTCAGTTAAAGTGCAGGTGTTAAATAGTGACTAAAGCTTTATTACAAAAAAACAAATATATACTCTCCTGAAAACAACCAATATTTCGTTAATCGAACAGATCAATAAAAACAAGTATCTTAGAGTTAATGAAATTACATTAGGCTTTTTTAGAAAATTTTTAAAGAAAAATAAGAGATTAAATGAATATCTTTTGTTTTAGTTGTTAATTTTGTTTTGTAACAAATGACACGATGTAGTGTGAAGTCTGATTATTGTATTGTTATATTTTTGTATTATTTAGAGAGAGGTAAGATTCTTTTCTTTCTCTTCTCTTTTATTTATTTTGTATATTTTTTATTTATTTACATTTGAGACCTCGAAAAAGTTGATCTGTTCGATTAACGAAATATTGGTCATTTTCAGGGGAGTATATATATTTGTTTTTTTGTAATAAAGTAGCATTTTATATGAAATGTCTAACAGTTTTTGTGAAGCGACTAAAGCTCTCTGCTCTTCCTCACTTTTGTCAAAGCATTATTTTGATAAGCCTAAAATAGTCTTAACTGCTAGATATGATTGTGGTAGACTCATTAACATTTTAATCTTGAATTGCAATTGAGCTGAATGAGTTCGAAAGTTTAAATTATGTTAAATGTTTGCAGTTTTGAAGTTACCGAATTTCAGCTGCAGAGTTAGATAACAGGTTTGATTGAAACTGTAAAGTTACTTGAAAGTACATCTTGCCTTAGAATCAAAATGGGGGGAAAATAGTAATTACAATTATAATGAAAACTGTATGACAAGTTAACAAGTAAACTATCTATTTTAAAAATCAGAGAGAGAGAATTGGATCGATTGAACAACTAAGCAGAATGAAAAATGACATAATTAATTTTTTTTTTGATTCGGCCATTCCGATTCATTTCGACTGTTTAAATAGTTCAACTATTCCTTAATATGCTTACATATTGCATTATCCTTTTTTGAAATTATAGACACAAATGCCATTTTATTTTTTTAACGCTTATTTTTACTAAATAATATGAGGTACATCAAGACACAGTAAATATGGTTATTGTACTAAGGTATCATGTTTTAAAACTATACGACTCGAAATCATATGAAGACCCTTCCCCCATTTGCTTCTTCTTTATTCCTTGGTATTAGTTGTGTTCCTTAGGAACTGCACCATAATTGTAGTGAGTTTTCAGTAATTTTAAATTATCCAGTGATGGAAGAAGCACCTTATTTTACAAATTTCATATAGATTACTTGGAAGAGATGTTAAATCTTGCCTCAACAATATCATTTACATTAATTCAATAGTAGATGTTTAAAGGAGAGACAAAGAATCTTGTTCAAATAAGAGAAAATCATTTGAAGATTACGAGCTTGGACATTATCATGAATGGCCATAATTGTCTGAGTTCCCCTCCCCCATATGCTAACATATGAGAAATAAACAGCTTACAATCAAGTAAATGCAGTAATTTCCTTTTTTGTGGCCATATTAAGCCAGCAACCTTAATATGATATAGGTTTATTCAGGAATTTATGGCATGTACAGTACTCGAGATTTTACATTATTGTTTAAGTCTTCTTGAATGAAGGCTAAGGAAGGATTATTTGCACCAGAGCTCCGCAAGCTAGATTTCAATTTAAGCAATTAGATTACCTCCTACTTAATATATGTATTACTAATAAATGATTGAAATTAACTTAAATTAAAAAAAAAAAAAAATCTGTATTTATATAAAAAAAAAAAAAAAATAGGCAAGTTTTAAAAAGCTTTCTTAATTTTTATTTTTCAAATGTTAAATTTTAAAAAGTTTCATTTGTTTAGCAATAGTTTTCTATTAACATAATTTTTTAAATCAAAATTCAGTGAACTTGGATTGTTATTGATTTCTTTAATGATTTTTTTCTTTTTCTTTCTAGTGTTGAAGAATGTCGTCACAATCTCCTTCAGTTAAATGTCAGGGAATTAAAACCTGCATCTTTAGGTCGTATATTAGCCATGATGGCAAGGACCCATACTGGTCTTGGAGATCAAGTTTCATTACAGGCATTATGCTTTAAATCTTTTTCTGTCAGTTTGAAAATCATAATTTCAAATCAGTTAAAATAAGTTAATTGAAGTATGAATAAGTTTCAATTTCTGATCTTACACTAGTCTCGGTCAAAAGGGAAAAAAAAATTATCTTTAATGGCTTTAAGAATTTGGAATTTCAGAAAACATTACTAACATGCAAAATAACTAAATTTATGGCTATTTAAGCAATATTTCATTTGTGTGGCATTTAAAGAAATTATTTCTAATTTAGTAATTGCATGACTAAAGCTTTTCTTCTAAAAATTAAAAAAAAAAAAAATGCATGTTCTAAATGAATCAGATATTGTAATGACTGCTTATTGATGCTCCTTTATTTCATAATAAATCTAATAAAGTAACAAGTAAAACAAAAAGAAATCTTAGAATATATAAATTTCTTAGGATGCAGTTTTCAAGAGCAGAATATTAATGAGAGATTGACATTTTCTTGATTTTTTTTTTCTGCTTAATAATAATAATAATAATGAAACAACACTGTGTTGTCCTTCTTAACTTTTTATAAGGAGTTTGGCCATAAGTCAAAATGTATATGTCTCTTTATAAGTTGTTTGGGGTAAACAATCTTTTTATGAACCTTAGAACTCAATCCAGAACCTTATTTAAGTAAGGATACTTTAATTTTAACAACCCTGTAGTTTAATACCAACTCCTAAAAATGAGCTATTCAAAGTTGGATTGTTATTCAAAACTATTTTAAGATTTTATATGTACTAATTGGAAACATTTTTTCAGTATTTCAATGTGGAAATTTTTCAGAATATTGTCGTTGCATATTTAAAATCTCCCATGTGTAAAAAGTAACTTTTCTGAGAAAAACGCTATTTCATGCATGCACGACGTAATATTATACTCTTAAGGTTTAGCCAAAGACAGCATTGAGTGATCACATAGGAGTTTTTTTTTTTTTTTTTTCTTATGGCGAGACATATTAGGAAAAACAAAATGGTTATTAAAAACTCTCTATATGTTCATCAGACACACAGATGATTTTGATGAACAATTTAATGTTGACGGTCACTTAGGATATTTTACAAATGGGATAATTTACAGCGAAATACAAAGATCTGCACATAGAAGATTTTTTGTTCGGTACCTAATTGAAAACGCTATTTAAATATCTGCAAAATTAATTTACGACAAAAATAACACATAGGAGATTTTAAATTTGCAATGACGATATGTTCTCTTACATTAAAAATTCCAATAAAAAGTATAAGCAACCAATATTTTAGTTTTCTTTTTTTTGTTAGAAGATTTCAAACCCTTTGAGCTATCTAGAAAATGAGTGGCAATTACATGAGGCTTTTTATTTTTTTCACTTGGGAAGGATGTGCTCTTTAATTGTTTTATAAAACAATTTTGGATCAACTACTGAAAATGGTCATTTAGTTTCAGGGATTTTTATTGAAATGGTTTTAAGATTCTTAACTATTAAAATTGATAAATGGTTCTTTGCTATGCTAATTTCAAAATGAAGCAAGGCTATAGCGATTAGTAAACCAATCACAATGCTTCGCAATGGCTTCTGATAGGTGTAAGAAATTATAATTGATAATGCTTTAATTTCCTTATTATTATAAATGTGATTGTTGCGAATGCAAAAGGCTCAATTGTTGCGATTATTGTGATTGTTGCTGAGCTGACACCTGAGCGCGGATATAAGGCGTCTGATACGTGGTATCAGAAGCCCTAAAAGCACAATGAAGTATATTCTGTAGCACTTTAGGATTTTTCTGCAGACTTTTCAGAGAACTTAGATCAGATGCTGCTTTTTTTTTTTTTCTACCATTTATTTTCTTGATAGCTCAAAGGGTTTGAAATCTTTTACCAAAAAAAAAAAAAAAAGAAGAAATAATAATAATTATTGGTTACTTACACTTTTTAATGAATGTTTATCTAAGAAAACAATTTTGAAAAATTTCCGCATTGAAATAACTTGATGAATTTTTTCTAATTAGCATTTATAAAATCTTAAAACCATTTTATAATAAGATTTCAGCATTGGAATATCCAATTTTCAGGAGTTGGTATTACATTTCTGAGTCTGGAACACCATAGCATGTTGTAAGGTAAAATCAAGAAAAGGTACATCTAAATACAGTGTATAATGAAAAGAAGTTTGGACAACAGTTACTTCAAAGGATGTGTTCGTCATTTACTGAAAAATTAGTTGCAAAGTTTGTCACTAGATGGGGCTTACTTTATTTGGATAATGTTTACTACTGCTCTCTCTAAAAACAAAGTAGGCTCTTCAAAATCATTGATGTTTGCTTGCACTACAGCAGCAATGCCAACAACGTCTGAGTCCTTTACCTACTCCGTCACTGGACAATGGTACAATGAAATGTTGGCAAATTTTGCAATACCAGAACTCCAACAGGATACTTTCGGGTACTTTCAGGATACGCAAGATGGTACACTATCCAACATTACCGTTATGTCCGAAGAAGCTAAGGCGTCTCTTACACATGAATGGGTCATCAGCGACGTTTCCAGATATCTTGGCTACCCTGATCACCTGATCTCATCCCATGTGACTTCTGGTTGTTGTTGTTTTTTGTTTTTTTTCTGAACCAGTCATGTTGGGAAGGATGCCAAACTGTGAGATCTAAAGGACAGAATTAGGCAACATGTGCTGGCCATTCCATTTGACATATGTTCTGCTGTAGAAAATGCTGCTTGTTTGAATGGAAACTGTTGTTGATCACAGTGGAGGACACATTGAACAATTGTAGCACTGTTCAGGCGATTTTTATATTCACAGTGCATCTAGTGCCAATTTGTAACTAATTTTCTTTCTTTCAATAAATGGCGAGCGTATCTTTTGATGTAACTGTTGTCCAAATATCTCTTCATTCTGAGCCTTAGAACTCTCTCCAGAGACCTCTTAAGTAGGAATACTTAAATTTTAACAACACTATATTTTATGTTAAAAATACTGATATCTGCTTCTCTCTCTCAAAAAAAATAAATAAATAAATAAATAAAAGAACAATAAATTGTTGTAGTTCTGTAACCATGTGAAGAAATAATTTAATCAAAAATCCATTGTTGATGTACTAAAGATTATGTATGACTTAGAAAAATGAATTAAAAACAACATGGCATATTCAAAATAGTTTCTTTAGATTAAGTGCATCATAGATGGTGGGTGGACATGGCCTTTCATATCCCCCTCTACGATATCTGACCTGATGGGCAATCCAAGCAAGATACAGTAAACTCTTGATTATCCTGGTCGTATTAACTAGGTTGTGGATTAACTGGGACAGTAAAAAATTATGAAAAATTTTAATAACATATTAAATTATGTTTTGAAATGTTATTAAAAGCTTCTTGTAATTTTTTTAATGTCCTGGTTAAAATGACCCAGTGCAATCGAGAGTCTACTGTATACGAATGACCTTTTCCTTCCATCCTCTACGATGTAAGTAACACTCTAGAAACTGTTTAATTTTACGTACTTTACTCACAGTTTTGATTTCATTATGCAGAAAACTTCTGCGATATATTCATTGTAATAACTGTTTTAAGAAGAAATTAAGCGGAAAAAAAATTACATACATTTCTATGTACTTGTTCATAGAAACTGGAGTGGTGGTTATTGCTTCTAACAAATTCATGATAAGAATCTTGAAAAGCATTTGCTCTGTGTCTAAGACACTTAGATGACTTACCTATATATAATGTTACTACACTTGAGAGCAGAAAAATTGCACAGTTGCATCTTTTACCTTTTTTTTTTTTTTTGAATCAAAATAAATATCAATTCAAAGATCATTTCTTCACCTATCCAATGATATCACTTAAGTGTATTTTCCCTTCAAAACCAAGACAATAGCAACACTAGAACAACACCCCGAATTGATAAAATCGATGAAAAATCGAATGAGGGCCGTAATTAAGGCTAGAGGAGGGAATACCCGTTATTAATAAAGATTGTTTTGTATTGAAATTAAATGTTTGTATTGAATTTTGTTTTAATCACCATTTCCCAGGCTGTACGAATGGTTAGGCTAGAAGATTCCTCCAAAAAGCACTCTGCTGACACACAATACACACTTACGTGGTATCATTGAATATGTGATGAACGATCTTTAAATTGACATTATCTTCATTCAAAAAAATTGCGAATCGTGAGGAAAAGTAAAAAAAAAAAAATGCAACTGTGCAATTTTTCTGCTCTCAAAGTGTATATACATTAAAGAAATAACAGTTGACTCTTTTTATTTCTTTTATGGAAAAGGAGATTGCTAATATAAGGGCATTTTAATCTGTAACTAACAATTGACTGCTTTTGAAAACTGCATTTATAATCAAAATATTTTTTTAATCTTTTAAATTGTATTAATATATTAAATAATACTAAAGTTGACACTTTT
>JAFIDM010000003.1:40390778-40448982 GCA_023159025.1 Thereuonema tuberculata | reverse complement strand
AAATTAGCTTATCATTACCCTTTTCTTTCTTTTTTTCTTAAACTTTCTTTCACTTTAAGAATTTACAAATTAATGATTTTTTTGGACTTTTTATTTTTTTGTGTGTTGACCAGTCATATCTTAGTTATTTTTATTTCTTTTATATCTTTGATAACTCCCCCTAAATCAGCACATGAAAAGATCACAGCCTAGCTTTTAGCTGATTGCATCCGCACTGAAGTTTAACAAATATTTGTCACTTAATTATCAATTTGGCTTGCTGGTATTTAATTGCCATTCATTAATAATGGAATCTGTATAACACAGTGTTCACCAGAGTAAAGTGGCAGTAATTGTCGCCAGGCAAAGCCAAGTTATATAAATGTATGTACAAATATGGGCAAGCTTTAATAAAATTCCAATGACTTGCTGTACAATTAATTTCAATATACTCTTGAACTGAAATCAAGACCTTAAAATCGGTAACTTTAATCTCATAAGTGATTACGTATAAAATTCTATTCCTAGTGAGCATAACTACAGTATGAAATTAGCATCTGAATTGCTATACATAATGAAGTCAAAAATCATTCAAACAAAAGAATATTGTTGAGTGCATAGTAAATAAATAGAAATTTATTTAAATTTTAAGGCGACTTTTTTTTATCTCCAATTTCTGTGGCGGATTTTTGTTTATTGGCAATTAATATAAGTTATGTATAAAAAAAGTATTTCAAAAACTTAGTTATTTTTAGAGACTTTATTTCTTATGTATATTTTGAATTTTTGTTTAGGCCTTATCAACACTACTGAATGCACCACAGTTTCCATTTGTGATAGATTTGGCTTGTTTAGCCTCACGAAGAGAATATTTGAAATTAGATAAATGGCTGAGTGATAAAATCAGAGAGCATGGGGTAAGTTTCTCCTTATATTAAATCTGTAATTCTATTTTAGCTGTCATTTATTAAGTAATTCGTTTATTAATTTATAAATAAGAAAAAAAAAAACCACTCAATATCTCTTGTTGTTTTTAGGAATCATTTATTCAGGATTGCGTGAATTTTTTGAAACGCCGAATACCCCAGATGATGGGTGGTGTAGCGAAAGAAGATGGCATTCCAAAAAGTGCACAACTCCCTCCTGAAACACTAGCCACTATGCTGGCGTGTCTCCAAGCGTGTGCAGCGTAAGTAGCATTTTAAATTCGCCACGTTTTCTTCGTGAAAAAATTAAGCTTTGAACCATGTATTGAAATAAGTTTAACACGGATTTCATAAGTTACCTTTATATCTTTTTCAGAAATGTTTCTCCAGAGTTGTCAGATACTATTTTGACAATGGTTGGCAATTGCAATATGTTGCTTAATAAACCTAGGCAACCACCTCCTGGAGTTGTAAAGACCCCAAGAGGACTAGAACCAGCATTTTCATCTGCATTAAGTAATCCTGTGAGTTTTATAAGTTATCAACTTATAATTTAAAACACTTACGTTACATTAAATTCAGATTTGTTAGTTTTTTTTATCATAAAATGAAATTTCTTTTGATGAAGCTTAAACTATATAATTTACTTGTAAATTGAGGTTATTGAAAATATAGCTTTTGAAGTAATTACCCATTACTATTAATTGATTTGAATTTCTTGAAAAAAAAAGTGATATAATAAATTTAACATTGAAAGTTGAAAAATGACAAAAATTATTAACATTGAATATATTTGCCTTCAGCTTCTATCCACACAGTTGGATCCTCTGACAGCAGGTTTAAGTGCTAGTATGGCAGGACTCTCTTTAGGAGGGGCAGTGGGTACTGGCAGTAATACTGCATTTCCCGTTCCTGGAAGCCTGAGCGGATATTCCACAACTCCAGGTTCTCCAGCAAAGATTTTCCCAAACACAGCCAATGTCACCCAGAATAGCTTTTCCAGTATGCTACCACCTCTGACATCTCAATTGCCAGGACAGTTAAGCACCCAATTAGGTAAGACAATGAAAAGATTGAATTATATTTATTTGTAATTTTCAGAATATTCTCAAGATTATTGGGTCAGAATAGCCTTTGAGAATTAAGTGAAGTTATAGGATTAAAAATGCAGTAAGAATTAAAAGAACTTGCTAGAACATTGTTGTGGTTAAGCTGCTATCCAATAGCTACAGCCTAATTTTTTTTAATTTCATAATGGTGTTTCACGTTTCTGGCATCATTTGTTTTAATAACATAGGATAAAGTTCTTCAAATCTGTGCTATATTTTTTTTTTAGTGTATTTGTTGAATGTAGAAAGCAGATATATTTCTGACTCTTTAATATTATCTCTAACAGCTGTAACATAGCTGTTTTATTTTCAGCTTGATATTTGAAAATAAGATAGCTTTGTGCAGCTATTAAGAGATAAAATTAAAGTGTGTTTCAGATACAAGTAAAAAATATCGAGATTTTGGAATGCTCTAATTTAACTGGTGACGTTGATTTTGAAGCTTAATTTAAATTGCAATTATGAATTGAAATTAAAATAATTTAATATTTTATTTTAAAAGGCTTCAAACGAAAATTAAAATTTATTTGAAATAAATTTGAGTATTTATTATGTTTGACGTCATCGAGAGAAAAGCATAAAATCTCGAGACAGCCTCGATTCCATAGTAGTTAGCACACAGAGAGCGCAGCGCAGAAGTCAGTTAAGAGCGCAGTCATTAGTCACATGTTAGCGCAGTGGAAAGTTACGAGTCAGATGCTACTGAATCGTCAGAATGAGAAGTCAGTGGAAGACAGACAGACAATACTGACGTGGATGTGACGCAACGCAGTTACTTGAAAGCGGTAACAACAGAGAAGCCACAACCTGAAGCTCACAGCGAACGGTCACGAAGTTAACCCGGTTCGTAATCATAGTTAGCGGAGACAATGGCGTCGGAACCTCGTATTATGAAGACCCACCGATTGATCCAGAAGCGGAGCCAATCAGATCAAGTCAAGACATCTGCATTACGGTATCCAAAGGATTTAAAGCTAATATTTGGAGGAACCAAGGGAAAATCCGTGCGACCGAGAAAAGGCTGAAATAGTGAAACAAAGTGCAACGCAACGAACTGTGAGTACAGAACCTTTATTAAGTTATTAGTGAAAGTGTTTTCGAGAATTGAAGAAACGAGGAAGCATTTAAAAGTTAAAAGAGCGTCGTAAATTAATTCAAGGAACAGAATTACTATTTCATTCAGTTTGTGTTTTCGAAGATTATTTCAAGTGATAAATATATCTTCGTAATTAGTGCGTCGATTCAAGTTTTAAGTGTTAGTGCAATTAATAAGTATTACTAAGAAGAATATTAATTCTTATGTGCTCATACATAGTAAAAGTAATACTATATATTATAGTGATTTATTATCAGTGTGAGATAAAGGAACTATTACGTTTTGGAATTTACTCACCTCGGCGAACTTTGAATTTGTGTGCGCTCAGCGAGTATTGGTACTTTGATATTATTTCAAGTTGAAGAGTCAACAGAGACGTTATATAATCAAGTAGATTATTTATGTTTGAACTTACCTGGTGCACGACTTCAAAAGGACAAAGTGTATTTCAGTTAAATGGACTCAGTTGCTATTGAACTATTGAAGTTGAAGTACATTTGTGTAAGATACTATATTTGTGCATTAAAAAAAAAAAAAAAAAAAGATGTTTGTGAACCTCTTAGCATTCAGATTTCAGTGTTATAATTCTTCAAACTCAATACAATCTCCCTGACAATAGGTAAAGATGCAAAGGCTTTATCAGAACTTGCAGTTCATTATAGAAAATTTGAGATTCCTTGACTCAATGAAGCTACAGAACATGAAAGTTCCGACTAACTAAGGCTCAAATATATGAACTGAACATCAAAAGATCTGAACATTATGCAGAAACCAGTATGTTGTATACTACAATAGTGCCTTTTCCTTTCATACCGTAGGAATTTTGTTCCTATATGAGGAGATCAATAACTTTCCAGTTTCTCAATATAGCACAAATGCTATTAGTTCACTATACACTGTATTTGACATTTGCATTCTATATTTTTTTATTTGGTTATTTTTAAATGAGACTGATTAGAAATATCGTTTTAAAGTAAATAGTAAATAACTAGGTTCACTTGACACGAATGTCCAGTACAAGACCTTGCAAGTTCTTAATGCAATTTATCACAATTAATATTTATTTTGAATAATCAGATTCAGCTGGCAAAATAGTCTGTGAAAGATTTTTTTTTCATTTTAATTCTTTCACAGTTGCGTAAGAGAACAAAACTTGAGTGAATACTAGGTTTTTAGCTAGATTTTTTTATTCAAAATGAAGTTCTTGACAATTAAGTAGTTTGCATTTTACTCATTTCTAGGTTTAAATAGCGGAACAATGATATCTTCTGGTTTGGGGAATATTGGTTCCAAGACATTTGGAGCACCACCTACTTTGGACAGACTTCGACAAACAAATCCTGGTATGTATACTGGTAGTCAATTTGATCTAGTTTCAAAATGAGGAAAGAAAAGTTATCTTTATCATAAAATAAATGAAAGAAAGAAAATACAATGCATATATTTTCTGAGGCATTTAGATAAATAACATTGCATTTTGTAACAAAAATTGTGATCTTAATTTCCTCGCTTGGTGAATTTGTAGTTAAGTGTATAAAATTTAAATATGTAAGTTTCGAAAGTCTTATTTATTGATTTAGTTGTAAAATTTAGTTCAGAAATTATTTAATATTTTCAAAAACTTCAGCAATTTTACAAATGTTCTTTTATTTATGTATTTTATCTTTTCCCGATGTAGCTGATATGTCGGCAATCTTTCCCGAAATGGGACAGGTTATTTCTAGCGAGATTGAGGAAGAAGCAAACAGCTATTTCCAGCGTATTTACAATCACCCTCCTCACCCAACACTTTCAATAGATGAAGTGTTAGATATGCTGAAAAAATTTCAGGATTCACACATCAAACGTGAAAGGGTAATTTTTTTAATTATTAATATTTTGATAAATTTATCACATAAAATGCAAATTCATTCAATTTACTGTCACATTAATGTTAGTGAAATTCTTTAAAGAAAATGTAGTCATCATAAATTCTAAAAATTTAAAAGTGACTGTTTTTATAATTTTCAGAAAGTTTTGAATATTTATCAAATCGTGAAAGAACCTCGCTAAAAATAAAGACATTAAACATTTAATTTCAATAATTGTGATTTTATAATTTCATCTTTTAAATGATTTGGGCATATGTTTATAAATGTCATTCTTAACTTTCTTAATAAGGAAATAAAGCAGAAATATATTCAATTTTATTCTTAACAATGAAACAGAAGGATAGAAATAAAATGAATGTCTATCGGGTTTCAAGATCACAGAGTAATAGCCGTCAGCGTAGCCTCATTCAAGCAGGAAGTAAAGTTTTTGCTGCCGGCTAATTAGCCATTAAATGTAGCAAACTCTAGTGTGAAAGAAAGGCGCCTGGGAGCATTAACACATAGTTGCTTACTTAAGTTTTTAGATTCTATTACCATCCGTTGGTGGCAGAACATGTCTACTTAGCTGCTTTTCAGCGATTTGCTGGTGGCTAATTTTGTACCTTGAAAACCCTGTATTATTTAACCGTTGTAGCGTTAATCTGACTTAAAGGGTAGTGAGTGCCCTCACAACTTTAACCCAATGTTAATTTGAGGTAATCACAAAATTCAAAATGCAGAAGCAAAGGCGATTCTTCTCCTGTTCCCCATTTTCCAATACCAGGGGGCATTGAGTAATTACAAATAGATAAAAAGATGAACAAACTAAAAGATGAATAATGATAAAAATTTGCATCTAAAAAGCAATGCAGGAACTGAATGTTATTACAAACTTCTCTAAAGAAAAATGTATTATCCAGGTGAAGTTTTCATGAAATTCGTTATGATTTGCATGGACCGTTTTGGGTTTGCTTTTACAGATTTTAGGAATAAGGTTTTAAAAGATAATTACTAATAATAACAAATCATTAAGCCGTGTGGTCTAGACGGCAGTCTGCTGTTGTGGCCAGTGCGCCAGTTCCCGGGTTCGAATCCCGGTAGTGGCATGGATGTTTGTTCTTTCTTCTGTGTTTCGTCCGTTTCCCCCTGGGACTCACTCTCTCAGGTGTATCCTCGACGAGAAAGTGCATTCTTTCTCGTCTCTGATTTCCTAGCCTTGTTCTGACGTTGTCAGGAGGGGCTAGCGCATGGTCCGTTGAGGCCTATTCGCGAATAATAATAATAAATGGTTAAATGGTAATTACCTAACATTTTCTTTTGTTCTCTTAAGGATGTCTTCAACTGTATGCTTCGTAATTTATTTGAGGAGTATCGCTTCTTCCCACAATATCCAGAGAAGGAATTGCAAATAACTGCTCAACTTTTTGGAGGGATAATTGAACAAGGCTTAGTTACGTAAGTAACAAACCAATTTTATTATGGAATTAAGTTTTCAGAATGGGCATCTTTTTTTATTACTTGTTTAATATTTGAAAGTCATTCATTAGTAAATTAATGATTTAAATGAAACAAAAAATTAAATAAATGGAATATGTAAAATTAAATACATAGCTTGTTTTTGATGTCCTTTTTATTTATTTATTGATTGATTTATTCTATTTGTTAATATACAGGTATTTGGCTCTTGGTGTGGCTTTAAGATATGTCTTAGATGCCTTGAGGAAACCTTGTGGCAGTAAGATGTACTTTTTTGGAATTGCTGCCTTAGACAAGTTTAAAAGCAGGTAAATGGATAAATTATCAAACTGTAAAGTTTAGTTTTAAGTACAAATCAGGAAATTTAGTTTTTATCAAAATATTTTGTTGTAAAATTTAAAGTTAATTAATACAAATTTTAATTTATACCTTTTTTTTTGCTAAAAATTCTTAGGCTAAAAGATTATCCTCAATATTGTCAGCATCTTGCTTCAATACCACATTTTCAAGAATTTCCACCTCATTTGATTGAGGTAAGCATTTTGATTAATGGGGTAGCTGGTAACAAATTCCTTAATTTATACTGTCTGCTATTATTGTTTACTGTTTTTCATTGAATTTCTTTATTTACTTTAGTACGTGGAATTTGGAGCTCGGTCTCAGGAGCCTCCAAACAAGCCACAAGGACCACTTATTCCATTGAGTGCATCGTCTTCATTAACAACAGCAGTTTCAACAGCTAATAAGACTGTCACTACTACAACTACTACCACCACAACTACAATTGCCAAGTCTTCAGCTTCACTGACTGGGAAGGTAAGTACAGTAAAACCCCGTTATTACGCTCGTTAAGGGACCGTGACCTACAAGCGTAATAAGCGGGATAGCGCTATAAACGGGGAATGATTTATATGATGGGGAAACATTTAGACACCATTTTACAGGAAAGATACTTGATTCTGAAATAGATATAGTGCAAATGTGAGCTTATTTCCTATTAAAAAAAATCTTTGATTGTGGTTTGCCGTGTGTGTATGCTACTGTTATAAATTATGACATTTTCAATGCGGTTCAAGAAACTATTAACATCAATTGACATTCCACTAGGAGCAATACAAATATATTTTCGGAGCAGTTTTAGTGCACTGCCCGCTATTTCATGCGCCTTTTCTTGAATGGTTGGGTCACTTAATGGCACTGATGCATCACGGGACTGATGAATCCATTCAATTAGAATTTCCTCGGCATCTTCACATTTTCCACACTTTACTTTTTTACGTTTGCAACCATCCTTCGCTGAATTGATAATTCCATTCTTATTTTTTATTATTGTTCTCAGACTGGATCAGGGAATTCTTAGATTCTGCGAGAACCTTCTGATTTAGTGTAGAATTCTCGTCGTACTTACGAAGAATTTGCAATTTTTCACTTATAGAAAGGGATTTCCGCTTCGACATTTTGCACTAACTTACTGTATCACAGACCCGCACTTCAAAGAGTTCAAAGATTCCCTCCTACCAGGGAAAGAAAAGATTCGTTACAGTGTTACATTTCTTTTCGATACAAAATTTCCGATATAAAAAAGCGCTACAAGCGGGATTTGAAGCGTTATAAGAGGGTAAAAGTATACAGAGTTATATAGAAAATTCCAGGGACCGCATGAAAGGAGCGTAAAGAACGGGATAGTGCTATAAGCGGGAGCGTAATAACGGGGTTTTACTGTACATTGTTTCTGCTCTTATACCCTGGTTTCATGGGAGAAGAAGTCGATGTACGTAACTAGTTACGTGCTGCGACGTATTTTTGTGAACGAGTTGTCGTACCTTGATTTCACGGGAGAGAGAAGAACCAGTTTTTTTTTCCTGGGATTGTGCTAACAGCGAAGTTCTGCAAAGAAATATATTGTTTCAGTAAATCAGTTTTCCAGAGAAGACAGAAGTTCTGATATTTACTGCCTTTATTTACAGTATATTTATATTAATTAAATAGGTTCAATTTAAATATTCTAATATTGATACAAATTTGTATCTGAATTTTTTTTTCGAAAGATTGCTGATCTTGTTTTTAATTTTGTCGTGGAAAACCCATTTTTATGAAATGTCATTAATTTTGTATTAACCTAAATGTGCCAATTCGTTTTATTTGTCTTCAAATCTTTTGTATTGTCTCTCCAAATTTCGATTAAAATCAGTGTTTCTGCATTTTTCTTTAACTGAGGCATAGTGGATGGAATGGATTCCATGTTGAAACCTCGAAGTTTATGGCCAAATCGAGTTGTCAGAACTAGGGTCTTATCTTAGAGTTGTGAATGACCTTGGGTAGGGATTTCCTGAAACCCGGGTGGTCACAAGGAGATAATTGGCGAACCTAGTTAATACTAGTTCCATGAAACCAGGGTATTAGCGACAACATGCTCAACAACTGTAGTTTGTAATTGATAATTTGCAGATAAAAAAAAAATACATTTCCCACCTTCTAAACTTATCTTTTTAATTCTCAATTTTAAATAACCTTGGCCTCAGTGATAAAGTTATACTGCTTTGTAAACTATATAAAAGGATCAATATATATATATATATATATATATATATATATATATAGGATTTGTTTTTGTTCTCTGTTTATCATCAAAATTAAAAATGAGTTTTCTTCAGTGGAATAGTGTTTTATTTTTATTTTTTAATTAGTAGGTTACAAATGTAAAACGATTTATTCTCTGTCTCAACAGTAAAGGGGCGAAGCATCATATAGAAATTATGTAACAGTTTAAGCAAAGAAGTTAATAATTCTGTCATTATTCTTTTGTCAGTTTGTATAATCCTTGAAAATCACATGCTTCAAGGAATGACTCTGTTGTTTTTCTGACTCTTGATTTTTAATATTGCCAGTAACCAAAATACAAAATATTGCAGGTACTTTTCTTTGAGTATGACTTTTGACATTGATCTGACGTACTATTAAAAATTTCCAATAATGAGATTTGGGATGTGTTAACTTGTCTGACCTTGGAATACATTTTTATTATAGCTTAGACACAATTACCATCGTCCTGCTTATTCCAGTTTCCTCATTTAGCTCATTTCTCAGGCCAGCAGTCATATTGCCTTTAGTGTAATGTGAATGAATTAACAGAACTAAAACTACTAATAACTAAATTTTTCAGAATAATCAGATCAAAGGTTTGGCATTTAGTTAAAAAAAAAATTAACTAAGACTTCTTAACCTTTTACTGCCAGCCCATTGTGGGCGGCATGTGCAAAGACTGCCAAGGCTCTTTTCAGGAAGTTTCCAAGATTTCAGATTTTGAATTATTTCTAGTACTTAATTTTATTTAATACATCTAGATTTTTTCCCCAGGCTGAAGATATAGTTGGGGCTTAAAACCATGGAAGAATTATGGGGGTGACTTTAATTTTTAGGAAGGAAAAAATAAATTAATTACTATATGTATAAAAAAAACTCAAAATTCTATGTTTATTTCACATTATGATTAGAAAAATATTATTTACAAGCAATGAAATTGTATTGCTTATTGATAAAATTTAGTTTTCTAAAATATAAATGTAGATATTTATTATATTTATATTAATATAAATATAAATATAGTTTTCTGAAATCTAAAATAAATATAAAAAATAAAAACACGGAAAACTCGTATTTTATTATAATGTAAAATTGTAAGATATATTATTCGTCAACAAATACTTACTCAATATTAGAAGAATATTTGCTAATCTTGCTGGAAACTGATACTGTAAAATAAATACTAAGAGCCACAGAGAAAAAAAGACCAGCGCAAGCTCTGACCAGCACGAAACTTAGTATGGATACTGGCCTGAAGGTAACGAAAAAGCCCGGGAGAACTTACGAGGCAAGCATAATGTGAACAATCAGCATATATAGAGTGAAACCATCTTAGTAAGCAGCAGAAATAAAGCACATGCCGATAAATGAGACGGGAGCCCTTGAATAGGCCGCATATGACGAAGTAAAAGACGTCAAAGAAGTCGGGCCGATAAATCGGTCCGTGGCAGTTTTCGCACAAACAACGAGGGCCGATATATCGGCCCGCTGGCAGTAAAAGGGTTAATCACTAATCAGAGACAGAGAGAGATCATCATATAATTCTATAAGTTGGAGGACTGTCTTTTAATATGCCATATAATTCTACTTGAAGCAGAAATTATCATTGTGATAGCTCCAGGTAGTTAAAGTATCACACTACAGGCCTGTGTGATCCTTGAGGTCGTAGAATTAAGACTCCCGGCGTTTCCTGACGAATGGAACTATGTTGGGATCAAATGAGCTCCAGGTGAATTAATTAAAAATTGATTTTACCTGTCGTAATACCTGCAGATCGATAGGTAGATAAAAGTTTGGTTAATAAACTATTTGTATTGGCAGCTTTTAAATAAAAGTAAAATATGCTCTCCTAAGTTAAAGGAAATTTCTTGTCAAAATGAAAGTGTTAATCAATAATGACTGTTTGAAATGTTATCTAAAATGGTTTTCATTTTGTTTGGAGAAACACATTATCTAATTGCCATGTATGAAACTAACTGGTCTGTTAAATGGTACTTGATCATTTTGGGTGGCATAATGTGCTAAAAGACCTATGTTCTGAACATTGGCATGTTGAGGAGAACTGGGAGGTTTGATGGGATGTTTCACCATTTTTTCTTTTCAGTTGGGGGATCCAATATTATTCATAACCTTACTCCATTCAAAATTCTTGCATATTTCTGAAATAAGAATGTTAACCTAAACCTAACACTAACTTAAGTTGAATGTTGGCCTCTTAATAGAGCTTTTCTTTTTTTGTCAAGGAATATTGGAGAGGGACTGTTTAGCTAAGTGTCAGATATTTAACTATCATTGAGAAAATAGTTAAAAAGAGCTCTTCATTATTATTAAGTTAATGTTAAGTTTATAATGTTAATAATTTAAGAACAAACTTTATATTACATTAATGTATACATTCACGTGCTAAATAGATGTGAAGATAATATTATATTTACTTTCTACTTTATTTTAGCCATCAATAGCTAATACTACCAATATCGATACATTACTTGTGGCTACAGAAAAAGATGATCAAGTAGTTGTTCCTCCTGAATCTACACAAGATAAAATTGCTTTTATCTTCAATAATCTTTCACAAGCTAATCTTCCTCAAAAGGTAAGTTTTTCTCTTAATCTTCTAATCTGGTTTTTTTTTTTTTTTTTTTTAATTATAGTTACAGAGAATGAGGCAATTTATATGTACGTTAAGTACTTGCTGCTTCTTTTCTAGTTAATATAAATCATTCTACGTATTACAAGCAAGCATTAAAAAAATTCATTAACGCAGCTGCATCAAATACATGGACAAGAATTTAGTTTTAAAAATTTTAGTTTTTAAGAATTTAGTTTTAGTACATTGAAAAATCAGAAGTGGCAGAACATTGTGTGAACAGAAATCATTGCATTAACAACGAGATACAAATTTTATATATTGAAAGAGACACCAAACTAAGAAAGATAATAGAAAGTATGTTTATCCGGAACACAAAAAGAAAAAATAGGAATAGGAATTATGGTATTGAAATAGAGAAATATTTCATAAGATTAGCTAAAAGTTTTGTAGATAAAATGTCCACAAAATGTAATAAGATTACAATCAAGGAACTAAATTGTTAAGCTATATCATGTCAAAGATTATAAGTAATTGATATTGTTAATATTTTCTCGAGGAATTTAATTGTTCTTCAACTTATTATTATTTTTTTAGGCTTGAAAAAGAAAAGACATAATCTTTTTGAAAATTTGCTTTTAAGTATTAAATGTAGTTTTTTTACATTTAAATTTGTGATGTTGGAAATATTTAATGGTAGAGACTGTAGAAGGAGGGATCTACAAAAGAAATATGGGAACTTTACATATTAAAAGAAATTTGTTATATTTTTGACTTCTTTCTAATACTTTTATTTTAAATTTTAAATAACAGACTGAAGAATTGAAGGAACTCGTAACAGAAGAATATTGGCCCTGGGTTTCACAGTATTTAGTGATGAAGCGAGCCAGTATTGAGCCCAATTTCCACACGCTCTATTCAACTTTTCTTGATACCTTAAAAATTCCAGAATTTACTAAGATGGTGATCAAGGAAACGTTTAGAAATATCAAGGTAAGTGTAAGTGTTCTTAGGATTTTTTAAAATCTGTAGATTCTTAAAAATAAATATAAGAAAGAAATAAATAAAACGAATAATAAAACGCAAAGTAAGTGCGTTTTATTTATTTCTATTTTTCTTTATTTCATTCCACGCACGTTAAGCCTAACAATCAATGAAATTGAAAATGTATTAAGGGGTTGGCGAACTCTGTTTACTGTGTATTGTGTGCCCTAGACTTGAGTTCTTATTCACAATAGTACAGAGAGACCATAAAATGTGCATAAAACAAGTTATGTGTGTTATATTTTCATTCGGTGCAGAAATTATCGAAAAGAACGTTGAATATGGTCAACGAGAAGCAGATTCCGGTAGCTATTGGAGAGAACAGCAATAATACATATAAAAATAATAATAATCCGAGATGGCTTGAAACAAATAGCACTGATACAATTTATAATTGCTTTTAAGAAAACAAATCAAAAAAGTTACTTTAGGATCAGTGGATGCAAAAATATGTGTAGCAACAATAATGTATAAAGAAAACTGAACTCTGTGAAATGGAGATACGCTAGAGGTGATGTAACTCTATTGAATTGGCTTTTATTGCTGTTACTTTTCTCTTGATCATAAATATTTTAATGCAGATAGTTTGAGTCTAAAAGTAAATCACAACAAGCGAATCACGAAATAAACACTCATTACCAAATTCAAATCAGTGTTTGAAAGAAGTGAGTCCAAGGGACATTTAACAGCAATTTCATATTGTCATTTAACAAGAAGTTTGAACAGAGAGAAAAAGAAGAATGAACATGAGCAGATTTTTGCAGTACTGTAAAAGCACTTATTTTCGCGAGCCATAATTTTCGCGAAAATGAAGATATCGGTGATTTCGCGAATTTTATATAAACAGAACCGAAAGTTGAAAAATCCCCCCAAAAAAAGTAATTTGCGAGGCTTAAATTTTCGCGATTGCAACAGGCTCGCGAAAATCGTGAAAATTAAAGCCTTGCGAAAGTAAGTGCTTTTACAGTATTTATTTATTTTTTTTTCCTTTGTTGACAATTTTATATATTGTAATGTTGCATGGAATAACAAAGAAAAACATAATTTTTTTGTTGCAGGGAGGAAGCGTTTAGATAAGAAAAAAAGTTAAAAACAGAACATATTTGTAAAAAAAAATTTTTTTTTTTTTTGGGAATTTTTTATTTTAATTTTTTTTTTTGTTAAATGAGTTGACAAATTAAACAAGTTCATTATTTTAGGAAACGTTCAAGCACTTATTCAAATTGAACCATTAAAAAAGCAATATGAAGGAAGAAACTTTGGAAGCTCATGTACTAATCCTTATTTCTTTCGTGAAGATGGAGAAAAAGGCTTAAAGAAGACTCTGGGTAGACATGAATTGACAGGATTGCAGAAATGATGATGATCGTGATTAATTTAACTTAATTTGGAATTTCTATTTACTTTTATTTAACAATAAATATAATTTGAATAGTAATAATTCATTATTTTGGGTTATTCCTAAAGTTCTCAAATTTTGCTTGTCCTGTAGTATAATTTTCCTTAATAAAGAAATATTGGCTGTCCCTCAATATGGAAGAGAGTTTTGGATAAATTTATTAAGAGCTTGTAAAATGCCATTCAAGTAGAGCTGGTTGGTCTAGGCGATGTACTGCCATGCAGCTGATGCATCCAAACCGGGATTTGAATCCTGACATGCTGCTGCTTCAATGTTTCTTTCTCTTTCTGTAAACAACGGCAAAGTCTCTCATCTATAGTAGTTTTCAAAAAAGGAGGGTTTACCATATGTGGTCATTACGTAGCGATCGATTTTGTCTGGAACAAATGTCACCAGTCATGACGTCATCAACTTGAACCTCGAGCAGTCAGTACAAGATGGCGTCTTCGTGTGATCTCATAAGCATGACCAAGAAAGGACAAACTTTGCATAGCCAGGCAAGGAGAATAGTGTGGAACGTTTTTAAGTATTTCAATTTTAATTATTACTATGTATTTGTAACTGTAGAACATACAAAAACCAGGATGTTTTCGTAATGTTTATATGATTCAGTTATGGATGGCGCAATAGATGGCGCTGTTACGTCCTGGAAACATCAATCTATCAGAAAATTACATCATCAAATGCTCTTCATTCATGAACTGAACTGTAGCAGTTCCTCCTGGATAGCCAGCCAATGACAATAGCATTCTTTACTCGTCATGGAGTGCAGTCTCCAGACCATCGACTTGTTTATAAATTGTACAATGGAATAATAATCATAGTAAAAAGTGTTTGTACAAATTTACTTGGATAAACTGAAATAGAAGATAGGAAACACTGAAGCTTAGTTTTTCGTATTTAAAATTCTTTGTTTTACAGTAATTTTTTGAAATAAATTTTAAGTATTGTTAGCTTCATTTGCAGTGAATTTATTATTAAAATATTTCTCTCAATATTTTTAGGTTTTACTTCGCAGTGATAAAGGAATTGCCAATTTCTCTGATCGCTCACTGTTGAAGAACTTGGGCCATTGGCTAGGAATGTTGACTTTAGCGAAAAACAAGCCCATTTTCCAGATTGTAAGTAAACCACATTATATATATATTTTAATTATATCATTTCTTCTGCATATTGAATAATAAACGTTAATTTATAAAACTATAAATGAGGGATGGTTTCGTTAATCACCATTCCATAACTTCATTTGCAGACATCAGGGTGTTATTGCAAGATGAAAAAGAAAAATGCTCTTTGGAAGTAATTGAAATTTTATTTGATCTTTTTTTTTCAGGACATTGATGTGAAAGCTCTTTTGGTAGAAGCATATCATAAAGGACAGCAGGAACTGTTGTACGTTGTACCATTTGTTGCAAAGGTTCTGGAGTCCTGTGCTAAAAGTAAAGTAAGTATCTCGCCAGAAAATAAATATAAAGGAAAAAAGTATATGTTTTATTGATATATTAAGTACTGTAATTCTTTTTCTTCTTTTTTTTTTTTCCCCATTAAGGTTTTCAAGCCACCTAATCCTTGGACAATGGGAATAATGAATGTTTTAGCTGAATTACATCAAGAACCAGATTTAAAGCTAAATTTAAAATTTGAAATTGAAGTTTTGTGTAAAGCTTTGAGCATAGATATAAATGTAAGTACGTTTTACTTAGTGAGGTAAAATAAATAAATAAAACTTAAAATAGATATCTTGGTGCTAGTTTTTGATATATTTAAGTAAAACATTAGGTATTAATAGAGTGGCAAATATAGAATACTGTCAATTAAAAATATACATATTAACAATGTAGGCAATTTGTAGAAAAACCTAGAAACATACATATGAACTTTATTTTAGACATTACTTAAAAAAACTTATGATTCCTTTAATTTACGAAAGTAATCATACTTAGAAATTTAAATTATTAATTTTAAAAAGGTAAGCATATTAGTTGCAATTTTATTGGGTTGATTGGGTTAAACTTTGTACACTAAAAACTCATTTATCCAAATTTGGTGGGTCCACTCTGGTTTCAAATAAACGAAATTTCAGATATTCCGGAATATATTGTATTAAACATGTACTGTACATGTTAATAGTGTTAGTTACATAATCGCTTGTGTACGCTGTTAAATATTGATTATAGCGATGGATAAATGTTTTTGTTTATTTTTAAGATATTCTGCAAATCGTTTCGCATAGACCCACCGGATTTTCGGATAAACAAGTTTTTTGTTGTATATTCATTTCAAACTTTTTTGTAAAATCTAAATCACTTAAAATTACTTAAAATAAAATTTTATTAATTTATATTGTTAACAGAATAAATGCTACCACTAAAAACTCATTTTCTAGGTGTTTATTTGATTATCTAAGATTACTTGTGGAGTATCAGTGCATCAGAGATCAATGATTGAAAAAAAAAAAAAAAAATCAATCTTTCTAAATAATAGTGCTACTCCATTTCCTGCTTGAGGGTTATTTTTTTTTTTTTTTCATTTTAACTTAATAAAATAATTTTGGAACAAATACTATAAGCTGTCATAAAACAGTAGCTTATAAAATTTGGGAAAGAATGGTAACAAATGAAAAAATAAAAATGTTTGAAGAAAATATGGTGTATATCTAATCACAAATTGTTTTGGTACACGTTATCGTTGCCTTATTTCCTCCTGCAGCTATCTGGTTTATCCAATGAAAGAAACATCTCTCTATAAAGAAAAATTAAAAACAAATGTCTAAAAATAAGAGGCATAATCCATAATACAAAGTTACTGGATTATTATAAGCTGACCCCAGGTCCTTCCAAGGATAAATTATTTTCAGTGCTTAAGCAGTTAACCTATTGCTTTGCTAATATAGGGATCATCTTGTAAAGCAAATTAAGTTGAACTCTTTCCATCTAGATCATCAACAGCCGTTTTCCTCTTTCGTTGACCTTTACTATTTCCATGAAAAATTTTAATTCAGAGGTGGGTGGGAAAGATACATTGCACAGTTGTTTTGCTAATCATTTCTTAACTAGGAGGACTGAAAGAAATTTTATGAAGACAAACAAAAATCTTTTTTTTTTTTTTTTTATCATAGAATGGGATAACTAATGACGAAAGAAGATTTCAAATATGGAAAAATTAAAAATGTTTTTTTATCATAAGAATTTAAATCTTTTTGTTGATTAAGAAAGTTTCCATAAACTATATACTAAAGAAAGGGCAATGATTAAGCTTGTACACCTGCGTGTACGTTTTCATTATGAACAGTACACGTAAAATAATCTTATTTTATTAAACTGATAAAATTGTCGGAATCAATGTGGAGCCCGAAAAGCTAAAATAAGTAATAAAAAACTTGCCAAAAAGATAAATTGCGAGAAAATTCATTTGCACGCTACACATAGCCGCTATGAATTTTTTTAGCGGCTGCGTATAGCGTGCACATATTTTCTCGCAATTTATCCTTTTGGCAAGTTTTTTATTACTTATTTTAGCTTTTCGGGCTCCACATTGATTCCGACGTTTTCTCATATAGGCATGTGTACCGAGACCTGGTTGTGTACTGATAAGTGCTCCTAGCCGATGATCGCCATATTAGCCTGAAACAGCTGTACTAGGATGTCATGTAGTACACAACTTTGTCTCGCCCTTTATTAAACTATAAACTAATCCTTGTTGTAGGAATCCCAATAAAAATTTAAAATTCTAAAAATCACCTAAGGCAATTGCCGTCAATGTAAAACAGAAAAGACAGAATGCTTCAAAATCTGCTTGTCTTTTTATGTTTTATATTGACCACAATTGTCCTTAGGTGATTTTAGAATTTTTAAAATTTTTATTGGGATTCCTACAACATGGATTATTAACTACTTATCCCATTACTATTCAAGCTATAAACTACTTTTTAACTTTTTGCTACACTACATTTGTTAAAAGTTAATGGCTTATATTTTAATTAAATTTTATTTTAAAGGAACTAAAACCTGGCGTATTATTGAAAGACCTGGATCGATTGTCTAGAATTGAACACCAATTGTCACAACCTCACAAAAAGACAGAACAAGCAGTTGTGGAGGAATCTATGGTTAGCACAGTGGCTCCTACTGTCAGTACACCCACATCATCTCTTGGTGCTGCCACCATGTCTACTACTGTAGCTACCATTCCATCAGGACCTCCTGAACCTCGATTTTCATACGCTGAAATAAATATTACAAGTTTTGCTGGCCTGGCACCTCATACTTCAGTTTCTAATCAGGTGAAGTTCAATTTCTAATCAAGTTTTAAATTATTTTATACTTTTAACATTAATAATGTCAGTAATCTATTGAATGAAGTGCATCAATTTGCTATTTACTTTTTTATTAATAGACGATTTCTTGTTTTTGTGACAATTCAAATAGAAAACACTTTGAAGCGATATCGTAGCTTTACGGAATATAATTTTGGATGATTTAAAACTTAAATGTTCAGTACATTAACTTTCTTGTTCTACAATGAATCTTGGTAACTTCATTCTTTTTGTATTTATCTGACCACAGATTGTACATTTGATAATCTAAAAGACTTGTCATAAATGGATTAATATGAACAAAACACCACATTAGCATCTTTGCAATTCACTAATGGCTTTCATAGTTTGTCATTTCAATGGCAGATTTTTCTTAATTTTGAAAAACTTTTTGAAGCATATTTATTACTGTATATTCCGTTTCCTTTTTTTGAAATAGAAGATTCCTTTTTAATTACCTATAAAATCATTACTTTATTTGTGATTCAGCACTTCTTCTGCCATAAAAGTGGGAGTGAAATTTTAACTTCAATTTTATTATTTACATTGTGTTTGATTTTCTTTGGAATTAGAGGAAAATTCTGTAATTAACAGAGGAGACCATATAGAATCTTCATCACTTCAATATAGAATATCTGAATTTTTTTAGGAAAACATCTGTACAATTTAAATCCATATACAGTGTTACCTCCTTTAACGGACACCCTGAATAGCGGACACCTCTAATTAGCGGACATTATTGCGGGTCCCAGTCCCTTGAAATAGGACATTCCATGTTATCCACTCCGAATAGCGGACACTCTGAATAGCGGACAGTTATTTTAACTGTAATTTTTTTTTTTTTATTAACATTTCGACAAACACATCATGGTTGTATTTACATCGGTGTCCCATACATTGATACATTGTATCGGTGTCCCATACATTGATACATTGTATCTGTGTCTTATGATTCAATGCACGAATCTGAGGCCCTTTTTTTCACTGCAGTTGCTTTGTAAATCGAGGGGTGAGTGCTAGATTGTCGTAAGTGCCAAACAGAAAACTTTTGGGAAATTGAGTTTAAAGATTGGCATATTTATAGTACCCTTTATAACTCAGCCAAATAATTTCTTACACGGCTGTAAAGTAGTTGAAGTATCATATATTTAATCCCACTTCTTATATTGGTTAAAAATACTCTACAATCCGTGTTTTGTAACCATGGTTACTGTACTTACGACAGTCTTGCACTGAAACATGCATAACGAACTTAATGCTGTAGTGTTGTAAATAAACAAAGAATGCATATT
The DNA here is from genome assembly GCA_023159025.1 of Thereuonema tuberculata. Lineage (NCBI taxonomy): Eukaryota > Metazoa > Arthropoda > Chilopoda > Scutigeromorpha > Scutigeridae > Thereuonema > Thereuonema tuberculata. The sequence continues at coordinate 40,429,323 of JAFIDM010000003.1, read as the reverse complement.
ATTATAAAAGTTCCTTTATTTTGGTTAATAATCCATTTCCACCACTCAGTGTTGTTAATTATCATTTTATAAAAGTACTAGATATAAAAAACAGACTTACGTGTAAAAAAATTCCAGTATTTTAATTTTTCTTTATGCGTCTATCACTCTCTTTGAAGAGAGTATCCCAATATTGTTTGTGCATAGTTGTGAAGTATTTGTAGCAAGACTTTATATCAGCTTGCTTGCAACTCTCAATAGGCTTGGTGTTTATTAAAACATTGGGCTGTTTCAAATTGAACCTTACTTCTCGCTGATTCTGTGCCAGTGTACTTCTCGTCCCAATAACCGTTGCAATCTGCGCCACCTCCTTCTTATCATCACCGTGGAAAATTTGTATTTCACTACGTTGGTTGAGGACAATTCAACTACTTTCACAGAAGCATAAGGTACCGTACCAAGGTTCAAACCGAGGGTTTGTTTTGCCACAGCTTTGTAATCAAAAAAGTCATCTTTCCGCATCTGTAGGATAGTAAAGTTTTTTTGGCTTGGCACAACGCATAGTTCATGGTTTATTCCCAATGAACTGTGAAGTTCTTTCCCAGTCATACTGTGTTCTATTACAGAATGCATATTGTCCACTTCCTGAATAGCTGAGTGACCTGGCTCTTGGTATTTTTGTGTAATACAGGTAATGTTTGGGTGCATTTTCATAAACAGTATTAGTGCAACTGTCATTATCGAATTACGGTTTTGTGGAACGCATGCATCTGAGCAAAGCGTAAGCGTTTTACACTGTGGGCTGCATTTTACAACTTCCTCTAAAAGTTTAATCACAGCACTGGCCAGTTCGTTAGCACCTCTGCCACCTCGAACTTCATCCCATACTGCACAGTACCCATCTTTGTTACCGACATCTTTCAATGTCATGTTGTAAACTGCCAGCTTTCGTTTATAGTAAAAAACTAAAATATTTGATTTTGGACAGCTTAACACCTTTTATAGATCAAAACAAAGCAAAAGATCCTACTTATTTTTTGAAGTCATTTTCGCTTTATCACCATTCTTTTCTGCTCGTGCCATGTCTTTTTCAGTTATGTGCGTTTCATACATTTCAGGCTCTAAAGTTTTATCTTCCACATTACATACCTCACATTGATCTTTTTTAGGCACATACAATTCTAAATTAAACTGGTGATTAAAAATACTGCGGTATGCGTGAAGTTTAAGCGGTGTCTTCTTCTAAACACCTTTCCTTGTAAAGAGAATACATTTTGGTTAAACACAAACCCTCTTCCAAATATTCTTTTTGAGTATCTTTAGATGTGTAGTGAGAAAGGACTATTGGAAAAGAGTTTATGTGGGAAACAATAAAGTCTGTGTCCTCTTTTGGAAGTTTGAGCTTTACATTTTTTCCCCGATGATCACCTTCGGGTGTTCCAGATATCCCTGTCATTTTTTTCTGTGACAGTAGTATACACGTCTCTCGGAGATTGAGAGTGTTGAGTTACAAAATAATTTGCAAACACGGATTTTTCTCTCATTTACAAGAAGTAATATTTAAAAGAAAATGAACTCCGTGAGCTCTCTTTGTTGCTTAACATTGGTTAAGCGAGGTACAACAACTCAGCACTGAACTCTGACGGCTGTTGTGGAGATACGACAAAACTGCAACTAGGTTTGATCTTGAAGGCGTGCTGTTGGAGCTTCGTTATTTAATGCTTAGTGTGGGGAATGGTATGTGCGACAATTCAGCACTAAAAAGTGGATTTTGAAAAAACTGTCACTTACGACAATCTAGCACTCACCCCTCGAAATATCAATCCCTCGTAAAGCTATCCTATAAACGTGTTGATTAAATTTAGTGCGAATTAAAATGGCGTCAAAAAGGAAGAGATTGGCACTGAAAGAAAAAAATTGATGTTCTTAAAGTTGCTGAAAAAGAAAAACTGAGTGTGCGTTGTCGTGCTGAACGTTTTAAAGTCGGAAAAACTTATATAAGGGAACTTTTAAAGGACAAAGATGAGATTAGAAAAATGTGGATGGTGAAGTCAAACAAAAATTCGAAGAATTTGAAGTTTTGTAAAACTGAAACTAAAAGCAAAATCGACGAAATGGTGATAAAATGCTTCCGCTTTACTCGTGCAAAGAACATTCCTATAAGCGGTGTTTTCCTTCAAGAAAAAGCCAGAGAAGTCAGTCAAACTTTAGGATTGGACACGTTTAAGGCATCAAATGGATGGCTAGAAATTAATTTTGTACTGTAATTAATTTTTATCATTATTTTAAGTAAGACAAACGGATTAGCACTCATTTAAAAAGGAATATAGTAAATAATTTGCAATTGTTCATATTCTCTCATATCGCAATGATAATTGTAGAAATTTAATTAAGATTGTATGTAATTTTTCATTAAATGACATGCTATAAGCTAAAAAATAAAAAAAATAAAAAAAGTCCTCCCCAATAGCGGACACCTCCCAATAACGGACAAAACTTCCGGTCCCGTGACTGTCCGTTATTCGGAGGTAACACTGTATTATGAATTTCAATGACCTTTCCAGACAATGTTGAGAATGCCTTGTCTTTCTGGAAGTTTCATCCTTCGTGCAAACTACTGTTGATCTGAAAATTGGATGGTTGGCTTTGAAGCAGAAAAAGACCCAGAATCATTTGTTCATTTTATATGACAAGCTTTTTTTATTTAATCTTCAAATAATGGAATACTGGTAACTGCATAATTTGGATTTATTCCATGAAATTTCACCAAATGCCGTTTCATGGAGATGGCATTTTTTATGAAGTTGATTTTTTTACTGAACATACTTAACACCTGAAAACATTGTTATTTTAATGAAGAGATAGTGAATTTGCTGAATTTAAATTTTGCCCAATGCCATATTACACTTTTAAAAAGCACGAAAAATTTAATTTGTGCTTATCTCAACTCATAAAACGGAGAAAAATAAAAATTAACTAGTAATTATAATCAGTTCAAATTAGAAAGACAAAAGCGATTCATGTTTTTTTTTTTTCCATTCATTGTTGCATAACTTTGAAATCGAATTGCTATTGTAGAATGAACTGCAATAGTCCTTTATAAATAAATATAAATAGATAAAAAACAGTAATAATATAAAGGAAAAAATTTATAAATATTGTGGTGATTTTATCTGGCCACTGGTTTGTAGAAATGAAGTAGATTAGACTGAAGTTGGATCTAATTGGGTTCTGTTTATTCTGGGAGAGCAAGGGCTTTTATAGAGTATCTACAATGATCGGTCATAGGCTGAGGGCTTTAACAGTTCATTGGGTGATTTAAAATAACATGTTATTAATAACTGAAATTAACTGAATATTTTAAATAACATGGAATTTATGGGAACCCTCAGCCGTTAAAATTCAAAAGTAAACAAATCATAAAAGATCAATAACGGTCATAATTTGAAATTTACAAGTGATTAGGTTATAATTGATTGGACAGTAAAATACTTATAAAAGTAAATAGGAAAACATAGAATAAGCAAAATGGTTATAAAAACTCATCACAATATTATATATTTATTTATAAACACGTTATATTTGTAATATTTTTTTTTTTTCTGTTATAGCTGACATTCTTTCAAGCTCACCCTCAGATGAAGTCATTTGTTCGTCCTGCTGTAGAAAGAGCTGTTCAAGAATGGATACAACCAGTTGTGGACAGATCAATAAAAATTGCATTAACAACTTGCGAACAGATTGTGAAAAAGGTAAGCAGTTTTTCTTTCTGAATCGCAGTAATGTTACTTAAAATTAACTATGAAAGAATATTGTTTAATGGTTTAGTAAATAGAAATTCTTAAAATTCTTTTTGTAAGGATAGAAATTGTATTTTTACGCAAGAACCACATTTTTCTTTATAGGTTCAAGGTGAAAAAAAAAAACAATTGTAAATTTATTTTTGACTTTCTCCTTCCAAAGTCGTATTTAAAAGTTTTTTTTTTTTTTTTTTTTTTTTATTTTACAATAATGTGCATGTATTTTATTTTCATAGGATTTTGCCTTGGATCCTGAAGAATCTCGAATGCGAGCAGCTGCTTTGCATATGGTTCGCAATCTAACTGCAGGAATGGCTCTGATTACTTGTAGAGATCATCTGCTTATTAGTATTAGTGCTAACTTGAAAGCAGCTTTTCTAACTGCATTAAGGGTAAGTAAGCTATTAATGCTTTTAGTGTAAAATCAGAATATTTGAAATTCATTTTTTTTTTCTTAAAATAATCTATTTCTTTGCTTCACTCAAAAAAATTAAATACTTTTTGATATAAGGCTGGTTTTTTTGTTTTTTTTTTTGGTGACATAATACACTTAAGGTTTTTGTAAACAAAAAAAATTCAACATTGCTTCAGTCCCCGACAAAATACAACATCTTATTAATAAATGGAATTGTCATTTATTGTATAGGGTGCCACCCAACAACAGAAAGAAATGGTTGAACAGGCAGCAACAGTAGTTGCTCAGGATAATGTTGAATTGGCCTGTGCATTTATCCAGAAAACTGCAATTGAAAAAGCAATTCCTGAAATGGATAAAAGACTAGCTACAGTAAGTAAAGTTTGCTTTTATAAGTATCTAAATATTGCCGTGCATGCTGATCAGAGCTTTTTCCGTTTTCAGCCAAAGTTTTGTAATGTTTTCCAGACTTCAATTAGTTTTTGTATTTACTGACGGGCCTTATTCTATATTAAATTTGTCCTTTAAGCACCTGTTAATGTTAAAATGGTGGGTCTAATATGAATAAGGAAGGGAAGATGATAATAAAAGTAGATTATAGCTTAAATAAATAAAACTGAGATTTGTAGTACAAATTCGACATTTGACAAATTTGGCATTGCACTTGACATTACTTAAGAATTTCAAGATATTCAGAAATTTTAATCATGTTTTGATTTCTTGGTAATTTTAAGTTAGAATAAAGAAAGAAATTATTTTAATAGAAGAGAAATAGTTAAAAATAAGTTTCTTCAAAGTATATGTGAACTTGCTTTTGCTTATAGCGCAGGATCCTAAGAGCTCTCACTGCTCAGATGGCTTTGTTACAAATATCCTAACTTGATTAAACTATGCAAATCCTTAACAATCAGCTATGGATCTTTGATACATTAAATATTAGAAGAGAAAAATACTTTTCATCCTCATTTATATGTTTATTTATTCCATTTCTTTCATTTGGGAGCCTTGTTCATGTTCAGAGAATTTAAAAAAAAATATTTTCTTTGTTTTCATATCTCAGTTTTTCTGTAGGAAACTTAAGTGCAGGTTATTCATAGCGAAATATCATTACAAAGTACTAATTGTACTGCAATTTTTCTAATCGAATAGGATATTTTTTAATGTTTTGATTGCAAATTCACTTGCCCAAAAATTTACGTTTTCAGTGATCATTGAATTACTTTTTACTTTTTATGCTTATTTTTATTATTATTTACATTTTACAATTGTGATGCTTTGATAAAACACGGTAATTTATTATCACATTTACTTATTCAGGAATTTGAACTTCGCAAACATGCAAGGAATGAAGGTCGCAGATATTGTGATCCAGTAGTTCTAACTTATCAAGCAGAAAGAATGCCTGATCAAATAAGATTGAAGGTAGGTGTTATAGAAATATTTATAAACTGTGGCATGTTTTATCATCAAAAGTATATATTATTTATTTAATAAGTTTTATTATATATTTAATATATATATATTTAAAGTTTTGTTAGTAATGAAAGTATGTTGTAGTTGCGACATTTTCTCCAAATTAGAAAGGTTAAAATTGCCCTCTTGAGAAGAATACTATTGGTAATTCCTTATGTGGACCAAGTAATTGTTAATTGATTATCTTAAAATGCTATTACAAAAGTTATGCTTTTTGATTTGACTACTTAGACTAACAGGTTTTACAATATGAGAAATTGCCATTTATTTTAATAATGAAATTTTTAAATAGGTTGGAAATGTCACTGCCAATCAGATGGCTGTGTATGAAGAATTTGCCCGTAACATACCTGGGTTCCTTCCCAGTAATGATCGTGAACCCGCTAGTTTCCTTGCAAAACCTATTCCTGTAAGTTTTCTTTTATTTATCAGTTTTTTTGCAATATCATTCTTGTCCATTTTAATAATACAGTCAGTGTATGCAACCCTGGTAACGTTCTCAATTACCTTAGTGGTGATTGTGGTAATGAACAGTGATTTATTCTAAAACTAATCTTTCTGTAGGGATCAGTAGGCCTAAGGACTTTAAATTTATTTGGAATTTTTTTTTTTTTTTTTTTTTGAGAGAAAAAAATTAACAATAATAGACATAAATTATCAGAAGTTGATATTTTTTTTTTCTATTTTAAAATTAATAATATAGAAGTAAAAGAGCAAATTTTAAAATGTATTTTGTTTCATGTTGATAAAGAAGAAAAAAAATTATTATACCCATGCTTTCAAGAAACTTTTTATCTGACAAAGAGTTTAGCACAGAGTTAACTTTGTATCTGTACCTACATATAATCCAAATCGATTTCTCCCATCTCCAGAGTAAACGTGTTGAGTGTGCTTTTATTATTCAGCTCCCAGACAGCAAAATCACAATGGCACAGAATGCTAGAAAACATAAAAGTCCTCGTCTGTTCCTGAAGTATTGTTTAAACATTTAGGGTAAAAATAATTAGCACATTTCTTTAATAAATAATTAATAAAGAAAAATATTTTTACATCAAGGGGGAAAAAAAAGCACTTAATTTTTGGTATAGAAAACCCAGTTTAATTCTTTTGGGGAGGTGTACTTTACGAAAACTTTGTATTTAGTAATAACAATTTAGAACAGATATGATACACAAGTTATTAGTTGCAGGCATTTGGCCGAGAAAGAAAAACTCAACGATTCTCATATTTAAATGAGACATTTTAGCAATAATGACTAACATTATAAATTCATTGCTTTTTAAATTGATGGCTCTGATTTTAAGAAAAGTGTATTATCCATGGGATTATTAGACTGCTACATTCTATGATGATTTACCTGGTCCTAAATGTCTGAGCTTTTGTGATTTCCTGGTAAGCATATAAGTAAGATCTTTTATTTTTTATGAAATAAAATTTGTTTCAATTTTTGAAATAAAAACTTGCCTCTTCTAATTTTTATTAGTCATATGCAACAGATGAGCTTTCACAGATATATGAAAAAGTTGCAGCAGAACTGGATCATTACATACAATCTGTAATAGCTCCACCAACTAATGCTCAAGTTGCTGCACTTCACAGCCTGAGAGAAACCGTTATTCTAGCACGTTCTTCACGAGATATTGTAACAGCACTTGCCCTCCTTCAGAAGGTAAATATAATTTTTCATTTCCTTTCTCTTTTTTTACAAATTAACTGATTATTTGCATCAGTTTTTCTGTGATTATCTAGTATTTATTTAGTTAGCAAATTATACAAAATCTTTGTTCAAAATGTTTCAGCAATGATATAGAGACTTGAAAATGGATACTCAACCTTGCATCAGAAACTATAGTTGTATTTAAATTTGTGTAATAAATTGAATAAATCTCACAGGTGCTCCGGCTTCTATTTATGTTAAAAAAGGTATAGAGAATAATCAGTTGATTATTCCCATTGTTGAAGATGAAATACAAAAAGTAAAAAGATTTTTAAGACTTTTGCTTGTTAAGTTTAAATATTTTTACATCATATGTTTCCAGGCTTAGAATATTCTTTTTTTAACTTGAATAAGTTGAACAGTTTTGAGGTCATTAGCTCTCAGCTTGATTTTGTACAAAATGTAATTAGCTAAACAAATTTTAAATTATTAAAGGCAGTAGGTCCATTAGGTAAAAAGAAAATGTATTACATAGTATAGAAATTAAATTTTCTGCAAACTGCTATTAGCTGAGGAAGCATAACAAAAAATAAATTAGTAAAAAGGATTGACCCCAAGACGAGGTTTACACTAAATTTAAATGATAGGGCACTTCTTTGTCTTTTAATATTTTTTTTTTTTTGTAATTTCTGAATCACTTTTTATACCAATTCATCAGTAGTAGCAATAACTATAGAGGCTTAACAAAGCTGCCATTAATTTATATTCAAATTAAAATAATAATAATAATAAAGAGTCAGACTTAAAAAAGTGCAGAGCTTTATTTTTTTATTCTCATTAGGACGAATCCTTTTTTTTTTTTTTTGCATAACTTTCTTTGTAGATAAATGATAGGTGATATACAGAGGGTTGATTCACAGTTATTCTGTCGATTTTGATCACGTCATAGACTTAGCAGAACTCTATTCTCCACTACAGGTTGTGTTCAGTGGGGTGCCCCTGCATTCTGGCAATGCATAGCAGTTTCCATTGAAGAAGGCTGCATTGGAGATAGACGAGGGGGATCTTGTTCCATTCCTCTTTGCAAGCTTTCCAAAGCCCTTCTACTGTTTTCGGTCGTCGTGTTTCCAGAGCCTGTTAGTAATCTGAACCCGCAGAAGTCCATTGGAGGTGCACCAGGGGATTTTACAGGAATCGTACTGTATGGGATTGCTCATATTCCGGTTTCAGTCGCCATATTGGCCATGTACAGCTCTAGCTCTATGGCTCGACGCCTTGTCCTGATGAATCCACACTTTTGTCGCTGCCATAAAGTGCGGGAATATCGTCATGATACAAGGTTTCCAGGACATGCTCTCGGTAAAAGGCAGCATTAATCTTGACCTTTGCAGGTACCTTCCTCAGCGGCAACTTATCTCTGTAGCTTTACGCAACAATCATGACTCCTCTGGAAAAGTTTTCTTTTCATTCGCGATACCACTTGGATTGTCCTTTGGCATCAAAATGGTGGTAAAATATTGCCCTTGGCTTCTTGGTATCACTAAGGTAGATAGATCCATGCCTCGTCCAAAGTAGTGACGTACTTCCATTTTTCTCCCGATAAGTGGTGCTTGTAAAGCTTTCGGCTGTTGGTCTTCCTTTCAGCAACGTGTCAAGGAAGTAGATGATGAAAGCGAGCTTTTTGATGCTTATCTAATTGAGATCACGCCTAATTATGCATGTAAATGTTGACTGAGAAATTCCTACAGCCTGGACAACTGCCCTTTGGGTGCTGGGGTTCTCGCTCATAAAGCTTCACTTTCTTAACGTTAGGAATTGCTGCCGGTCGTGGTTGTTGTTTTCGGGCCTATGGCTTACCCCACTCTTGGCTGATGGGCTTCATTCGACTTTCTGCTATTACCCGGTTGACAGTGGACTTGGAAACATGAAAATTTCGGCATTTGCATATGTCCACAATTTTTGAAGCGGCATATTTAGCATTTGAAAGGGCAACTATGTACTCCTCCCACCAATTTGGGATTTTTGGCGGCATATTTAGAATGCAACATTATTCCAGCTACCAGATAATCAACTACAGGCTTATCACCTCTAATTCGAACGCAACAATGTTGCATCATATGCACGTGTGTGATAGCGCACACCCTTGAAATCGACCGAAAAAACATGAATCAACCCTCCATATTTGTATTGTAAACTAGGGTATATGCAGCAATGGATAAAGTGGTTATATGAATTTCTTTCTATCATTGCTGAAAGCTTGCTTAATGCCTTGATATCAGCAAGGCAGTTTACTGAATGAATCATCTTGTATGGCTACCTTATACTCAAAAGATGTTTTTTTATTAAAAATATAACAGGCTGTTGAAGGACTGCTGGATGGCATGACCCAAATACCCAATGATCCTGAATTAGCAGTAAGGTTCCGTGATGGTCACCTCTTAATTCTGAAAGCTCTTCAAGATCCTCGAGCTTATGGTCCAATGTGGACCAGTAAACAAGTGACAAAGTAAGTTTTGCCGTTTATCGATTTTTGGATTATTTATTGATTTTTTTTAATTTTAACTATTAATTAATCAAACTTTCATAAGAAGTCAAACAAAGGTCTTTTGTCAGTTAGTAATTAACTTTTTGATATCAAATGCAGGTGTTTGATTGAATGTCGTGAAGAATATAAATATAATTTAGAAGCAGTGGACTGTTTGATTAGAAGTCACCTTGTTAATATGCAACAGTATGATCATCATTTAGCCCAGGTATAGTTCGATTTCATTATATATAATTGCTTCTGTTATAATTTTCTATATAGTTTTTATTTTTTTTCCTAGTGTGAGCATTTCTTGTTTTTATTTTATTTTGATAATCTTGTTACTAGTAAGAATATTTATGACTATTATTTTTTTTATTCCTAAATAGTAACGAATGTAAGCAATAGAAATGTTTTAGTAACCGAATAGAAAGGGGAATACAAAAATAATACAGTTGATGAAAAAGTTGTGTGTTGCAAGAAGAATGAGCTACTGAAGTCTGATTTGAGTATTAAAAAAATAGATTAAAAAGTCATTGAAGAAGAAGTACTCTTCGAATTATGGGAAAGGATAAAAAGAGAGAAATAGGTTGAAAGAACTTAAAGCCTACTTTCTGTAGATTTTTTTTTCTTTCCCTTTTTAAAAGTCATGAAAACTATAAAAACGAAATGGCTTTTATTTATATCAAAATTATAATATCAATTCAATGCAAATAGTACAGATTTTCCAATTTCTAAAAAAACAAAAACAAAAAAAAATTAAAATCTCTTAATATTGACTTAAATTGTCTGAATCTACATTAATTTTAATCTCAAACCAAGTACAATAGATTAAGAATCCTATTCATTGTTTAAAACATTGAAATATTACCAGAAGTGGAATAGCAATCCATTGTTTCGATTTCAGTGCTTTTCTGTGATAATTTTAGTTCCCTGCTCGTGCTGATTTCTTGACTTGAACCCATTGCAAAAGATTTCAGATATAAAAGTTTGTATTATCCCTGGTTCTCTAATATACATACCACGTTTCAAGAAAAACAGTGACAGCGTCACTTACTAGAAAACAGATTAAAATGACACTGAATGACGTTAAAGTCAAAAGAGACTTAACTGTGAAGGATCTTCTAAATGTTAACTGTTTTTGATATTTATGCAATTACTTTTAACATAGTACTTTAAAAACTTTCTGTTACAATGAATTACAATTTCCTGTTTTTCCTATTTGAAATCTGTCTCAGTTGAGAGATATATGTTCAAAAATTGATGGCTGAATCTGTATTAGCAGTATTTATAACTTATTGTGTTGCAATTGACCAGCAATGCAGTGGTTTACGATCGCTAAAGTAATCTCCTCTTGTCTCTGGTGGAACCTGCCATTATTAAGTGTGGCTAAAGGTTGTAGTGGCAGTGGGCATACAAATAAGTGTTCAGCATATGTAGGACTTGCTCCATATTAATCTAATCCTTTCATCCCTGAGGGTTGTGAATTAATATTGAACGTTCAGTCTTACACAATACAGGTACTCCTCACTTTACGACCTATCTGCTTAATGACCACTCGCTCTTACGACCTCCACCCTTGAAGGTACAACTTCTATTTTATCATCGTCATCTCCCTTACCTGGACCCTCTACAGCTCCAGATAACCAAATAAACAAATGATAATAAGTACATAAGCATGTCTTTTTATGAATAAATTTGAAGTTTGTTGCATAATTTTTATAATTTTATAACGATCCTATATTCCCAGCGCAAGCTCCTCACTTATCGACCAATTCGCTTAACGACATAGTCGTCGGAACGGAACTCTGTCGTAAAGTGAGGAGTACCTGTAAAAAGTTATTCAAAGCTAAATGTTACAACAACGAGAAAGATAAATAGATGACTCAGTTTTCACCAATCTATAAATATGCTATAGTATTTTAATTTCTTAAATGTTGTTTCATTTCTTTTTTTTAAATTCCTAAAATGATTTATTACATTTTTATTTTGCAGTCGATGGATAATGGTTTAAATTACATGGCAGTTTCTTTTGCTATTCAACTAGTCAGATTTTACCTAATTGATGAGCGCCACAACAGTAATATTACTGAGGTAAGTTGTTTGTTCTTGTCTGAAAATAAGCAAAAGCTCTTTTTATAATTTATCCAATATTGGATAAATGTAGAGTCACAAAACAAAAGTGGACCTACTTTTAAATTTTTACTAATACAGTTGTTTTGTTTCTTTAGTCTGATTTTTACAAAACAATGGAAATGCTTACCAGAATAGCTCTCCATTCAAGACAACCACCCGATGGGTAAGAATGCACCTATTTAAATTTTAATTAAAAAAAAAAATAACTGAAAACTTTAATTTACAAGTAGAATTATTCTGATTGTTCTTTGTGATGATTCAAAACATAAATTTAGCAAATTGTAAACTATAGTTAAATTTGAAGTTTTATATTCTCTTTGAAAATTGCAGAATAAAATTGAACCACCAAATTAAGATACAGCAACATACTTATAAGTAAATTAGATAGTGCAGGCTTCATTTGTAGAAATGTAGGGACTGCAAAGATTTGCCGTATTTAAATTATATAACATAGTTGGAGTTTGGAATTTGTAGTTGGATTTTCAGTGAAGGGACTTAGACAGAATTAAAGATTTATTGCTCCTTTATGAACCTATTGGCTAAGTCTTCTAGTCCTGAACTTGTAACCTCATTTATTGCCTTTAGTTCTTGTCCTTATTTAAGATGTAATCGTGGATGGTTTTTCAACATTGTCATTATTTTTCCAGCAGCTGGGTTCTAATAATATTGTCATTTTTTTTTGAAGAGCCATTTTGTCTTAAGTTCTTTTCTCTCTCATTCCTTAGTGTACAATAGTTAATCGACTAGCAAAGATACAGCTCGTATTGTCCTCTTTTCATCATTGTAGACATTGATGTGTAAACTGCAATATGTAGTTTTGGTTTATTGAGGAACTGGTTTAGTTTTGTTGACTCTTCATCAAACTATTGTAGAAGGTTGTCATTCATTGACCTTACATCTACAATCTCTATGGTAAAGAAGAATGATGCAATAAGGCCATGTGCTTGTAGGACTGTGGCCATAGGCTCCATGCTACTTCGTTGCATTGTAAGTTTATCTCATGCATTTAATGAAAGATGAATGTTAATGAAATAATAATGGATGATATTGAAATAGATAATTGATTTGGTGTGGACATGTAGTTAGAATGAATAATAATGAATAACCAAAGTAGGCATTAATATCTCCAGAAAAGAAAGAGAGAGGAAGACCTGGAAAATCATGGATGGAAGGTTTTTAGAAAGCCGTAGGAAAAAGAAACTTGACAGAATTAAATAGTTAAGACAGAATTGAATGACAAAGCTGAATATCGGAAAGCCACATGTAATTGTATATAATTTTATCCCACAAAATTATTAAACTCCAACTTATTTTATACCTTATTTATAATTTTGCTTTTGGTTGGCCATACATATCCATAATACAAAAAGGCAGTATCTGTCAGCTTATAAATTCGCTTTCATTAAGGATAGCTTTACATATATATATGTTTGAGAGATCCATCATTTTATCATCTCCCCATTATAATGCATTTATTTTTTTCAGAGCAGACTAATCCACCACAAATGATGCAAATGGCAAATAATGGAATCTGGAAATCCAGAAGCAGCCTAAATAGATTTCTTTAAAACTCACCTGTACCATAGAAAATGCAGTTTCTTTTACATAATAGATTAAGTTACATTTAGCAAAGTCAATTATTAACAAAACTTTCATTAAGGGATAACGGAAAGCAACCCTTAACTTTACCTATACATTAGCATGATTTAGCAATTAATCCCTAACCTCAAAAATTCGGGTATCCCTGCACATACCACTGATCATAGTTTCATTTTGCATTGTTAGTGTTATCCCAGCAACAGAACTTAGCTTTATTTCTTCCCTTACTATCAACGATTGTTTGAGTTTAAAATCACTTATCTAACTTAAGATAAAACTTAATCCAGTTTATCCTTCTGGAAGTACGGAACTAGTCTAACGTTAGTTATATTTAAAGTGTTGTTTGTTTGCACTTGGTTTTTTTTATTATTTTGTCATTTCAGCAGGTTTGGGATTGGCTTCTGTTTTTATCCAATATAGACTCATTTTGGTCGGGAATCTTTTGTTGCCATACTTTCCTAACAACATCAATAGCTTGTTCTCTTGTTCAACCAATAAGACATTGCCTTTAAGTCAGCTCAGATAGCTCTTGTGTATTAGTGGCCTGGAAAATTGGACTTAACCTTAAGCAGTCAAAGCATCCAGCTGAACTCTTCTGAGAAATAAGGGAAAAGAAGTTGGACAAGTAAATTCTCCATTCTTCCTTAACCTGGGATATTGAGAGAGAGCAAGTCATCATGAGCTCTCAAACTTCCAGAAGTTTCATTAAATATCCTCACCACTCCTTTTATTCAGTGACTTTCATTTTCTTACCATTTCATGAATCAAGAGTGCTTTAGGAAGCCATCATACCGTAAGATTTTCCCTGAATACTGTCTTATGTTGACAGTCCAAATAATTAAATGTGCCACATTCATTAAGAAAAATAGCTTTTCTGAGGTATTTAAATTATAAGAAATTATTCCATGTCCTCTCATAGTTTCCTCAAATTGCTGCTCATCGGTCATGTTTTCATAATCACATTTTGAGTTATTGGCAGTCTTTTTCTTTCGTGTGAATTTATGGTTGCTGCTCAAGTGCATTTCTCTATTTACACTTAACGTAGCTTTTCTATACCTTTTCTGCTTCAGGTTGTTGATCTGCAGAGAATTGTTTAAGTCATTGCATCCTGATCCAACTCTTTAAATTAACTGAATGTATTTTTCTGTCTCAAAGTGCTGTTGTAAGTCAGTGAAGTGAAATAGAGCACCATGACTCTCCACAATTTTATCAGATATTTCAAAGAGTGCAGTTGCACTCTTCACTACTCAAAGGGTTGTTATGACAGATCTATGATTTTTATCCTTTATAAGCTTATCTCAGTCCACAAGAGAAATTTCATATCCAAGTCTGCCATTCAGGCACAGCTGAGTGGACGAAGCAATGACCTGCCAAGCAGCTGATATGCTAGAACGTAGGTTCGAATACCAGCATGGGCTTGTGCGTTTTCTTCCTTCCATGTTTGCTTCTCTCCCTTTCAACTACTTGTTCTCAATTTCAAACTTTGTTCCTGATGCAGTTAGGCTCTGTTGCTCTTGTGCCATTAAAAGAAATTAAAAATCATTTGTATATCCATGTCTTTTGATACTTTCCAGTGGTGCTTATCGATTCTTTCATCATCATTGTTTGCCAAACATCTGTTTGTCACACCTAGTTGATCTGCCAAATTCATTCAGACGTTACTTACAATGTTAGCTTCTTTTTTTCTTGGTCTCATAATCCCTTCAGAAATTGATGTGTCTTGGATTTAATACATAAAGATCAGATATTCTTTCATTTGGACCTGTTAGTATTAGGACTACATTAAGGACTCCATTCTCTTTGTAGCCTGACTGTTTCCGTGGTGGCTAAAACATTGTTTCTTTAATATTTAGCCTAGTAGGGCATTTTTATTTAGAGACATTTTTCTCTTTTAGTTCTGAAAAGAAACTCATTTTGAAGAGTAGCATAGGTTCATTTAGATGCAAAAAAAATTTTTGAAATAAAAAGGATAATACATCGAAAGGTTTTTGCCATAAATGCTCTGAAAAAAGAGTAAGCCATATTTAGGTAAATGTTAAAAATATAACATTATAGCTTCACCATAGAATAATTTACATTTGCTTTTTTTTTTTTTTTTTTTAATACAAGCCCTACTGTCATTCCCAAATCATTGCCCCTTTTCTTGCTGTTTATTTACTTCACGTTAAATAGAGTGGGAGAAACAAGTGGTGCCCCATTCACAGGGGATAATAGAGGGGAAAGGGATCACATAGGAGACGCCTGTTTTCCATGAGTTCTTATCTTATTTTAGATGCGGACTTCACAGTTTGCTCGAAGATCAGAAAGAGGAAAAACCAAGTAGTAGGTTCGTATTTTGCAGAACAAGAAGATGAAAAGTAAAAATTCATAGGAGATATTGAACTACTGTTTGTCCTTACATGAATTGCCCTTGACTTGTTGGATATTTGCAACCATTGTTTGTAAAAAAAAATTTTAATATGGTGGCAGAATTTAAATCTAAAATTTTCGCAATACAATCTATCTTTTTTTTTTTTTTTCCCCTCAGTTTTGGAATAAGATAATGACAGATGTAGTTTAATTATATATAAAGTAAGTTTCATATATTCTATGCCTTTGAAAAACCAAGGATTATTGAAAATTCCCCAGTTAAATATTTTATCCTCTTATTCATGTGTGTATTGATATCTTACTGATTATTGGGTAAATAATAATAGGGTGTTGTTGTGATGCATAAAAAGAGGGTTGATTCTGTTATGTTTCTGGTTTTTTTTTTTAATGAATTTTTAAATGTATTTTTATCTTCTACAAGTCCCTGATGATACATTAAAAAAAAACAAAAAAAAAAAACTAAAAACATAGAGAAAACTTTCTGTAGCTGAAAATAAAATGAAATAAAAGACAACTATGTATCTTCCCAGATTAGATTGTAGGCCTGTTGTAAATCTTAATTGATTTGTATAAATTTCTTTATGCTGTTTAAACTTGAACATATGTCAAAAGACTTTGACCCTTCCTATAATGACTTGTGAATAATTGAAGTGGTTCATAGAATTATCTGAAAAACCTTACATAAGATGAAAAAGAAGTTGTAAAGCAACTAATACTGAGGCTTCACCTTCTATTTATGGTAATTCAAAATTCCTGCAGAAAGTTGTCATTATACACTGTCCGGCCACTTTATTAGGTACACCTACCTAGTAGCGTGCTGGGCCTCCTTTAGCCTTCAAAACAGCCTGAATTCATCGAGGCATGGATCCCACAAGATGTTGAAAACATTGTTGAGGTATTCTGTACCATCCAGACATGAGTGTGTCTCGCAGTTCCTGAAGATTTGATGGAGGTGTAGGCCTGGAGCGAACAACTAGCCCTATCCAACTCATCCCACAAAATTTCAATCGGGCTGAGATCCGGGAACTGAGCGGGCCACTACAGCAAGGAAAAGTCAGCGTCATTATCCTCAAACCATCCCATACTGATGTCGGTTTTGTGCACCAGCGCATTATCCTGCTGGAAGTAGCCATCTGCATGAGGATCAACTGTTAACCTGTACGGTTTACCTTGGTCACCTATGATGTTTAGGTACTCTCTAGCATCCTTGACGTGCCTCCAGAGGTCTCAGTGGACCCAACATGTGCCAGGAAAACATCCCCCACACCATGACACTGCCCCCACTGGCTTGAAGAGTTGTTGTGAGACACGACGGGTCCAAACATTCAAGTGCACAGCGGGGGTATAACTAATAAAGTGGCCAGACAGTGTGAATGTGTGTGTGTGTATATATATATATATATATATATATCCACACAAAAAAAATTATATTTATTAAATTATTATTAAAAATTATTATATATATATATTTTTGTGGATCCGGTGGAATTAAATCTTGGTTTAGGTCTCTCATCTGGGTGTTACATTTGAGAATAAAAATTATGGGGAATAATTAATAATTGGCACCTTTCTCAATTTTTAGAATAAAAGTCTCATTTTGCAAAGTTGCTGCAAAGAACAAATTATGACCCATTATTTCTTAAGGTTCTATGCCAAGGGTATTTTATTGAATTTTCTTTAGCTAAGTTTGTAAATATTTTTTTTCCAGTTTTCTAGAACATTTTAATGCTTCTTATTTCTGGTCAGCTAATCAGCAACTGGGGAGTGTTTGTTACTTTTGAAATAAGACTTGAAAAAATGTTAAAAGTTGCCTTTACTCTTAGAAAAGATACGGTAGAGATTTTCGAATTTTTTAAAATGTAGTAGTTGGTATAGTTAATTCTTGTCATTCTTTTAAATTACAGCAGTTTCTAGCTCTATATTCTGATATTCCGTTAACTGTCAAGACAACTAAACTTTCTAAATGAAGAAGCTTATTCTGAGAAAAAGCAGGAATTTTTAGCGCTGGTTAATCTTTGAAAAATGTTCAAATATTTTAAAATAATTTTGTACCCCTAATAACATACAGCAAAATTTCATGGACAAACTGATTAAGTAAATAATTCTTACCAATTTTTATTTTTCATTGAATGGCTTACTCTTGCTTCAGAATGAGCTAAATAATAGAAAAATCTTTTTTTTTTTTTTTTTAAAGGTAAATTTATTAATGGTAAGAACACTTAAAGCACACGTTAATTCATTTTTTCACGGATTTGTAAGCTTATCTTATTAAAAATAATTGAAGTTTAATGGGTTATCTTCAGTACAAATCCTTGCTTATAAACTGATAAAGCTTTTCTTTTCTGTTTTCTTCAGACTAGCTCAGTTGATTGAGATTATTCGTTCTAACAATGATGGTGGCTTTCTTGATCGATCAACTGGAGGTCCCACCACAATGATGCAGACTGGGATTTCTCAAGCTCGTGAATTTGACGATCCCCCTGGTCTTCATGAAAAGACAGAGTATTTACTGAGGGAATGGGTCAACATGTATCATTCACCCACAGCAGGAAGAGATAGCACTAAGGCTTTTTCAATTTTTGTTCATCAGGTATTTAGTCGCTTATGATCATAAAGTTGTTTTTTTACGCCCGGTGTAAAAGAAAAAAAAAATGTTGTTAAAAATAGAAAATTTTTATTTTATTCCAGATGAACCTTCATGGGATTTTGAAGACTGATGACTTGATTACAAGATTTTTCCGTCTCAGTACTGAAATGTGTGTGGATCTTTGTTATCGTGCTTTGGCAGAGCAAGCTGCAAGTCCTACTTTGGTCCGAGCTAAATGCTTTCACACCCTTGATGCTTTTGTTCGGCTAATTTCACTCCTTGTAAAGCATTCTGGAGATTCAACAAACACTGTTACAAAGATCAATCTTCTAAATAAGGTAAAATATAAATTAGTTTGAATTCAATCCACAATTTATGCATGAGCCATGCATTTGTGAAAATTTTATAATTGGGTTCTCTTTTTTTAACATTAATGATAAAGAAGAATGTTAAAAAAAAAAATCAGTTTTTAATTAAAATTTCCTTTATTTCTGATTTTTGTAGAACACGAGAGAAAAGCAAAATACGATAACTTACCAATTCTTTATCAATGTTTCTTTAGTTTTGATCACTTAGTATGTATTAACTTTTGAAATTTTTTTATATACTTTCCATCTTCAGGCAGTGGTGAGTAATATTATGTGTAGGTTATTCAGCAGCAAGGGATTTTTTATCCAGAAAATGAGTTTTGAAAGTTAATGAAATGAAATGTAGTGATGCAATACTGACACAACTCTCTTGCTCGTGGCGAGTTTTAGAATCTCACATTCTAAATTTTTAGCTATTATATATTTTTTTTTTGCAAACAACCCAAAAATGATTATTTTTGAGTTATGTCGTCGTTGCAGCAGGAAATGAGCTTTTTTAATTTTTTTTTTTATGATCAGGTATATTATAAACAGTAAAAAAAATCCATTTATTGGCTTAATTTAACAAGAATGTATTTAATTTCTTTTCAGGTTTTGGGAATTGTAACAGGAGTTCTGCTTCAGGATCATGAAGTAAGACAGACTGAATTTCAACAATTACCTTACCATCGAATATTTATTATGCTTTTGTTAGAATTAAATGCTCCAGAGCATGTACTGGAGACAATTAATTTTCAAGTACTGACAGCATTTTGGTGAGTTTTTATATATATTATTTGTTTCACATTGATTGCTTATTTTAATTTGTATTTAGCTGATTTAAAGGAAAGCTAATGTAACAATGAATATCTTGGATAAAATCAAGATATTAAATATTGAGAAGGCTTGAATTTCCCATTATATAAATAAAGTTACATCTGTTGTATTAAAAGACATTCTATCCTTGGCAGGCTTTTTGTAATTACAGATTGATATAATTTTTTCAAGTCTATAAAGGGTTTTATGCAACCCTTACTTTATTTTTTTAATTAAAATTAAATGATATTCTAAAATTTATTTCTTAGTAATACCTTCCATATTTTGAGACCTGCAAAAGCACCTGGCTTTGCCTATGCTTGGTTGGAATTAATATCTCATCGGGTCTTCATTGGAAGGATGCTAGCCCTTACTCCACAACAGAAGGTTGGTTTTTAAATAATCTTTTTTTCTTCTTTTTTAAATTTAAACTAGATTTCTAGCCATTTGACTGACGACTCTCGCAAAGAGAAGATGCATTAATCTTTTTAAAGTAAGGGGGGGATTTTCCATTGTGTTTTTATTTTAGTAATTTGATAAAGAAACGTTAATTGTCGAGTTTCGAAACGTCTTTTTATTGTAATTAAGTAATAATTTTTTATATTTGTGCCGATTTAGTTGATTATTTGTTATATTATTAGCGGCACGTTAAATTGTTTCACTAGATTTCTAGCCCTTTAATTACATAGATTTTTGATATTCCTTTAAATTCTTGTATCTTATTTGGAGAATGTAAGCTTTTAATGACAAACTTATGCTGCTTGCTTAATTAAGAAAATATTTTTTGTGAAATTTTCATTAAAACAGACAGTCCATGGGAATAATGTTAATACCGTATATGCTCCAATAGAGGCCCCCGGTGTTTATTTGCAAAACTAGCCTCGGCTCCCGGCGCTTAATAGAGACCGGCTGCTATTAGAGGCCGGCCATTATTAACAATAACTTTCAGATCGCAATATTTTTACACATAAATACCGGCTAATTTTACTAGCAGCTACTTTATTTAAATTTCACCTGCTACATAAGACTGATAAAGATAAATGGCAATGTCTTCTGTACCTTTCGTTGCTATTCGTCGTCCGAATCCGCAATGACGGGTGGCCGCCTCACCGGAAGTTTCTTTCGGGTATTCCACCGCGCGAATCTTAAAGGCAATGTCAAATGACCGTTTCCGCGGCATTTTGTAAGGCAATGTACCATAAGGTATTACGCACGACTATAAAGATACGGACGCTTACACTAGTACCGGTAGGCAAATATCAACGACCCAGCTACTATTAGAGACCGGCTACTATTTGGCTGTGTCCCCTCTGCAGCCCGGCGCTTATTAAAGACCGGCGACAATAAGAGCCTCGGCGTTTATTGGAGCATATACGGTATATAAAAATGAATGTTTCTTTGTTCGTTCCATATACATTCCTATACCATTCATCAGATTGCGATGAGTTGTTGTGCGCACGCCCGTGAAGATTTCTGAATTAGTAGAACCATTTTACAATATCTGGCGTGCGTGCACACAGGGACAGTCGCTACAAGTGTGTGGACTAAATTTGGAAAATCCATACTTCACGCATGGACAGCTGTATGTGTCCTGCTCTTGCGTTGGAAAACCTCCTGATTTATTCATTTACGCATCAGACAGAAAAACAAAAAATATTGTGTATCCAAAAGCACTTTAATAGAATTAAAACAAAAAACACTTTCTTTCTTTGAGTGGCATTGCAACGCTTGCCGGATACAGCTATTGTCCTCCAAATGAGAGATGGCCGCCCTGTTTTTGTGAGATCTGCGCATATATCATCGATTAGTCTGGTCAGGCACTTCCGTCTGATTTAATGATAGGACGCCGCCATTACGGTGATCGCTTGTTACTTTGCAAAAGAGCATTGTATTTATAAATAATATATATTTATTTATTTATATAAATAATTATTGTTAGCAACTGGTATTGAAATAACGCTAAATAGTCGAGAGAAGTTTTAATTTGGCGTTATCAACATGTCTTTCTCAGTGAAAACAGACCCCGTCGTCCATTGTGACAGGAAAACATAATTGATCAGCTACCGGAAGGGCTGCGCAGTTCAAACTTCCGCCGGCCATCTCTCATTTGGAGGACAATAGTCTTATATAAATTTTAAATCTTTTTTCTATGATTTGAATGAAATTCATTATTGAATTTCTGGCACCAAAAATAAGCCAAAAACTTGCTAGTCTTTTGTAATGCAACATTTAATTTGAGCTGCTTTTTAAGCATAAAGACAAATTTGTGCTTCAATTAAGATTGTGCAAGTTTCCTTAGTTTGTTAAAACATAGAACCTTTAAAGAATGTAGTCCATGCAGCACACCTTATTGAAGTCTAGAAAAAGGTATTTATCATTTGAGGTTTTAACGTCATTACGTTAGTATCTATGTAGTGTCTATGATTAGATTCTAATCATAGAATTAAAGATTAATATCTATGTAGATTCTCCTATTTATCTAATAATTATATACAGGAGTTGCTTTTTCTGACTTCAAATCCTAGCATGTTCATATTCACGAACTGCTCATGATTCAACTAATTAGGCTTTGACAGATCTTTCATATTAGAGGGAGTCGGTGGTGAATGAAAACCTTCCGTTGTGTTATATAGCTAAATTATACAAAGATGAATATGTATTGTGTGAGTTTATTACTAGTATTAATAAAGAATGTAGCTTTTATTTTTTGAAAAGGGTAAGAAAAATCTGAAAATGCACAAATTCGTAAGAATCTGGTCCCGCTTCCCTGACGGGGTGGCGTGATCATAGGTATCGATGCATTCCGAGTTCCATTATCAAAGCTAAATCTGGCTGACGAGTCCTAATAAGGACGAAACAGCTGTCCCAGATTGCTTTTGATAATGACTCAATACGTTAAAAGCAAACAATTCTTACGAATTTGTGCATTTTCAGATTTTTCTTACCCTTTTCATATTATATTTATGCACGTTAAACCTTCTTTATTAAAAGAATTTTTTGTTTTATAATTTTTATTTGCAGGGATGGGGAATGTATGCCCAGTTGTTAATTGATCTCTTTAAGTTCCTTGCTCCTTTTTTGAGGAATGCAGAATTATCAAAGCCTGTAGCTCTTTTATACAAGGTAAGCTTTTGTTTCAATCTTTTGAATTGTCTTTATTAGGCTTTATTTATTGGCAGTAACAAAAATAACTTTTTATTTAAGTAAAATGAGTGAAGCATCTTTTTACACTTAGGCACCTTGGAATAATTTTTTAAAAAAATGGCAGTAATGCCAAATCCTAGCAATTATAATGCCATGATATTTGATAGGTGGTTGTTGGTCCTTGAGATTTGATTCTGACATCAAACGTCTGGAATAATTGATTTGTGAGATTCATCAATAGCACAGCTGTCACATGGTGTCATTGAGAAATGCTGTTCTTCAGCAAAATCATACCTTAAGTTTTTATTTTTATTGTGTGTCAAACTAGATTGTCCTTGTACATTGTTTTGTAAACAAAATTTTAAGAACATGAATTAACATTCGAAACAATATCTACTTTAATTTTATTTGCCAGCCGAAGATAGCATTCGTAATGAATGTCTCCCGATAAGAACTTATGGCTTTTGTCTGATATTTTTTTTTTTTTTAGTAAAAAAAAAACTCCATTTAACAAACAAACCTTAATACAATAAATTTGGGATATTTTTTTTTTCATCTGGAATTTATATAAATACAGTAGAACTCCTCTAATCTGGCATGTTCGGGAATTGAGGCATGCCGGATTACGAAATATTCCGGATTACAGGATGAATATCGAGAAAAACGTGAATTAAACAAAAAAATGACAGTAAAACATGTTTTTTATGTATTTAACAATTTAAGTAGAATAAAAAATTACATAATAATGTAAAATAACTGACTATGAAACAAAAAAGTGAACTGTAAGCTTACAAAAAATTTAATTCGAAGTTGAGCAAGACGGTTGATCGAAGCCCATGGGATTGTTCTTCTTGGTAGAAGCCATCTTAAACAAATCTCGATTTGTTTTTTAGTCTTCTCTCTTCGTTTTTTTTATAAAGTCATTTCGTATGATGTGGAGTTTCATAATTTCAGCATCATTGAATGAACTGCTGCGTTCAGAAAACTTGATACAGTATAAATCACTCAACACAAAGTCAAGCTCTACAAAACACAACAATATTCGATGATGATACAGCAACCAGAGCGTCAAACTAAACTGAAACTGAAACTAAATGTGAAACGTAAACAAAGCCACAGTGACGTCCAGGGAACATGTGGCTTCCCAACATGTATGATGTCACACGAAGTCGGCCGAAGATAAGCGCCTTGTTATATTCAACAATTGACCTCTCATCCATGCATGCTGATACGCTTTGTCCGGCACAATGTTTTCCCTCGCACCTTCCGATGGCAAGCAAACTTGAACAAGGCATGATTGATGTTTTGTGATCGATATAAATTATTATTTTTTTTCGAAAGTCGTGCCGGATTATCCAGCTTGCCGGATTAGAGAAGTTCTACTGTAATATTCAAAAGTTACATAAGGTATCTGGATGTAGTTTCACCATCTTTTATTTAAAGTAGTTTTTGCTAAAGTAAACATAATTATTTACTAAATATTGTTTTCAAATTGAAGAAACAGATGCTTGTAAGTTTTCAGTGACACTTTCCTCAACCAGTCTATTAAATTGAGGTTTTAACTGATAATTTTAATATTGGTTATTCAGTTCTTCAAAAACGCAAATTACAGGCCTTCATCTCAACCCTGTACACTTGGAAAGGATAAAAGAGCTATTACTTGGACGTGTAACTGATAATTTTTAAAAGCAAATATAATAAAGCCAAACCTTTTATTCGTCTTGTACGGCATCAATAGCTACTTTAACTAGAATTGTTTATGATCTGATAGTTGCAATCAAACATTGAGTTACATTTTTGTTAGATTCTGAAAGAACCAATCTGTATAATTCACATTTCTTAGTTCTCAGAATAAAGGATACTTTTTTTTATTATTATTTTATAATTTACATTTTCATTTTCGATTATTTTAAAACACTATAAATTAATGGCTTGCTATTATATTGTAAAACTGTTTGAATTTAAGGATATATATATATATATATATATATATATATATAGATACAACAAACTGTTGAAGAGGAAAAATGTGGCCTCCGTGACTACATCAACAACAGTAATGAAAAACTGCTAAAAGCAGTTAAAACTGAAAATTTCCTGAAAGCCACCAAATCCAAAATAGAGTACAAAAAAGACCAGTACAATACTCGACTAGAAGCTTGGAAAAATAAGCCCCTTCATGGGGCTTTCTTCAAAAAAATCGAACATAAACATGACAAAAATATCATCTGGACTTGGCTAAAAAATGGTACATTGAGAAAGGAGACTGAGGGTCTGCTCCTTGCTGCACAGGAACAGGCCCTTCAGACCAATGTTATGAAGGCCAAAATACAAGGCACAAGCACCAACAGCCTTTGCAGACTGTGTAACAACCGAGAAGAAACTGTAAATCATATAATCTGTGAGTGTTCTACAATTGCTAACACAGAATATAAAAAGCGACATGACGATGTAGCCAAGAAAATACATTGGGCACTATGTCGTAAATTTGGATTCCATACATCAGAAAAACCCTGGCATCACAGTATAGAAAAGGTCTTGGATAACGGGCAAGTTAAAATCCTCTGGGATTTTCGTATTCAAACAGACCAGCATGTAACAGCTAATACGCCTGATATTACATTAATTGAACAACAAAATGTGACCCTAATTGACATTGCCATCCCTGGGGACTGTAGAGTCCAGGAAAAAGAACTGGAAAAAATCAACAAATACAGGGCTCTGGCACTTGAAATTACACGAATATGGAATAAAACAACTACAGTGTTGCCAATCATCATTGGTGCACTAGGAACACTATCACTTAAATTTATGGACTATTACACCAGACTTGGAGCACCAGCAATAACAACAGCTGAATTACAAAAGACAGCCATCATTGGCACTGCGAACATTTTACGTCAATACCTTAGCAACACTTAGGCCCCTGGTTGAGGCCCGTCTTGCCTAAGAAAATGCCAGTGATTAAACGTGATTTTTTGTGTTTGTTTGGGTGAACGTTTACACTGTGTAACTATTTTTTAAAAGAGTAAATTTGTTATATATATATATATGTGTGTGTGTGTGTTTTCATTTGTTTTATAATAATTGATAAATTTGTTATTTTATGACTTTATTCTTCATTTCAGGGTACTCTTCGCCTTTTACTAGTACTCTTACATGACTTCCCTGAATTTTTATGTGATTATCATTATGGGTTCTGTGATGTTATTCCACCTAATTGCATTCAGATGAGAAACCTCATCCTTAGTGCATTTCCAAGGAATATGAGACTTCCTGATCCATTTACTCCTAACCTTAAAGTGGATATGCTTCCGGAAATTACCTGTGCTCCTCGAGTACTACCAAACTTTGCTAGTATGATCCAACCTCCGACATTTAAGAAGGTAACTATGTAAAAATAATTGCAGAAGACTTGCAATTTAGGTCAATCGTGAATAGTTTCTTCAAGAAAGGCCCCCTCCCCCTGCTTCTTTTTAAGGATTTTAGTCTTATATTTAAACATATTATTACAAAATAATTCTTTAACAAGATTATTTTTTGAAAATTTCAAGTTCTCATTAAAATTGTTTAATAGCTAATTTTACTTTATTACTTGTAATAATTTGCTACTACTTTAGCTAAAGGACTGTGAAAAGTATTTATTTGAAATGTGATTTTTAGTTTATTAACCTTGTAAAATTAGCATCTTTTTACAGTTAAACCAACATTACTGATTTATTTCTATTAAATCCTCTATATACTTAAGGCAGAAAGATTTCTTAGATATTTTGAAAGATGTATCCCAAACAAAATACGTCTGAATTTTATGTCGCTTTTAAATAGTTGACGAAGTTTAAAAGTAAATGCTTTTTCTTGATTTAATTATGTAGAATGTGTGAAATGAAGTAATAATTTCAGAGTTTAAATATAATTTGAAATTAATTAGATTATAATTAAAAATAATAGCCAAATCTTAAGCCAGGACAATTTGGCATTAGTATTTGAATTATTGACGGGAAAATGATAAGTAATCATAGGATATTTCGAATATATATAAAAGATCATCTGCTACTTCAACATTTAAATTTCAGTAATTTTTTATGTGAAGTAGCAAAGTTGTCGACTCCAAACTTATATTTTTTTTATACGCTGTATTTTATTATAAATATGCAGTCTTGTCATTAGACTGCATTTTAATATTTCGGGTAATTTTTAATTGCTTTACTTGGTTGGCTATTTTTTAATTTTTTATCAAGATATTAGTTTCAGTTTGTTAATTTGTATGTGCTTTTTTTCAAGTACTATTTTATTTTTATTTTTTCTTTGCTTTTTCTCTCTGAACCTAGTTTTTTTTATTTAAATACATTACATTTTTGGCACAGCTTTATTTCAGCTGGTTGTTTATTGGCATTCTTGTTTCACGAAGGCACAGTTTGTGAGTAGGGTGAACCTCTGGGGATTGATAATAGTCCAAAGGACAAAAGCTGAAGTGTTCTTTGGGGCAGGTGCTTTTTATCAGCATGACTTATTTAAAAAATGTCATTCACATTTTGGCATTGAGGGCAATTGCTTCTGCCCACCTTATAAATAAATCATAATAAAACTTGTTGCTTCAGCCACATGGTTAAAGTTCTCATTAACATTTACTGCTGCTTTTGTTTTACAAGCATTGTGCTGATTTGATAAAACTTTATCCAGAGATTGCAATGCACGAAGTATCTTCATCTGTTGCTGGAACTATAATAGGCATATTTTCAGAAAAAGTTAAAACGGAAGTATTAAGTTAAAATTAGTGTATAGTTAGTTTTACCCATTAATAATCTGTCTACCATAATTTGAACATAATTTATTCAACTGCTAGACTTAATGTGTCATGCAATTGAGAAAAGATGTAGCATTATGCAGTTAGCTACGATAGAGCAGAATTTGTGGCAACGAACATATATAGTACTCTTTTTTACTTTTTGACCACATTTGCGTAATACAAAAGGAACATTGAATGAAGGGTAATGCTTAATAAATCTTCAGCAAATGATAGTTTTTTTTTTTTTTTTTTTTGTATGTTTTTTTAACTTAATACTTTAACCAACCATTACAAAATCCACTTGCCAGCTCGCCACCAGCAAGTAAAAAAAAAAAAAAAAAAACTACCCTGACAAATGTGTGAGGATCCAGAGATTAAACCTTAAGTTGGGAATACAACTGTAAATAATAGTAAGTGGATAAAATAATCATTAACTGGTCGATAAATTATCTGTTTGCCAAAGATCTCTTTTGGTAGTTTCCCATCAGAAAAGAAAACTGGTGAAAGAAGGATTCATGAAACAAAGAATTCATTTTATTTTATTTTTACCAGATTTTTTTAATTTTTTTTTAATGGAGAAATATACTAAAAATTGCATAAAGATCTTTGGTGGGCCACCCAATTTTGTGGTTCCAGACTTGCATGAACTACTTAAGTATTTGAAAGGATCACATTACTGTGATCAGAGGACAAAATGATGAAGTATAATTTAGGGCACTATCAGTACTTGAGGGAGTGCCACAGCTTGTTCCTTCAGCAACAATGCTACTTTGGTAAAGCCTGGCTGGTAAAAATTCAGAATTTTGTAATGGTTGATGTTTAGGGAATATGATTTGATATCTAACCCAATAATCTCCCATGTTAATAGCTTTTCATATCACTGAAATCCCATTTCATTTATAATTTAAACAATTCTTTCAACAATAGGATTTGGACTCCTACATTAAAACGAGAGCACCTGTTACATTCTTATCTGAGTTAAGAAGTAACTTACAGGTAAGAATAAATCTATTGAATGTATTCTAAATATATCCTATGGATTGACTGAAATTTGAAAATTTTATACTTTCAATATTCTTGTATATTGTGGTGTGGATATTAACATGTATAAAATTCAGAATATTTTACTTTCAGAAAATGAATAGCTAATAAGATATATACAGGGTTTCCCAATATTAGACCGAAAACTTTAGATGGAAGCAGAGTTATTGTCATTGTTTAACTATTGGATATATACAATGTTTTTCTGTGTTGGCCGGGGACATTATATCATCACGGTTGTTCCTGATCTGGGTTTCTATTGATATAAAAAGCCGTATTAAACATTGCTTTATCAAATTGTAGAATGTTGGGATTGTACATAATTTTATTGACTTGTGCACTCAGTATCATAGTGTTTCTTTACTTCGTAATCTACATTTGATTTTAAAATGAAAACACTGTTGGTTGCTGAAATGGCAGTTATGCATCTTATTTATGGGGACATCAGCATGATGTAATGGAAAATCAGCTGCACACTTGTATGATGTCCTCATTTTCATCATACAACCTTTGCTTTCATTTATCACCTTCTTTGAGAGACTGGCAACCTGACTTGTGATGAAGGTGCTGGTCCTCCAAAAACAGCACACAACGCAGCTTTTGAAGAGATAGTCTGGACCATGTAGAACAGGAGCCTTGCAAAAGAATTCATGCAGCTGCTCACCGCATGGGGCTGCCAAGTCAATGGTATGGCTTATGATGACCAATGATTTTACCCTTACCATGTACAGAGGATACAAGTGAATAGGTCCTGCTATAACTACCATCCCTGATTCATTTCCTGCCATTGGTTTTTGAATCACCATGAGGCAGACTTTTGGTAGACACGTGCTGTTCATGGATATGAGGCATTTTAACTCGGAATGGTTTCTTCAATAGTCACTTCCGGGACTATGACAATTCTCATTGTACTGCCATTCGAAGAGATCAATAGAGCCCAGATTGCCGTCAACATTTGGGGTGGTTATATGGGGACAATTTGATTGATCTATAGTTGCTGCCACCTCATTTGACTGGTTACATTTATCTCCAGTTCTTGCAACATGAACTTTTACAAGATGTCCCTCTAAACATCAGATGTCAAATGTCCCTCGTGCATTTGGTTTCATCACGATGGAGTATCTGCACACTTCAGTTTGGATACTCAAAAGTATCTGGAGCAGCAGTTTCTGAACTGGTGGATTGAAAGAGGGGATGCTGTTGGTCTGCACAATCACCTGATCTTACCACCATTGACTATTTTCTTTGGGGATATGTGTAATATGTAGTCAGACTCCTGTCCTTGAAGAGGAAGATCTGCTGGCAAGAGTGATGACCCCTTGCGGACTTGTGCAGGCTATTCCAAGAATATTCATAGATTACGTAAATCCATTAATTGACGATGCTATCTCTGAATTGAAGTAAATGGCTAACACTTTGAACAACTGCTTGTAAATATGTCACTCATGTCAATACGATATGTTTCTTTGATTTCCATCTTGTGCCAAAACAGTTCATTTGAGGAAATGGATTTACTGATAAAAAAACTACTTGTTTTTTGTCCTTGATAACCACCCTAGTTTGTCGTTGTAATTTTGGACACCCTGTATATATGTAATATATAAAGCAATTGTCATTTTCTTTAGCAAAAGTATAAGAGCAATAATAGTTAACTGAAAAATTTCAATTTTAATTTTTCTTACCAGAGTCTATAAATTAGGAATATATTAAGCTCTTAATTACAATTGGAAACTTTATTATTTCTTGGAGGATTGTCTGTAGTATGATGTATTTTAGTATTATTCAATTTGAAATAGGAGTTATTTTAAACTTTAATTTAAATAATGCATATTGTAATTTTATATGAATCCGTCTGCAATATATTCGTGGGGGGTTCAGATGGAAAACTTGTGTTGGTTTTTATTTGTTTAGTTTCAAATTCAGCTCTTTTGTAATTAATGAAATATTGAAAGTTCTCAGTTAAATAATTGAACGTGTCTCGCATAATGTTACATTTGATATTATCGGTTCTTTCATCTTGCACCAGGCTGGAGTTGTTACAGAATTTAGCTGCTGTAGATCGAAATTTTTTTTGCATTTTCTGTTAAAACAAAAGTCATTTATGGTGAGATGTGCTTTTCAATAAATGGATTTGGAAAAGTATAAAGAAGTTTCAGAAGGTCAACACAAGTTAATTACAAAAAAAAATTGAAATTATCAAAGTAATGACTCGAGTGCCGGCTAAAATTTGAGATACCATGGAAACATTTTTTTTCCCCCTCACTTTATGACAGCACATTACAGAAACCTCTGAATCATTTGGATTTAGATAATGACTTCTATCGTGATTAAAATAATTTTGTAGCCAACCTCTAAAGTGTGACTGCCAAGAATGCACCAGATCTTTTAATAAAACATTGGAAAACCCAATAGATAATACCGACGTGTAAAGTAGTGTTTGTTTTTATTTAATGAACTTAAAAATTCTAAAAGCAAAATAGTTTTCATGTGAATCAACCTTTTTATTGATATTTATTTATTATTTTAAATCATTTTGATCCTCCTGAGATGTGTGTGTATGTTTATACATTTTACACCAATGTGGATTTTAATGAGTTCAATTATTTTTTTAAATATTATCCAATTTAGCATCTTTTTATCCTTAATAACCAAGTATGGTAATTTTTTTATTGCCTTTTTTTAAATAGACTCGTTATTAATTACCAGCTAAGTTTCATTAAAAAAAAGTCTGCAAAAAATGATCGTTCTTAAATTCATGCAAATTTTTTAACTGAATATATCAGTATACATATATGGAAGTGACTGTTGAAATTATTCCATTTCGACATTAATAATAACCGCACATTTCAGTGGAATTGGTTTCAACAATCACTTGCTAAACTAAACCTGCTCTTCATTTCAGTCTGAACAGATTTTCCCGTCTAACATCAATTTCTGAATGTTTACAGCAAAATTTATTGTCAGCGCTTTGTGGAATCGATAGGCAAATTACCCAACACATGAAATAATTAAAAGCGTTGATTAAAGCTGTTAATATGGAAATTTTGAAAGGAAATTTTGGGAAATGTATGGAAGTTACTACAACAACATAACACAATGTTTTAAAAATTCAAATTCTGTACTTTAATAGTTAAAACACACACAAGCACATACATAACTGTACATGGGTAAGAAAGAAGAAAAGATGCAAGGAGTTGTTATGGAAAAGTGGATCTTGCCATTTATTTAAAACTTAAACCCAAGTTAACTTATTTTAAATGTTGCACCACAAATTCATTTACTCTTAAGTTTGCATCTGCAGTTGTGTTTGAAAACGCATGGCAGCAGTGTGTAGTTTTAAAACCTGCTCTTTAAATATTGATCTACAATAACTTTGAATATTAAAAGAAGGTTCAGTCAGGCAAATGGTAGATGTAGCCTATTAGCAATGCATTCATTCAAATACTGTTACTGTTTCAATATATGCAGTATATTGTACTAAATTTAGCAGGATTTCTTCAGTATTGTTGATTAAATACCTTGTAAAAAAATCATGTAATTGATCAGTTTTTATGCAATGAAAAAAAATGATGAACAATCGTTTTTTTTTTTCGTTTTTTTTCTTACATCACTCCCTAAGCAAATCAAAATTTCTTTGGTTATTTTCATAGTGGTTATGATTATATGATTTTTTACTTTTCTACAGGATATTTTAATCAACAATACTGAAGAAATCCTGCAACAATAGTTCTATTGATTCATATTAATAATTTAAAACTTCAATACCTTTCTTTGATAGTTACCAATAAGCCTCTCAAGATGTGGATTAAGTAAAGGAAGTTTATATGGATAAATTGATTTAGAAATTTCTACAGTATTTTTGCTTTTAAATCCCAGTGTTGGCTATGATTCTTGTGAATTGGCCTGAGTAAATGACTAATAATATTTAAGTACCACTCTTTTGCATCGTGATTGACAGTGTATTGTAATTGGGCCTTAATTTTCTGTCGACCACTAAATGTCAGAACATCATTCCAAGTATCACTTTTACCATTGATCGTTCTTTTCTTGTATTACGGCTCCTGAACTACATATGCTGTAGCTCTTAATTCGTAATGTTGATAAGATACTCATAAGCCAATAACAGTTTCAATCTCAATAGGAAGAGTGAATATCTGCAAAAAACTTTTTATGTTTATGTAATAAGAGAGGACATTGTTGGTTGTTAGTAGTAGCGTGCGAGAGAGCACCAAAAAACCAAAGATATTAAGTTTGTTTGCTCTTCTTTAGGCCTTTATCTTGCCTACTGGGGTCTGTTTGACCTTTCCTATGCTTTACTCTGTAGGTAATTTATATTTGAATAGTTTTCTGGGATTTATATCCTTAAGACCACCGACCTTATTGGAATTGTATGAATTGATCTGTTGGCTTTGAGCATCGTGAATAGTCGAGCCGTTTGTGAGAAAGAATTTTAAATTGTCTCTTTATGATTTGCCCGAGTGAACAGAATTTGGTACGTTTTTTTAAAAAAAACAATTCATGAAAAATGAAAAGCTTACATGACAGTACAGCGCTATATTTTGAATAATTTTCTTTCAGATGCTTCTCAAATCATTCCTCTTCAACATGCAGTCCCTTGCAGATTCTGTGGTGCTTGATCAGTTAAAGGTACCGTTACTTAATTCCATCCAACATTAGTCCAAAGTTTGTAGTAGCCTTTTTTTAATAGTACAGCAACTGTTAAAGTAAATCAGCATTCCTTTTGGTAAAATATTTTAAAAGAAATATTTGCTTATTTTTTAGCAGAAATTGCTCAATTTTATCCAATGTTTATTTTAATTTTTTTTTGTTTTTCTTTAATAACAGGATAAAAAAATGTATAACAAAATATTTTTAAAGAATCCTGCAGCTCTGTTTGAAATCTTATTTAGATTAAAATATATTAATGATGACTATCCTAAATTTCAGTACAGGTGACCCCCTTCCCCTTCTTCGAGGAAATGACCTAATAACTCTGCTGTAAATGCAATCTGTATGTTATTTTTGGGTTGTTTCGTTTGAAAATTGATTAAAGTGAATTTTACCAAATTAGTTATGGAAACGGATGAAATTCATTCTTGATTATTTTCTTTTTCTACTCTTTTGCATCACTTTCTTTTTCTTAGACATGATAAACAGCACATATTGATTCCAATAATGCACAGCACTAACTGTCAAAGTGAAAAGCCATTAAGCCCATAAAGATCCATTTGTCCATTTCAGTACTGGTGTATACATGATTGTTTATCGAGAGAGACTTTGATGGCCAACACTGTTAGATTTACATAAAAAGTAATAGTTTTTCATTGGAAAATAAGATGTCAATATCAAACAGTTTAATACACTAACAATACTTGTAAACTCTTATACCCACACTTTGCACTGTACTTTAAACATTGATGCCCCATTACATTTTTAAAACTGCAACAAGTTGCAAATTGCAAGGAAGAGTATATTAAAAAGCAAACATACTTGTTTAATTATAGCACTTTGTTAGAAAGAATATTAACTACATTTCTTTCTACCAAATCAAGATGTGTTTTAAGACTTTAATCTGTGATGTGAAATTTGCACTTAATATGAAATAATGTCTGATTAATATTTTTTCCTTGTTATAGGAAATACATCACAAGTCAACACAAAAATAAAAGCACTGTTTGCAGTTTGCTTTGAATATGAATATTGCTATAAATCACAACAGGATTTCAGCTGTGGTACTTTTCATCATGACATATCTTCTTCTTATATTCTTACCTGCAAACTTCACATTAATTTAACCAGTTGAAAGCAATAATTAGAAACTACAGAAGATTTGCTTATAATAATATTTTCTTGAAATGGAGATAAAATGGCACTATATTGTAGAAGGAAAAAAAAATTCAAT
The DNA here is from genome assembly GCA_023159025.1 of Thereuonema tuberculata. NCBI lineage: Eukaryota > Metazoa > Arthropoda > Chilopoda > Scutigeromorpha > Scutigeridae > Thereuonema > Thereuonema tuberculata. Next base: position 40,394,747 of record JAFIDM010000003.1, on the reverse strand, counting down.
TCAAGAAATACCTCGTACAATTAATCTTGTTAATTAAGGTGTTTCTTTTGAGATTTGATACATTTACAGATGGTCCCCAACTTAACGATGGTTTGACTTACCATTTTTCGGCTTTATGATATTACAAAAGCGATACTCTTGAATTAAAAATGGTACTTCAAATTTTGATCTTTTCCTGAGCTAGTGGTATGTGGTACGATACACTCTCTCGGGATGCTGGACACAAGGCTAAGCTAAACTATGGTGTTTGGCAGGTTAGGTGTACTAAATGCATTTTTTACTTACAATGAGTTGATCGAACGTAACCCCATTGTAAGTCAAGGAACATTTGTATTTAAAATAAATATCTTTGACGAAGACTTTTGAGTCGAGTTTGCATACTTCAAAGAGTTAATTTATATATTCAGTTTGTTATTCGAATTATAATGCTTTGCACTGTTTGAAATAAGAATTCTTTTTGAATGTTACTGTTAACTTTCCTCTCTTTTTCAGCTATCTAGTGAAGCAGGATTGAGGTACAATATTCCTTTAATCAATGCTCTTGTGCTATATGTGGGAACCCAAGCTATTGCTTACATTAATAGTAAAGGTTTAACACCAAGTATGAGCACAATTACTCATTCATCTCACATGGATATCTTCCAGAATTTGGCTGTTGATTTGGATACAGAAGGTAAATGTTAAAATTCATTTAAATACTATGATAAAATACATATTAAATGCATTAAGTTGTAAATTCTTAATATTTTTTTCCCTCTTTATCATAAATTTTTATTGTACATTGTACACCAAAATACACAGCAGCGAACTGATTAAAGAATTGAAGCATTTAAGCCTTCAGTCTTTTGTAGGTTTTTGTGACGGCCAATACATTTCCATAATTTTGACATAAATACTTGCCTATTCTAGATACTCATTACATAGTTGTAGTTTTATGGTATGAATCGGCAACTGCAATAAACCCATTCGGCATTTTACTATGTCCTTTGGCTCGTTTTCATTTAACGACTCTTATATTTTAATATTTGATTATATTCCTTAATATTGATTGTTAAGCAGTACAGATTGTAGGCATTAATTTTATCTATATTTAATAATTAAAGCGTGTCTTATAACTTAGTGTTAATCATCTTCATCTCTTTCTTTTGAATAATCTCACTTTGTTTACATTCTTCTATAGGTCGATATTTATTTTTAAATGCCATTGCCAATCAGTTGCGATATCCCAATAGTCATACCCATTACTTCAGTTGCACACTTTTATATCTATTCGCTGAAGCAAATACTGAAGCAATTCAGGAACAAATTACAAGGTAAATTTCAATTTTTCTCTTTGATTTTTGCTATTTTGTTTATTAGTGTTCTAAATTTTGTAGTTTAAATGATTAACAAGCAATATTTTCATGAGTAAAGATTACAAGTAAATGTCTTTTAGCAGTTGATAAAGTTACTATCATTTGAAAATTCAAAATTTATACCTGGTTTTTCATTTATATTATCTAGTAATTCTGATATTGTACAGATGAAGCAGACATTGAAATTACCACTTTAATTTTTGCTGTTTTTTTCACCCTTAGGGTTTTACTTGAACGTTTGATAGTTAATAGACCTCATCCTTGGGGTCTTCTAATTACCTTTATTGAATTAATTAAAAATCCAAATTTCAAATTTTGGAATCACGAGTTCGTTCATTGTGCACCAGAGATCGAAAAGTAAGTATGACATTACAGGATAAATTAAAATTTTTTCTTTCAAATAACATACTTTTGAATTCAAACTATAAAACTTTGTGATGACAGTGCATAGTCAGTTATTTTGTTTAATGTTTGATATATGTAAACTGTAGTACAATAAATTATTCAATATTTATACCAATACCGTTACTTATATCAATAGCAAAAATTTTCAAATTTTTATTTTATTTTTAGCCAATCTTTGTTGGTCTTTCTATCTGTTATCTCTACTCTTTTGTAGTGTAGATAAATGAACAAAGACAATCTTTAGAACAGTCAATCTTTTTTGACCATAGCCCACTTTTGAGGTCTTCTCAAATTTGTATGACCCCTACCATCACCACCACTGCATAGATATACCCAGGATTTTTTTTTTTAATCCAAAAAAAGAAAAAAAAAATACTAGTTTTTTTTACATAAGGTAGAGCTACTTTCCAATCTAAAACACTACATTTTGTTCCATTTCCTTATTCTAAAAATGTCTAATCCGTTCAGTTTCCATAGCCCCCCTTGGGCCCACTCCATACAGTCTTTCAGAATGACTACTTTAGAAATTAGTTAACTTAAAATGTATATTTAAACACTTATTTTTACTGTGAGTTTTATTGCAGCTACAGAAATCATAAGTGGGCCCGGTAGCAGAATGGGTAAGGGCGCTTGGCTGCGGGTTGGAGGTAATGGGTTCGATTCCTGGCCTCGGCGGAGGGTGGGAATTTTTCCACCCTCCTTTCTCCTCCAAACGGGTCCTAGGGTCTACCCAGCCCTCTGTAGAATGGGTACCGGGTTTCTTTCCGGGGAGTTAAAGGCGGGCGGGTGTCGGGCTGACCTCCCGACCTTCCGTTTGTCACGAAACGCTGGGAGCCTTACCTCCCGCGCGCCTGCACGGCCTGTTTATGGGATTGCTTTTTTTTTTTTTTTTTTTTAAATGCCCTGAAATTGCACAGAAAATTAACAATCAAATGAAAAACACAAATTTTTTATTTCCTTACTCTCATAGAAAATTTTTCTTTCTAAAAAAAATTACAGAAAATATTCACGTTTGGTTGGACAACAGGAATATTAATAAATGAAGTAAAAATAAATGATTCAGAATTTTTTTAACCTTATTAAAGAATGCAGCTAATGGAAACATTGCAGTTAACCATTATAATAACAAAAGTTGGTCTTGTTAGTATTTGCAGATGTGAATACATTTAACATTATAATTCAGTGGGAAAGTTTGATTTGTGAAATTGCTACAAAGATATAATAAATCTGAGTGAATTTATTTTCAACAAAATGAGAATAATTGAAGATTTAAAAAAATCAAAATTTAGTTCCTGATACACCCCTCCCCAGTTACATTGCGGGTTCAGATATATTGCAGGTGTTAGTACACTGTTGTTGGAAAAGAAATCCAAGAAAAATATTAACTAACTTTTCCAAATCTTTGTGTACTGCATAAGGCTTCCCCACTCAATTGACCCAGTATTTGCAAGAGGGGAAAAATGAGGGTTTTCAGAAACCTTCCCCCATGCCCTCCGAGTTAAGAAGCAAAAAGGATGTTTTATCGAATAAAGAAATTCTTCTTATTTTTCTTCTTCCTTCTGTCTTACAATGTAAGGCTCTCAATCCAAAGAAATCCTTGCGAAAAAATTAATACATGGAATCACGGATTAGAATGCAGTAAATATTTCACTCGTGTGTATATATTTGAAGTCCGTTCTGAGTGAGAATCAATGAATTGGAGAAAATTTGTAGCCATTGGTTTGCAATGCTGTTAACTTGTAATGGAGGTCATTCCATGATATATCCAGTGTGTGGAGTATTTGCAAGATGGTAGATCATAAATAAGTATACGTTGAAGCAGAAGGACTTAGGGCAGGGAATATAACTCCATATAATTCCTGATTGGGCTATAGTTGGTGAGGCAGAGAATTACAATAAGAATAATGGCGAATAGAAAATTTGTAATTGGAGAAACTGATTTTTAGTTTATCAGTATACAGTAAACTCCCGATTATCCGCGGAGTTGGGTGGTGCGGCAACCACAGATCAGCGAATTCCGCAGATAATCCGAAAAAGGATGAAAATCAATACAAAAATGCTTTTAACATGTTTTATTTACATTAAAATGGCAGTACACTATATTATATACAATTATTTTATTTCCAAATTCTTCTTCTAACTTCTTCCTTTTCATCTTTGTTTATTAAACAAAAAAACACCATATCTCCATAACATGTAGTTTATTTAA
>JAFIDM010000003.1:40363642-40385148 GCA_023159025.1 Thereuonema tuberculata | reverse complement strand
GTTACGATCTGGGGTGTCATTTCGTTTGATAACTGGAACTCCTTGGTAGTCCTCAGTGGCACCTCAGAGCACAGCAGAACGTTGAAGAAATTCTACGACCCGTTGCGATGCCATTCCTTTTATAGCACCCCAGGCCACTTTTCAGCAAGATAAAGTCCGGGCACACCATGCCAAGCCTCTCCATTGATTGTCTTCGTGATTGCGACGCAGTTCCTTGGCCAACAAGATTACCAGATCTCTCTCCAATTGAGCACATTTTTGATGTGATGGGATGTCACCTGCGACCATCTCAAATGTCAACAAATTAGCCTGCCAATTGGAGGCCATTTGGCCAGAAATCTCACAGAACATCATCCGCCAACTTTATCAATCAATGCCATGTCAGGTAATAACTTGTACCCAGGTCAGAGGTGAACTAACACCATACTGACCTTCTCACTTAATGTAGCTCTTTCTATCCATTAAATTATCCAATTTTTCTGAAATTCTAATCATTTCGTTTTCTATACATATACATTAAACCTATCAAATTCTCTCTCAATTGGATAATTCCTTCTTGGTGTGTCGATTTTTTTTTTCAAAGAGTGTATTTATGTTCAATAACAATCATGCTCTAAAGAACTCTCATACACTGTGAAAGTGGCTATAGGACGAAGAGTTAAGAATCTGACTCTATGAAGGTGCTCACTTAAATGAGATGATAATTTAGGTATTCTTTTGTATGTTGTACAAATCTTATCTAACTGTAGCAAGTCGTTTTAGTAACATTGATCGCAACCAACCTTTAGATTGAATTATTAAACTGTACAAGGAAATACATAGAAGAAAAAAAGAAACTAAATTTCTTTGTTAAGAAACAATGAAATAAAAACTGCAAAACAACAATTTTAAGTATAGACTTACAGTCATAATTACCAAACATTATTTTAGTAAAATTTAATGACAGTAATATTAAATAATTAAAACAATAACTTACGTTATTGATGACGACTTTATCTTCAAAAATTAATTCTTTATTCCTTTCAAGAATTATTGAAATGACAGACATAAGCTATAAAAAAACAGTTAAAAAGGAATGTAAAAGTTAGGTGCCAACAATTAGAAACTCAAATTCATTCAACTTAATTTAATGAAATTTTGTAAAACAAGGCCAAAAACTGGTTTCATAATGTCTACAAAATCATAGCAATCCCATATATGTTTCATTTTATACAAATAATGATTAAAAAATATATATAAAATGTAATTAAGAAAAAAACTACAAGAATAAAAATATCAAAATAAGATACAAAAGAAAAAAAAAAAAAGGAGAAAAGATCCTTGTGTGTCATGATATTGCTATTCAAGCATTGCCATAACTAGGATTTGAAGCTGGGTTATTGCAGCCACAACATAATGTACTAACTACTATATGATCATGACTACAAATACACGTACTGAATAAAAACCCACTCAGAATGCCTCTAAGTGATTTTATCAGAATGTCTTTCTTAAGAATTATCACGAGACTGGGACAGGAAGTGACACTATAGCCTGTAACATATAGAAGACAAATGGGGACCACTACCTACAGAGCAGATTTCGGGTCCCCAGCGGACACAACACACAGAAGAAGACGAAAGAAACAACCATGCCAGTACCATGATTCGAACCCAGGTACTGGCGCATTGGACGCCACGGCTGGCCGCCGCCGAGACCGCACGACCACGCCAGCATGGCGGACAGGAAGTGACAGTGGACCAGAACTTATATTTTTCCCCACCTTTACAAGTCATGAGGGTTCCGATAAGGTATAACTTTCTATAACTTAATGTCTGGGCTGTAGAGATGGAAGACAGATGGACGGACTGACAAAATAATAAAAGAGCTTCCCCCTTTTTTACACTTTTCATGTATGGGGTCGCTAGAAAAAAAGGAAGAAAAATTTAAATAAAATGTATAGAATGTCACAGTTTAATTCAATGGTTTAGAGATTGCCTAACCAACAAAACTAGAAAGATTCTATTAAAGTTAAAGGCTCCCGGCATTTCGTGACCAAAGAAACTTAAGTTGAAGTCGGATGGCCAGCCTGACACCAGCCCACCTTAAACGCCACGGTAAGAAACCCGATACTCGTCTAACAGAGGGTTGGATGGATCCTAGGACTCGCTTGGAGGTGAATTCAGCATCGAAAAATACCAGACCTCCACTGGGGTTACGGATCAAATCTGGCTCCTCCAGGCTGCAGTCAATTGCAATACCATTTGGCCACCACAATTATTCTATTAAACACATAAGTAATATCATTTCATCTACTGTTACCAGAAGCTTTAGAATTATATAAAAAAATGTTTTTAGCAATAACTTATCTACGTCACATATTAGATAAGCTTCAGCATCTCAAATTAATAAGATGATGCTTAGGGCTTCTGACTCCTGAGCTACTCACATTCATTACATCACAGCTTCTTAATCAGTGTGCTGTAAGAAAATTCTGAGTGTATATCTGTAATAAACATTTAGCTTCACACAATGTCGAATCCTCCACTAAATTCTAGACATTGAGTAATTAGACACACGTAAAGGAGAATGGGCAACTGTATGGGAAATTGCCCCACCTTGTATAGTCATAAAAATATATACCTATAGAAAGATCTCCTTACATAGAACATATTTTATTATTACGACTCGTCTCAATTATTAGTCTGGTCGGAGTTATATACATGTAGATATGACTTACCTCGTTGACAACTTACTTCCCGGATGTATTAATTGTCATTTAATACTTATTTTCAGTAACAGTAAATATTATTTTCATTTATTACATGTAAATAATTGTTATTTACTTGAAATAAATGATAATATTAATTACGTAGAATACTTATTAACAGTGATTGATTGTTTGTGGTGAGTGTGCATGGCTTCTCTGCCAGCCACACTCATTACAATCAATCACTCAAACGTCATATCTAGACGTATATAACTCCGAACGGACTAATAATTGAGACAAGTCGTAATGATAAAAAATGTTCTATTGATGAGATCTTTCTTTACGTATATATCTTATCGCTATACAGTGGTGGGGCAGATCTGCCCATTCTCCTTTTAGGCTAATAAAATATTAATTCAGCAGTAATTAAAAAACTATTTCAGAGTATTTTAAAATGTCTGAAAGAAACTGTTATCATCTGTAAATGATACAAAGATTTTTTTTCAAAGATTATATTTAGCAAAGCAATGAAAAATTTTGATTTGCCATGGGATTTTTACCAAATATCTGCATACAATATATTTTTTTCATTGCAAAGTGAAAAAGGTTGAGAAGAACTGCCTTCAATGACCAGTAATGTTTAAATCTTAAATCTTTACATTCTTTTTTTTATTTATGCAACAAATTAGTACATTATCTCTTAAATGTAACATTTTATAATAAAAGTAAATATGAATGAATAACCTAGAACATCATTTCACTATAAATATCTTCTTTACTGCTTGCATACAATATTTTGTTTCTTTAGAATAAGAAACTTCTTCAGGTTGAGGATAAGAAATTTTCTTTTTCCTCTACATTTCATTCGTTACATATAAACGCATTTTTTAATTACAATAATTATCAATACAAATTAATTAACATCATCCTAAGTGAGTACAAATACTTTGTTTAAAATTTTGTTTAAGTCGTGCTAATAATTTAAAGCAATTTAATACATAAAACTTTGCTTAAATTGTTTAATTAACATAAAAATTTAAATGTTTTAAATTATTTTGCTATCCTTCTATTTGCCATGCTTTTTTTTAATGTAACCAAATGCTATTTCACTTACTTTGGGAAACTTTTCATTATTCATGCATGGATTGGAATTGATTATGCATGATTCTAACATTCTTTCTTTTTCTTTCTGGTTCCTGTAAATTATATCCACTTTAGGATCAGGATTATGTTTATTTTGTATGCAGTGGTCTGCCCAATCTGAAATGTTATTTATCCTCAATCTGAAGTTTCTTATTCTAAAGAAACAAAATATTGTATACAAGCAGTAAAGAAGATATTTATAGTGAAATGATGATGTTCTAATTTATTTAAAAAATATATACAGACTTTGTATGAATAACCTTCCTATATGAAACAATGTTTATCTTCTTAACAAAGTTTCCCATTTATTCGAACACAATACAATGTAACATTCTTTGGTGTAAGTTTTTAAAAATTTCTTAATGTTACACTGAATGACGTTTTGGATAAATTTTAGTCATGGGTAAGTTTGTTAATGGGATGAGTCATTATATATCCCATTTTTCACTATACATAATTATAAATATTATTAACAGACTATTGTTTAAACGGTAAACAATTATTTTGAATGTTCCACAGTTTGACCTTTCTTTACTGGCATAAATTAGTGAGTTTTATTGTATATTAGCAATAAGATTCAGGTAAGAAAGTATGAAAATAAAAATTAAATACCTCAACTACTATTTGACGTTGCTCAGGTTTTGTTATGCGATTCAACGTAGCTTCTATTGCTAGAGAAAAGTTCAATTCCTGCATAGTCATATTTGATAAAGTAGGTTGCTGCAAAAAAATAAAAATGTGCGATTAATTTTTTTTTTCTAAAATAAATAATAATGATAAACTGCAAAATAGTAGTAATCTCGATTTTGTTTTAAAGCCAAGTTGTTCTCTAACTTCAGGTCTGCTACCTGGAAAAATTTTAAGCTTTCGATTGTCAGTATTTTTACCAGGTACACCAACCAAAAAAATAAATAAATCATTTCCTCTTTATCTGATTGAGAGGAAAGGTGTGAGCCCATTCAACTTCAACTCATGTGATCACTAAAGTCTCTAATTCCTATGCTATCTAATCTCGAATGAGGATATCAGCTTTAACCTTTATCTGAATAAAGTTATAAACTAACATAGTTCATAATGATTTCTCTTTATCATTTGCTGAAGAATAATTCAGTCTGAGTGACCTTTTTAAAAAAGCTAATGGAAACAACAAATAACATGGAATTTAGTTCATTTCAGTTTGAGAAAAAAATAAAATACTTATTCTCACGTGCATTTCAAAAAATAACCACAAAATAAAATAAAGAATAATACATAAATATTTACCTGTGGTAAGAAATAGCCAAATATATCAATTCCTCCAGGTGTCTTTGACATGATATTCCAGACTTTCGCATAAAAATCAATAGGCACTCGACCTAAGGAACCTTCAATTTGCCGTCGAATGAAGGGTGTGCAACTAAAGAAAATATTAGTTTCAATTAAGAAAACAAAATAAAAATAACTACTTTTTTTTTTTACATTCTTTTCTATGTACATTTCAAAAATAAAGTCACTGAACTCTGTGTAAGTTCTTCCTGCTTTCTTGGGGGAAGATAAGTCGCAAAAACCCTATAAATTTGACCCATCTTAGAAAAATACTGAATAATCAAGTCATTTGATCGACCAATTTGAAGGCCTGCAACATGCCATCAAGAACAAATGATGCAGAATGATCAATCACTACCAAGAGAAGAATTACCTGCTACATAGACCTACTGACGCTGACGACAGTGACAAGAATGGGAAAAACTAGAAGCTGTGGACATAGCAATTGGACAGTGTGGATATTTTAAAGAAAACTTATGACATATAAAAGCCTTCTCTCAGCAAAAAAATTAAATCCTCAAAATAGTGTTTCATAAAGGTTTCACATATAATTTCTATCTTATCAAATTTTGATTACCCTATTATTCAGCCACAACTTTCATGAATTTGAACATAATTTGGAGCATTACATATAGAAACTTTGCAGATGTATATGTCACTCCCCAAACCTGATTTCAGGACAAACTAGTTCAGATTAGGCCAAACTGGTAATCTCACAGAAATTGGAAGTAATTTGGAAATTCAAACTAAAATGCAATTTTAATGGACTCTGTTCTTTTTAATTTAAGCATTTATTAGTTTTGTAATGTAAGTTAATTTTATTCTTATATTTTTTACTATTTCAAAATTGCACTGATTAAATGAAATCTTTGCCACGTGAAACTCACAGGTAAGGCTACATTGATTGCTGTTAGGATTTACCAGTTTGACCTAGTCCAAACTAGGTTGTCCTGAACTTGGGTTTGACCGGTAACATATAAAATAGATAGGTGTAGTTTTGAAATAGAGTGTTTATCATTATAACTACAGTGCATTCAAAATACAGTGGCAACCTTTATTGAAAATAATCTCAAAAGTGAGATATGCAATTCCTAAAATGTTTTAGCAGCAGGTGACAAGAGAAATAACTAGAATGAACCAAGGAACTCCAAATCCCATGAAATTCCATTGTGGAATACAAACAAGATTTTTGCTGTACTGCTGTACAAGACTATTCTGCTGATATTAATAAGATCATCATCATTCACTTTAAAACAGCTCTATTCCTAACAATTCTAAGTTTTGGTAAGGAGACAAGAAGCATTTCTGAGCACTATATTCAAAAGCAAAAAAGCAATAAAAAAATCTGTAACTTTAGAGTTCTTAATACTAATAAAGACTAATCTATGAACCATAAGAATATGAAGAAGTCAAAGATAAAAATAGCTAACAGTGAATACAGTGAAACTTGGATAATTCGAAATTCTGGATAATTCGAATTTTTTGTTCGGTCCCTAGAATTCTGTATTAAAATAATGTTAAAAAATCGTGGATAATTCGAATTTTTCATATGACTGTCCTTAAAATATTACGGTAAAAATTGTTCCTGAGACTTTTCTCAGCTAAGATACATTATTTATTTTAACGGTCTTTCTAAGGAAAACAAAAGCGAGGGTTGGAATGTCACTATGTGGGGATTTCCGAGGATTTTTCTGTCCACCCTGGGTTGTTACCCTCCCCCCTCCTACACCCCTTCGGTCTTAGAGTCACGTGCGCTTCCTGTGAATGATTTAATGCGGTTATATACATTTTTAGTTTTTGTGCTTGTGCTTTAAGTATTGTTTATATGCTCTTACTATGCCATTGTCAAAAGCTAAAGCTCCTTATAAGTCATTTACATTAGTTGAAAAGGTAGCGGTGATTAAGGAAGTGGAAAAAAGCCTTAAAAAGAAATCGGAAATTGCCAAGGAATTTGGAATTCCATCCAACACGTTATCGACATATTTGAAGAACAAAGTTAAAATCTTGAGCAACAAAAATGGCAATGGAAAAAATAGAAAAAGAACGAGAGGACCTGGCAACCTAGAGGTTAGAATCATATCCTATGACTCAAATATTGCATTCAATGAAGCAATTAAAAATATCTGCCTTTTTTTTTTTGAAAGTGATGAATAATTAAGCTAGTAAAAAATGTTTGATTTAATGAAAAAAAATGTAGCAGTATTCTTAGATAAAGTTTGTGATAAATCTTGGATCGTGGAGTTAATCTTTTTTATTTATCTCTTCTGTTTGAGAGAATATATGTAATTTGAAGTTTTGGATAATTCGAACTTTTTCTCTGGTCCCTTCAACTTCGAATTATCCAAGTTTCACTGTATTATGTAAGTTAAGAAAGATGATGTTCGGGAATTGTAAACAGGTATTTTGAAGGACTGAAAAAAGCTCCCCATCTGAAAGTAGCAGTGACAATTCAATTCTGATTAAACTGACTGGTTAATAAACACTTCGAGAACCATGGCAAAGAAGAGATTTCTTTGATGAAGTTGTCCCAAATATGCAGTTCAGAAAGCTTCAAAAAACTATCCTTAATGTAAGTCCTGGATGTGGGTAGAAATTGAATTATCCACATGACAATGTGAAAGTTGTTCAGAAAGGAAGAATGTATAAAACGAAACTAAAATTCAGGTACAACAAGTCTTTTGAACTACAGCTTTAAATGCAGTATTAGTTGTTGGATATTGCTTTCATTGCCTACTTTGATAACAAAAATGAAATGGAATGCTTAAACTTAACAGTGTATGGCTGGCTAACAAAGTAGCTACTGACAAACAGTTTGGTGACAATCCATTAATTCCTTTACTAGAGACATGTAGATCAGGAATAGCATCAGCCTAAGAGCAAGGAGGAACTTCTGAGTTTGATTATAAACTCCTGATTTGATACATAATGAGCAGAATGCAGAAAACACAAAGAGAGTGCTTTTCTCCTGGAGTAAAAATGTGAAGAAGCCATTCAAAGTTCACTCAAAAAATGAGATGGTAACAAATAAAAAAAAAAAAGAACAAATTCTCAAAAATCAGAAAAGAAATAATACACAACAAAAATAAAAATACAAGTCTTTTACTTAACTATATATAAAAAAAAAATGTGGTTGAATAAATCAATAGAAAATATTAATAAATATTTATTCTTTGCATTTAAGGCTTCTTAACATTAAAAGGCACAGAACTTATTATCAATAATTTTAATAACAACTTACTTGCGTTTACTAGCCCACTGAGAAACATTCAGAACTTCTTGAACAAGGGTTCTGATTTCACTTGGAGAAATATCTTCTAAAGCCTGTTAATAAAAAGGAATATTAATACTATAATTTTCTTCAGTTTGAATAATGCTTTCTTTTCTTTTTTTTACCTTTTATTATTATTTTATTTCTAATGCAGGAGCTGGAAATATGCTATTATAAAAGGCAAGTTGCTGAAATTTTACAAGAATCGACAAGAAGTCCAGAATGTCGAAGTAATAGCTTAAAAATGTCTTTTCAGAATATTAACATCTTTCAATAAGGATCCTTGACCTAGAAGTTTGTGAAGGCTTTTAAAACACCAAGTTTTAATCATTCTACTTATGTTTTTATTTTTTCCAGTGGTGCAGTTTCTGAATCTTCTTTTAATGCTTACTGTCAAAGTCTGGTAGAACATGTGATTGAACAGTAAAGTTTTTTTTAGTGCTGTTTCCATCTTCTCTTTTAAGAACAGGGGATGATTAAATCTTGTTTATTTCTATCTTGCATGGAAACATTTATGATATATTAGCTGTACTCGGCATGCGTTGCAATGCTACTCAAAGAAAGAAAGTGTTTGTGTTTTAATTCTGTTTATTGAAGTACTTTTGGATACACAATATTTTTTTGTTTTTCCATCTGGTGCATACATGAATAAATCAGAAGGTTTTCTGACGCGTGAGCAGGCCACATGCAGCTGTGCATGTGTCGTCCCTGTGCTTTGTTGATGGTCATTGCAAATGCAAGTCGCACCGGAAACTGCAAAAGTTGAAACTGGAAATACACTCTTGAGGCATTCTTGAAATGCCTCGTGCACCAGATATTGTAAAATGGTTCTACTAATTCAGAAACCTTCGTGGGCGTAAGCACAACAACTGACCAAAATTTCATCACAATCTGATGAATGGTATAGGAACGCACAAGGGACAAAGAAACAAAGAAACATTCATTTTTATATATTAAGATTACTTTCTTTGGAACCTTGTTTTGCTATGAATTCCTTGCCAAAATAAATACACACAAAATACCAAGAAAGTGTATTTATTTGATGACAATAACTGAGTGAGTACGCAAAGTCTCACTATTCAACTTTAGCATTTCTTGTCAGTTTGCTAATACACCACGCTAAAATGGCTGGACCAATTTCCTTAATATTTGATACGATTCCACTTTATGAATTAACTTAAAATATGAGTATGATTATTTTGGGCCGAACATCCTTCCATCCATAAAAAAAAAAAAAATAATTAACAATTAAATGTAAATATCTTAGCAAAAAAAAGTAATAACAAAGCTCTGTGAAATGAAACTAACACTTTTTTCTGTATCACTGAAAGTTTTACTCTGACTCCATTTTGTAAATAAAATGAATTTTTGAAGTGATTCTGCAAATAAATTAAACAATTCATTAGTGTAAGTACTTAAAAAAGTGAAAAGTGAGCTTTTTTTTTAAGGTATTAGGATAATGCAGTCTAAATTGAAACGATGTCTCTTTGGAGCTGATGGAGTAATTTTAGTGATTCAAGATAAATTTTGAATGCTAATCATAATTAGGATAATTTTGCAGCCCATAAAAAGTTTTGACACGAAAGCTTTGCGACAACTTAAGATGGCAATTTCTGAATGCTACATAAATGACTCAATCACTATGACATGGATAGCTAAGTGTATATAGTACTAAGTTTAATATCAATTACTATATTTTTAATGAAAACAACTGTTCCCTTTGAGTACTTGAATGTGATACTACTTTTATTTCTGTTCATATTTTCTATTAGCTACTACTTATGAATCATCCTATTTGTTTGTGCTTCCACCTTCCATACAATAATATTCACCTAGAGTTCCAAAACATCTCAAGTTTTAATCATTCTACTTGTTTTATTTTTCCAATGGTGCATAATCTCAATCTTTTTTTACTGCCTACTGCCAAAGTCTGGTAGAATATATGGTCAAACAGAAAATAACAAAGTTCGAAGGGCATTCCTGACATCCCCTGCCATTACAATGGGAAAGTTAGTTAAAGTATCCCACTACAGACCAATGTGGCCTTTGGGGTCAAGGGAAGTAAGGCTTCTGGTGTGTTTCCCTACCAACAGAACTAAGCTGAGGTTGGGTGGCCAATCCAACATCTGCCTGCCTTAACCCTCGGGAAAGAATCCGATGCCCAATCTGCCGAGAGTTGGGTGGACCCTAGGAGAAGGGTAATTCCTCAAGGGAGAAATCCCTGACCTACATCAGGAATTGAACCCAACTCCTCCAATCCTCAGTCAAACACCTTACTACTTGGCTACCAGGCCCACATTCTGAGAAAGTAGTCGATATCCTTCAACAGATGACCCAGTGATATTTGAGACCACTTCAATCCATAGGTAAGCAACTATACTGTTTGAGTTGTTGAACTAATTTCACAAGAAGAACAGCCGCTTTCTTATTATTTAATTATGTAATTCACATCTTTATAAAAAATCAGACAAAGTTATATTTCTTTAATGGCTAGAAATAGTGTTTTAGTACATAATTAAGAAAGGAAAAAGATAAAAATGCATTTTAAACAAGTCAATTTGTATGAATAACACCACTTTTTCAAAGACAAAAACTTTCATCTTCATCTTTATTACAATACTTCTTTTCTCAGATAGAAGTCGGAGGCAGAGAAATTATAGTGACCCTATATAAATTGCAATCTATCGAACACTTTAGTTGCTAAATGTGACAGTACTTTTGACTGGCATCAAAACTCATTTATCTGACTGTTTTGAAAACTCATTTATTCAAGTGAATTTCAAACAATGTCCACATTGTTTCGTATGTCTAGACTTGATTTTGTACCAGTCAGGCAACTCTGAATGAGTGGCCAGTAATGACCTTGAACCGGAAGTGCTAACATTGGGTCAAGAGTGTCACATTCGTTCTCAGCATAGTTGATTCAATATAGACAGACACCAATATTGTCCAATTACAACTGATTTCCTGACCTGTCAATGACCACCTAAAACCAGAAGTGATCTGGATTAGAAGTCAGATTTTTTTCCAAACCTCCAGACCATAGAGCATCCATCAAAGTATAACTCATAGAGCACTGACTCTGGGTTTGGGCTGTGGAGAGCATTACACAAGGATATGGGACAGACCCTAACAGCTCCTCCCTACTGGGGTTGCTAAAAATGGATGGATAATTACAGATGGGAATTTCAACAATTTTGGAATTTCCAAAGACAAAAAAAAGATATAACAGTGGAAGAAATCAAAAATTTCACTGAAACAGAGAAGTTTTCAGAATGTTATTAGACCTAATATGTTATAAAAAAGATGAATGAAGCAACAACTTTTACTTCAAAAATAAACTCATAAAAAAAATGCAAATTGTAGAAATCTTAATAAATATAGACAGAAATGGATAAAGAACTTACATTCATATCTGGCAGAAAGTATTTACAGTATAAAACCATTGCATGGATAATCCACCTGAAATAAAGATAAATTTATTTCTTAGTAATTTTAAAAATTAACAAAAAATCGACAATAGTACACAAGAATTCTGTAAAGTACCATTTTTCAAAATATTATGTTTTGAACAGCTCATAGATGCTTTACTAGAATTTAAATTCTGAAGGAGGGGCAAAACTATATTGGCAGTGTAAAAATAAATCTGTAAAAATTGTACTTTATAATGTGAAATTATACAAAATAAATTTAAATAGACTAAAGTAACGAGTCACAATAAAATTTACCACATTTTCTATTTTTTTAGTTCACTTGCGAGGTGGGAAAAAAAAAATCAATGAATTATATTGAAACTGAAAATTCCAGGGTGGGGCAATTACCCCCCCCCCCCTCTTGCCCATTGGTGAGTAGCCAATTTAATGTTCCTCTTTGCTTCACAAAAGTAACTGTTTCATCATTTTAATGTTCCCTCTGATGGTAGACACGAGATATATGTTCCCATCCCTTCTGGTTCACCCATAAAGTTAAATATATTTAAAGCTGTAAATATACAGGATGTCTTTAATTAGAGTGTGTCTATTCCACACACTCTACAGCAAAAACTACTTATCAGAATGGCACCAAATCTGCAGTTTACATCTTAATGATGCAATGGGAAAGGCATTCATTGAAAAAATAAATAGCTCCAAAACTTCACCACCATGGGGCGTTTACAGGCATGTATGCTGACCATGACAATGCAGTGCAGCGCTAATATGGATACAGTGATATCACAACATGTTCAATATTTGACCACCATTATTTGCTACCATCTGAAATCCCAGAATTGCACATTCAACTGTTGAATGCAAGGTGAAATGTTGACCATGGGACATGATATGATTGCTTTAAGATCAAGGTTGCTATGTTGTCATGACAAACCAGATCTTTAAGATAACCCCACAGCCAAAAATCGTATGGGGTGAGACTCAATGAGCGTGCAGGCCACGGAGTACAGAAGTGCCAGCTGATGACAAGGTCATCAGTGAAATGATTGTGGAGCACCTGTTTAACACAATATGTAGAGGGGCATCATCCTGCAAGAACACTGTTGAATCAAGACACTGACATTATTGCAGTGCTGGAATCACTGAAGTGGTTAGTAATGATGCATATTGATTGCCAGTAACAGAACATGGAGTAGGACCTGTGCGCCCACGCTCTTCGAACAATGAATATTGACATAAACCCACACCAAACTGTCACTTTTGGGGAATGCAAAAGAAATTTTTAGACATGAATTTGGATTTTTCTCTTGCCCAAATGCGACAATTATATGTTTAAGTGCACCATGCAGATGGAAGTGTGCCTTGTCCGTCCAGCAAATGTTTCAGGGCCATTCTGGGTCAACCTTGATCTGAGCTAAGAACTCTCATGCGAAGGTCTCTCGTTGATGTGTATCAGGTGGCAGCACAGTTGTTGAATGGGAGAAATTTTGTAAGGATAGTAGTGCATAATGTTCCGAACAATTTTGAGGACCATGGCAAAAGGATGGCCCAACAAATGTGCAACGTGTCGAACACTGAAGCTGGCCCTGACATTTGACATCCTATTATCTTCGACTTTGACCACTGCGTCGCAACAGGTTTTTATCCTCTTCCGGCTTTCTCATTCAATGACCCTGTTTCTTCAAATTTTAGGATCATTTCTCAAATTTTTTCAACCCATTACAGTCATTGAACGATGAGTAGTTTTTGCCATTAGTGCATGAAGTAGGTGAATTTCAATTATAGACAACCTGTATATCTAACAACCAAACAGTACTGTCCGATCACAGATGCAAGATCCCAACTTGGTAGAGTGCCAGGAACAGTCGATTCATATTTAAGGGGAGAAAGGAATAAGAGATTACGATTTTGTATGGTGGGAGATACTTATTTGTATATTTTTTGTTATGTTACTGTAAATAAAATTTTCAATTGTTAAATATGTTCACAAAATAAAATCTAATTTCCCAATGTTTAATAATATACAAACAAGATGGATTGAATATAATGCGAGACAGATTGACTACCCTATTATGGGAATGGCTTCACCTTCTTCTGTCATGCGCAGAAGTGTCGAGGGATCTCACATTTGTGGTCAAATGAGATTCAAGTTGATTTTGGTGTTATTTTTTTATCTTTTTTTTTTTAAATTCTTACATGAAAAGAGTGAAAATTAAAGTATACGAGCAGGCGTTACCAGAGATACTGATAAAAACCTAAAAGACTGTACAGATAATGGGCAAAATAATGCTAAAAGAATAAAGGTAAATTGAAGGTTAAATCTGTACAAGTCATATAAATTAATATGCTATCATAACTCTTTGAATTGAAAACTTAACATTTTTATTAAATAAATTTTAATCTCCTTTACTTTTTCAAAATGAGTTATAAATGTATGAAAAGGATATTATTCATAAATGATCTAAAAAGTTAAAACTAAAGTAGATAAAATTCCTTAACACAAAGACACTGATTAAGCTACGGATTGTTCAACAAAGAGTACACTGAATTTTATACTTTAATCTATTATGACATTAAAAAAATTGATCAAATAAATTACAAAAGAGCAACACAAATGTAATTACCCTATTCGGATTTTTAAGATTCCGGCAAAGAGACTTGGATTATTGGAGATCAATTTACCCATGTACAACAAAATTTCTTGTTGCAATACTGACTGGTAGATATCATGCTTCTGTATTACACTGAAGATAATATTTTTTAATTCTCCTGGTGTCAAAGGAGCATCTATTGGAAATTCTTCATGGCCTATTACTCCTATAGAAACCTTAAAGTGATTTAAAATTGGAAAAGAAAAGATCATTTTAAAACGTAAAACAAAATTCTCATAAACACTTTTTTTCTCAATGCCATAACTGCTTAGTTTCTTCTTGTCATGGCAACGTCCAACAATCTTGTTAATGATTATATGCTTTGTGCATTTTGTTGCCAGCTAAAAGCTAACATAATTTGGGAACCTAAGGGATTTTTGAATAAAGGATGCTGGTCTTTGGATAGAACAATCGCCGAGAATATCGCTGCAATCAGACTTAATGAAAAGACTTCTTTTTTTAATGGAAATAAAAAAATATTGCCAAAACAAGGATCAGCTTCTGTTATAGTAGATAGTACTGTTTCGGTATTTTTTACATTCGTGAACTTTGCGAAGACAAGAAGAAACCAAACAAATGTTTAAGCCATTATTGAGAAAGATAATAGAATAATTAACTTTTAATT
Organism: Thereuonema tuberculata; assembly: GCA_023159025.1. Classification (NCBI taxonomy): domain Eukaryota; kingdom Metazoa; phylum Arthropoda; class Chilopoda; order Scutigeromorpha; family Scutigeridae; genus Thereuonema; species Thereuonema tuberculata. The sequence goes on along the minus strand of JAFIDM010000003.1, from coordinate 40,370,039 downwards.
AAAATAAGAAAAGTAAATATTATTATATTGTTAATTTAGGCAATAAACTTACTTATCTAAAGATAAAAAAAAAATGATACTACACATACCCTTTGGTACTATTATAGCAAATTTATTCTTTCTCATTGTGTATACACCACCAGTTACATTAAAACTTATATCTTGATACAGATTAAATAATAATGGCTTTGGGAGAGAGAAGGAATTTTTGGATGTGATAGTATTTCCTTTATAATGAAATGGTTTACCAATTATTCTACCATTACTTACTTAAAGAAAACCTTAACAGTTATTCTCAATTTTGCAGGAAGGAAGATAAAAACTCTCAATAGGAAAAAAAAAAAAAAAAAGTTCCTAGCTCTTTTGGTAATGAAGACAAAAGATTGTGAAAAGGGTAATAATGAAAGTTAGAAATTGATGGTCTCATGGCAAAAAGCAGAGGAATGGGATCAGAGGAACCAATGAAGTATCAATGAGAAATACAAAGTTAAATAAAAAATAAAGCAGTCTCACATGAAGGTTGATGACACAAGTGAACATTGTTTTATAGAATAAAGTTGAATTTAAACTGACAGGATGATTGGGCACTAAATTATATTCTCTTGCATATCAGACAAATTTGTTGAATAAAGAAAGAAATAAAAGAACAGTATGAGAATACAAAGCTATATCCATTGACTTTGGCAGAAAACTGAAATATAAAACAGAATGAGAATGTAAGAAACAATAAAAGCTTTGGAAAATGAGATCAGCTGTGAAGGTAGTCCATTCGAAGACTCACAAACAGAAAAGACTATTAGGTTTGTGAAAAGATTGCACTGATTACAGAATATCTGAAGGAAAAGCAAAAGCTATGATGTATAAAGTGTTTATATTCTAAAAGATTGCAAAAGGAAAAATCTACTTTAGAATATAAGATGATGGACGGTAAAGTAATGGCATACAGTGAGAAGAGGAATGCAAGAAGGAAACAGTATCAGAAACTGAAGGCAATCCATATAAATACATCACCTCTTAATCATAGTTACGTTACTAATCTATGATAATACATCTACAAATGCTTTGCAGTGAATATGAAAATGCAGAGACAGCAGAACTTAAGCTGAAACTACAGAAGCCTCTATATTTACAGAATATTGCAAACAAAGAATATGAGAAGATTATGCTAGCAGGGCTTTTTCAACGGATGATATAAAAAAGTCTGAAATGGAATCAGAAGAGAGATAAATAAAGATTATTTAATTTAAACTGCACGGTTACTGCACTGTCTAAGTGGGGAGCAAAGTAAAACATTTAAAAGTACAATTTAAACTTAACAGTAAACATTCACAAAATGCAGGAAGCAACCCCAGTGACCACTAACATCATAAAGAGATGATGGATGAGATTTCATAGGAACAAATGGAGACACAACACTGAAGGAAAGTTGACTTCTTTGACAGAAAGTTTGAAGCTTATATCTTAGCACAAAAATGCCTGTTTGTAGTATATCGACTCTGGTAATAAGAAATATTTAACTACCTTTTTTATTTATTAATTAGACCAGATATTACACATTTTAAAACATAACAAAAAATATAAACTTTTGAAAGTAAATAAGTAAGCATATTAATACTTGTGTCCACTGATGAATTTGTATTTACTCTTTTACTTTTTTCTTTAAACCAGTCTTTGTATTTAATATGTAGGGGAGGATGGTGTACCTCTGACCAGTATATACCTTTGATTAAAGGTTTCATTGTGTTGCCAACTTGCATTGTTTATTATAGTTAAATGTACAGTCACATGTCTTTATCATTAGGAGTGCTGCTGTAGATGTTATAAATGCTAGCACATGCTTGTACATTTTCACAGACATTTATATCCATCTCTATCATGAAAAATAAGTATTCTGGTACAATGACTTTTTGTTATAATGTTTCTTTTGTTAAAGATAATTTAGATTTCAATTTGTTGTAGATTACTTCATCCTTGATCTTTACAAATAATTTAGCTTTACATCTTACAAACCTAACCTATGAAGTATGGATAACATCCATTGATTAATGGTAGCATGTTGTTCCTTTGCCCTAGCACGAGCGCGCACACTGTATCTCTGACCAGTCAAAAGTACAACATTCCAAATGAACTATTTTATGTCCTTTTATTTACTGTTCATTTATGTTATTTTAGATATGCTAAGGAGAAGATATGCTAAACTGGGAATACAAGACCTCCCTTCATGATGATGTGGAGAAGGCTACACAGCAAATTTTAGAGAGAAAAAAAAAGAGTATAATGCTTTGTATAAATGTGTGTGGAAACGTTAAGTGATGTAGCAAGGCACTTTAACTTGAAAAAGCCGTCTCTGATATTTCATTTACAAAAGTTCAGGAATGTAAGTGAGAATAAATTTGTTTATGAGCCAAAGCTTACTGTAAAGCAGGTCTTTAATATAGAAGAGGAAAGGCTGAAAGAAACTGTTATGCACGTTTTTTAATAACTACAAAGACATTCTGAAGCAGCATGATTTCCAGACATCTGATATATGGAATGTTGATGATACTGTTTTTTCAACAGTCATTGCACCATCCAAGATCTTGACTCCTAAAGACATCAAACAAATCTGGTGAAAGAGGAGCTAATATAACAATTATCTTGGCCATAAATGCAACCAGGAATAGTATTCTGCCTATGCTCATATTTCCCAGAATAAATTTCAAGGATTTTATTCTGAATGGAGCACCACCAGGCACAACTGGAATAGCAAATCAGTCTGGGTGGTCTAATGAAAAACTGTTCCTGGAATTTCTGGATACTTCATTAAACAAGTTGAACCTTCAGTGACAATGTCAGTAATTCTTCTATCAGATAATCATGATAGTCATGTGACTGTTTCTGTGATCTCTCTAGTAAAATCACCAGGGATACATTTATTAACTTCACAGATGATAAATTTGCAATCTCAGCAGTTACAGACAGACCACTTGCCTCTGAATATTCTAATCATTTTGATCATGAAGACTGAGGATCAACTGACCTTCCTTCTACAAGTCAGAATGATAATGTTACTGAAATAGTTACACTGCAAATGATAAGACCTCATTCTAAGGCTTGACCCAGGAAGGAAAGAGGAAGAAAGAAAAGAAAATCAAGAATTTTGACAGAGACACCAGAAAAGGAAGAAATAGAGAAAATGAAGGAGAAAAGGAAGAAAAGGAATCCTATAAGGAAAAAGAAGAAAGCGACAAAGCACCTATTTGAGGATAATTCAACATCTGGTTCTGACACAAAACCTGACTTAGAATCTATAGTGACGGATGAAGATGGTATTGATGCAGATTTCACAGGCTGTCTGATTTAGAAGACCTGAGCAAGCTTTTGAAAGGAGTGACATTGTGAATGGTGATTTTATGCTTGTGAAATTGACTGGTAAGAGAAGTGTCAAACATTTTGTTGCTGAAGTGGTTGGTTTAGATGAAGATGTGCTCCACATTAGATATCTTAAGAAATTTGGCAGATGAAAGGGGGGGGGGGGAAGCTGACTGGGCTGCAGCTAGGGGCCCACTATTTTAGGGGGCCCCCAAATTATGTAATTAAAAAAATACAATTAAAAAGTTACTGAGGAATTCACGTTGGTATGTATCATTTATGTCACATTCAAATTTATATTTTTGCTCGACTGCATTTATTGCAATCAAGTGTCACATTCAGTCATTCGTATGTAGTCAGTGCTTTAGATATGCAAGTCAAATACTCAGCTTAAAAACGCAATTTTTTTTAGTTCTCAATTTTATTAAAACTTTGTGTGGTGTACTAATTACATATATCTGACAGAATATGATCCCTTTTTACCAGTAAACAGAAATCAGATTGATGCAAGGGCCCCAAGAAAATTTGTAGCCAGGGGCCCATGCAAGCATGAGCCGCCACTGCACCAGAGCATTAAAATTTGTAAGGATATCAAAGGACTATCAAATTGATTTTTCAAATGTCTTACTGAAACTTCCAATATGCTGTCTGGTAGGACTGCCCAGCAATGGGAACACCTGTGATTTGAAGTTGATTTGTCAGCAAACAATTTGGAATAGATATTTTGTACATGATGTAGAAAGAAAACTGCTGTTATAAGTCATGACATGTGTTTCTATTTCCTATTATGTGTTTATTTCTTTTATGGACAAAAATACAACATATAGTGGTCAGAGGAACATTACCTATGTTTTACCTTTGACCAGTTTTAATGTTTTTTAGTTAACTTTTGTTTATCCTATATAATTTAACGTAACAGTTTTAAAAGCATTAAATGTGTGCTTTAAGAACCAGACTTTGTTTTGACTGTAATAATGATGTAAAAACATAGATATTAGAATTGTAAAAAAAAATCTTTTTAAAAAAATAGTCAAAGATACACTTCCTCCCCACACCCTTATAACGTACACTATAGAATCATTATGTATACAATCTGAATACAATTCTTAGCCTTTTAGGATGTTAAATGGCAAAAGAATTAGAACTAGAGTTTCTGAGAGTCAATTTTCACAAGCTTTAGTGACTAACGTACCACTGAACTTGGTACATCTTATTCTTCATTCCTGTTATTACTCTTCTACTCATCCACATTACTAAGATTCTCCTCTAAAAATTGCTAATCAGATACAGTTGTTAGACAAGCTAAATTACAATAATATCAGAGTGATTTCTTTCTTGTTCAACAGTAAAATACCTTCACTTTATCAAATAATTTTGATAAAAAAAAAAATAAATGTAACAACTATACAGATTGTAACACAATGTACAGATTCATGCTCAGTCATTTCTTATAGGCTCTCATAACATTAACTTAATTCATAAGATGTTAATGTCTTTATTTTTTGTAATTGAAACTTGGATTAAAGAACACAATTCTATAATCCATGGAACTGAAACTTCAACCAAAGATGATGAAGTATATCTTTAAGTTAAAGTGTCCCACTACAGGCCTAAGTAGGTCGCGGGAGATAAGGCTCCCAGCGCTTTGTGACCAACGGAACTAAATTGAGGTTGGATGGTCAGCCTGATGCTTGCCTGCCTTTAACCCCCAGGAATGAAATCTGGTACCCATCCTACAGAGGCTGAGTAGACCTTAGGATCCATTTGGAGAAGAATGGAGAGTGGAAAAATTCCTGCCCTCTGCTGAGGCCAGGGATTGAGGCTGCCACATCCAACCCGCAGCCAAGCATCCTTACCACTCGGCTACTGGGCCCACAGAAGTATATTTTTAAGCAACAACAAAATCTAAACAAGACAAATTGCTGATAGTAATACAATCATTCAAAAGCCTCAATCAAAATTTCACGAACTTTAATTTTATGTTTTGAATCTATTTAGTAATCTACAAATCAAATGTGTATTCTTGACTGCACATAAATCCTTAAATATGGATGTCCGAAAAATGATTTTAATGTTGGAAATACGATTTGTCATTTTGATGTTACTGAAGAATCAATCAAAATTTTAGTTGGGACTGTAGATATGCCCAATGAAGAAACAGATGCAATTACTGATATGCTTATTGTTCCATTGCATTTTGCTTTGATCATTTTATTAATGAACCGTAGTCTTCGTTTGAGTGGGGGGTATAACTCCATTGGAAATCTTGTTTGTGTTGCTTTATTTTTCATATCTGTTTTTATCTCTTTCAGTCTTACATTTCTCATTAAATATAAGAAGCATATTATATAGACATTCCTCTTTTGGTCCAAAACAATGTATCATAATATGATATATTATAATATAATAGGATCTCTGCTCTGTCAGCTAGTGTTGCTGGTTGACCAGTAATCGGTGTGGAACAGACATTCGTAGTGGACTTACATTTACGCTTGGATATAAAAATTGCTATCAAATTCTGAGCATTCATACTGAATATATCCATTGCGAGACAAGAAGGGAAGACACAATTTTTCCCAATGCTCAAATTTTCACAGATAACAGATGTTGCGCAATTATAAGCTTATAACAACCTGATGTGAATCTGCCAGCCACAGAGCTAATTGTTTGCACTACTATACGCTAGCCAAGTCTATGCAACAAAGAAAAACAAGTCCTAAAATCTATTTTGCTGAAAAATCCAAATTTGTATAACTTTTCTGGAAAATATGAGGAACAAAATTTACATATGACAAATTTACTACATGAATTATCCAGACATAACAATATGCACTGCAAGGGGTTTCATGATTAATTTTTGATTGGGTTTGTCATACTAGATGATTTGGAATATTAGAAATTGTATAAGGTTTTGTAATAATAAGTAATAACAATAGGAATGATAAATAGGCTTAACGTGCGGGGAATGAAATAGAATAAAATGGAAATAAATAAAACGCACTTACTTATGAAAAGTTGAATATGAAGTTTTACATGGAATTAATCC